>OX422208.1:344572576-345172576 GCA_949130495.1 Sambucus nigra
ACTCCAAAAAAAATTATTTCTATCTAAATACGAGCCTACGATACAACCAGAGAAAGTCCTAATCAATCTCAAGTGAAGTTAGTTATAGTGTGGAGAGAAGATGAATAGGATTTATTGCGCAATTCAATGTTTTCAAAAAGTAATCATTTTTCCATTCATAAGATCATATTCATCCATTATAAAAATGTATATTTTTCGATCATGTATATGTGAAATTTTCTCATCTAAATTTACTCTTTTATTCACATATACCGAGAGAAAATAACCAATTTCCGAGTGTTCGATTGTGAGTGCATTTCATGAGATTTTGAAATCAAGACAAACTTTCGGATAAGAAATGTAACGATCAAATCTTTTGAAATGGATGGTTATATTGGCTATACACACACACATAATAAGTTGAGATTGAAAAATGAAGTTCTACTATATTTATGAAGTTTGCATTCAAACTTGGTTATATTAGTTTTGTGTCTTTTGTATTGAGTAAGGTTTTTGAATTTTGTGGGTACATTCACTACAAGCCCTCACAAGACAAAACTCGCCCACTAGGGTAACCTAGGGGTTTAATGGCTTGTTGCATATGCTAAGTGCAATCGTGATTCCTACGAAAGTGAGTTAGATTTTAATTTTTTTTAGTTTTTCTCGAGGACTAACATTTTAGGTTTGGGGATTAGAGACGAGTGCATTATTTTGTATATTTTATACCCAAATTCATACTTTGTTAGTTTAATTTTATTTTATTTATTAAGTTCTTAGGATCATTTTATTAAAAAAAAGAAAAAAAATGCAAGAATGATTGAATTTGGATTGAAAATGGCAATTTTAAGTAAAAAATGGACACTTCGATAATTTTATAATATTCTTGTGCTAATTTGTGAAAAAAGTTTCCTAGTGAAAATTTTGCAGGTAATGATGAAATTTGGTGAAAATTGATGATCAACTCGAAAAAGGAGTGAAAAAGCTGATTTTTACGGTCGTTCGAACAAAGCTATTTAAAAAAAATTAAGGAATTTTTATGCTCCAATTTGGACGAAATTTGGCATGCATGTTCAGCAAGAAAATCTAAGACTTTTCGACTGGGGGAAATTCGGCCCCTTATCCCCATCTTAATATTGAAGAGGTGGAGTGATAAGTTTCAACACATTTAGGCCAATTAGGAAGACTTTCACCAAAACCCTAATACCTCATTCCTAAACCTATAAATAAGACCCTTAGGATCATCATTTCGGGTGGAGAGAGAATGTTAAAGAGGCACTTTAGAATAATTTTTGGTTCCATTATTTGGAGAGTTTTATTTGTATTTGAGGGCCAAGAATTGTATCTTTGTGGGAGGAATTTTATCTTTGTGAGGCACAACAGTTGTAAGTTGTTTTATTAATGAAAATTAGTATTCTTTCTTATAGTTTTATTATGTCTTCAATTATGCTAGATTAATTTATTTACAAGGACTAGGTGAAATTTATCATGTTTACTAATATTGTGTGTGATTTAAATTCTTCTTTGTTCCAGATATGTGCTAAATGTTTTAAAAACTCCGTATTCAATTAAAATAACACGAGAGTGTGTTTTAACCATTCGACTTTGTTTGAAAAAAATCATATTTTTATTTTTAAGTGTGAGTACTTTTTGATGGATTGTTCTTGCACTCGATTGTTTTGATAGTCCATGCCTAAAGATTATACTTTTAAATTTAAAAGTGAACTTTTAAGGGAATAGGGGTTTTAGCTATCTAAATTTGGAGACGTAAAATTTTATTTTGAACGTAACCGTGTTATTTTTCGAATTAAATGCGACGAGAGTCGATTTAATTTGATTTATAAAATTGGGAATGTTGAGTGTAAATTATTACATAGTATTAGTTGAATGTGATAAATGGATCCAATGCCCTAGTTTCTCACATACTAGTTTATATCTTTCGTAGTCGCATTTTTTATTTTTGTTAGCTTAGTTTAATATTACATTTTATCTCTAAACCCATTTTGTTCAGTTGGATAGTCACAAATATTTTGAACGAAAAATTGATAAATCTTTGTGGGTTCGACTTGTAGTTACACTCACTATTTTATAATAGTATGTGCACTTGCGGTATTTTATAAATTGACAACAATTAGCAAAATCAGGAAAGATCATGAACGTCGAAGAGGAAATGGTGACTAAAGAGTCCAATGGTTCGAAAGCCACTAGTGGCAAAAACAATGGGAAGCATGAGAAAAAATATAAGAAGGGCGACTAGTCGAGGAAGTATGACGAGTACACGCCCCTAAAGGTTGGAGTCCACCATATCCTGGAGGAAATCTGGGAAAGTAAAGATCTCAGGTGGTCAGGAAAGCTGAAGTTATAGGAAAACTAGATAGAATACTGTGAATTTCACAAGGACCATAGCCAAAATACAGATCACTACATAGCATTGAAGATGAAAATTAAATGGATGATAATGAGGGGTAAGTTATCGAAGTACATTGACAATAGTGGCTGGCTACTTCCAGAAGAAGGCAAAGGTAAGAGACGTTCAGAGTTGCCCTATCGGAGGGGGACCGATAAGAAAAGGGCGAAGGATGATGACTCAGACGAAGATCCATACCACCCTTAAAAACCCAAGGAACCCATTTATGACATCGACCTAATAGTATTCGACTATCACTTAATCCCTGGAGGCAAAGTCGGAGGTGAAGAGGACCCAGCAGAAAGGGAGGTCTACCTCAATGAAGCCCAGTCTTATAAACAACTGCAGGTCAAACTGACATCAAGCTCCAACACCAGGTCACAAAAGGTGAACAAAGACAAGTTAATCATCGGCTTCTTAAAGGAAGACCTCTCAGGGGTGTTATATTCCCACGAAAACTCTCTGGTGGTCACTATGGTCATCCATAAAGGAGGGGTAATAAGGGTCCTAGTGGACAATGGGAGATCTACCAACGTAATGTTCTACAATAGTTATAAGAAGATGAAATTGGAAGATGTGGAACTTACGCCCTATCATCAGCCTCTGATCGACTTTTTAGGTGAAAGGGCATATCCATTGGGGATTGTAGAAGTAGAAGTTATGGTCAGCATTTAGTCGATCAACCAAATAAAGAAAGTACGGTTATTCGTCCTCGATAAAAATATGTTCTTAACCTATAATGTTATCTTCGAAAGGGTCGGCTTAAAGAAATTCGAAGTTGTCCCATTTATTATGCACTAGTGTTTGAAGTTTCCAACCCACTTTGGGTTAGGCGTCATAAAGGCCAATCAGAGGGTGGCATGTGAATATTACTTCATTTCACTAGACCATGGAGAATAAAAAAAGATAATAACCACCTACCATATTGAAAACCATAGACCCTCAAGACAAGGTGAAGTTGGTCAAAGGGCAGCCTGCCGAAGAGATCAAAATAGTCCCACTCGATGATAACCACCTTGACAGAACATTACAGATCGGGTCATCACTGGATCCCCTCTTGAGGAAGGAGATAATCAGTTTCCCGTGACAATGCAAAATAATATTCGCCTAGAGGCACGAGGATATGTCGGGGATAGACCCCTATTTCCTATGTCATGAGTTGAATGTGATGCTGGGCACCAAGCTGGTCAAGGAGAAATAAGGAGTTTTTGATGCCATAAAAAATTAGGCTGTTCACGACGAAGTCCTCAAACTGTAGAATGCTAACTTTATTTAGGAGGTCATGTACCCGGAGTGGATGGCCAACGTCATCATTGTGCAAAAGAAAAATGATAAGTGGACAATGTGTGTCGATTTCATCGACTTGAAGAAATCTTGCTCGAAAGAATTTTTTCGCTGATGAGAATTAATTAGCTCGTTGATGCCATGGCAGGCCACCAGCTGTTAAATTTCATTGACACATATTCAGGCTATAATTGAATCCATATGAATCCCCCGGATAGAGAAAAAACTTCCTTTATAACCCATCGATGCACCTACTGTTATAATATCATTCCGTTCGATCTGATGAACGCGGGCGTTACTTACAAGATATTGGTAAATAAAGTATTTGAGGAGCAAATAGGGGTTAACATGGAAGTCTACATAGATGACATGATCACCAAGAGCAAAGTGGCCACCGTCCACATCAGGAACCTCATCCAGACTTTTAAGAAATTAGAGAAATATTGTATAAAGATAAACCCTGCAAAGTGCATCTTCGAAGTAAAGGAAGGGTTGTTCTTAGGTTTTATCATAAACCAATACGAAATCGAAGCCAACCCTAATAGGATCCAGGAACTTCTTAACATGACTTACCGAATAATGAAGAAGGAGCTACAAAGATTAACCAGTTGTGTTACAACACTCAACAGGTTTGTCTCAAGAGCTAATGACAAGTTCTTAACCTTTTTTAAAGTTCTGTGAAAGCATTTTGAATGGAATGATGAATCCGAATAAACATTCATTAAGATGAAGGAATATATGGTCCCCCTTCTCCTCCTCTCACCACCGATCGTAGGAGAAACGTTTTACTTATACCTCGCAATATCTGAGTTCTCCGTCAACTCGACGTTGGTAAGGCAAGAGGAAAGGGTTTAAAAACCTGTTTATTTTACCAATAGAGCCTACCAAAGGGCCGAAGTTCGATATCCAAAAATGAAAAAGCTTTACCTCATACTAAGGGAAGCATCACGAATAATGAGGTCATACTTATAGGCTCATACCATAGTGATCTACACTGACTTACCACTCTGATAAGCTTGAAAAGTTCGATCATCTCCTGGCATGGGAGATGGAACTAGGCGCGTAAGATATCTGATACGAGTTGAGGGCTGCAATAAAGGGGTAGGTACTAGCAGACTTTATTATTGAATTCACTTACGATACAAAACCAACGGAACAGACTCCTCAGGGAGAGAGTTCTACCCTTGGTAACAAACCACCTTGCCTGGAAGAAACCACGAGCACAGGAAACCAGGAGTAGAATCCGTAAGGAAAAAGATCTATTAAAAAATAAAAGGGACGACTTAACAAGTCATGCCGGATCTTTCAGTGCAGAAAAATAGAGGAAGTCGACTTCAACCCGAATTTCTCGATATGGATGTTATATGTTGATGGGTCATCCTATTTGGCAGAGAGTGGCGCTGGCATCATACTCTCCATGCCAAATGATATAGACGTGGAATACACCTTATGATTCCAATTTGAAGCCTCCAATAATGAGGTTAAATACAAGGCCTTAATCGCAGGGCTCGACCTAATAGTATCCCTGAGCGCTAAGTATGTAGCAACACATGATGACTCCCAACTAGTCGTCAACCAGATATGGGGGTTTATGAAGCTAGGGAAAAATCCATAGCAAGGTACCTAGTAATAGTTAGGCAAAGGTTAGGCGGATTTACAGAAGCAAAAGTGTTGAGAATCCCCAGGATGGAAAATATACGAGCAGATGCCCTAGCCAGATTGGCTTTGGCAACTAAAACACTATTGAAAAGGACCATACTAATCGAAGTGCTGGCACAGAGGAGAACTGAGGCATACTCCACATAGCAGAGATAAACATAGGACCTTCCTGGATGGATCCCATAAGTGCATACATTGAAGAAAGAAAGCTTCCGATAAATTCACACAAAGCTAGAAAGTTGCATTATAGGGCAGCCCAATATGTTTTGGAAGTAGGAGTATTAAATAGGAGAGGGTACACCGTCTCACTTCTGAAATTTTCATCCACAAGAAGTCAATATTCTTATAAAAGAGATGCATTAAGGATGATGTGGGGCACATTCGGCCGAAAGATCGTTAGTTAAGTGAATAGAAACCCAAGGGTATTACTAGCCAACTATAAAGAAGACTACGCAGATTACGCAAGAAGATGTGATAAGTGTCAACTATTTTCAAAGATCTACTATTCCGTAGGGGCTTCATTAACTCTGATTGTGTCACCTTCGCCATTCGCCATATGTGGTATAGACCTGGTTAGATATCTTCCAAGAACCAAAGGATGATACAAATACCTTGTAGTAGTAGTAGACTACTTCACTAAGTGGGTGGAAGCCGAGCCCCTTGTAGAAATGACATATTAGAGGGTATTTTAGTTTATTTTGAAGATGATTATATGCCGCTATGACATGCCTTTTGTATTTATCACTGATTAGGGCACACAGTTTGACGAATAAGACTTTGAAGACTACTGCACCAGATCCAATATCCAAAAACTACACTCAGCAACCGAACATCCACAGTGCAACTGCCAAATCGAAGTCACCAATAGTACAATCTTATATGGAATAAAAAAAGACACGATAAGGCAAAAGGCAACTGGATTAATGAGCCTCATATTGTACTCTGGGAACATCGAACAACTCTACATACTACTACTGGGGAAACACCATACATGCTTACCTTCGAAACCAAAGGCGTCATCCCCACTGGAATAGGACTCCCTTGTCACAGAGTTATCAATTTTGATTCTCCAAAAATCGATCTGGAAAGAAGATTGGACCTCGAACTGGTGGACAAAGTCAGGTAAAATGCACCACTGCGTGTTGCCACCTATCAGCAAAGGGTGGCACGCTACTATAATTGTCGGGTAAAAATAAGTATCCTGAAAGAAGGAGACTACGTTCTCAAGAAGGTAATACAGAAGACCACAAGATGGAGCTGAACTGGCACGAACCATATAGAGTAACCAACGTCATCAGGTCGCGAACTTACCGAATTGAGACTTTGGAGGGTGAACAATTCAGGAATCCCTAGAATCCGAAACATCTTAGGAAGTATTATCAGTAGCCAATTAGTTATTTAATTTATGTTAAAAGCACTATTTAGATTAAGAATTATTTCAATTAATAATAAAAAGAAGTTTGTTCTCTCATTCCACTAATTTTCGTGCATATGGATCATAGTTGTATGACAAGCATAAATTGCGACCTCACGGGTCACAACGAAGTGGTTGGCTGCATGTACGATCTCATAGGTCGCGGACAATGTGGCCGACTGATACATGTACTGCCTCATGGGTTAAGTAAATCAACCCCTTATTTTTTACCAAACCCTTGTATGACTTATTTAGTCACGAACAAGGTAGTTGATTACGTTCGATGTATGACCCCACGGGTCACAACACAATGTGGTTCGTTGATACCTGTACGACCTCACAAGTCACAAATAGTTAAGTAACTCAACCGCTTGAGTTTTAATAAACCCTTGTTCTACACCTCGAGTCACAAATGAGGTAGTTAATTACGTTTGATATATGACCCCACGTGTCACAACACAATGTGGTCGACTACCTGTACGACCTCATAAGTCACGAATAGTTATAATTGTGTTACTACCTAGAGTTAGTGTACAACCTTGTAGGTTGTGCGGGCAGAAATATTTCAATCAACATTTTAAATTAATCACTAAGATTATTAACAAACCAAGATGCATTTTAAATTGACAGAAACGCGACAAAGATCATACCAAAAACAGATGTTCAAAGTTATAAAATCCAATGACAAGCACAAATTTGAATTACAAAAGTATACACAAAAAGTCTATCATTTCAGGCACCAACAGGTGGGGTGTGACACCCCGCCTAATTAAACATCGGTTGATCAGGCCTTTATTGAATTAAAACAGGTTTCTCATATGGTTCATTCTTAGCATCACTGTCGAAAACGTTTTAATTACTAACCACCTAAGTGAAATTAGACCTATGCCAAATTTTATCTTCTTTAAACAGATAAATATAACCATGTGGAACTAATATAAACATTCACGATACTAAAGCCCAAACCATCACAATATATGAATGAATAAAGTCTTGCCAAATAAACCATCAGCAAAATCTCAAAACAAATGAAATAAATCAACACTAGTCTAAAACTGAAATAACTGAAATGATGTCAACGGAAAACATGTCCATACATTGAATATAAAATGAGATCCTACACTAGATCTAAAAGGAGGAATCGTCTAATCAAATCAATCCTGTCAGCATCCACAGTGCTATAGCTCCGAGTCCCTAAAATGAAGTCATGCCTAGAGTCCCTGTGGCTGGACACCTAAAAGATTTTTGAAAATATTTAATAGCAAGTGTTAGTACACAAAACATTTTGAAAATATTTAGCAAGAATTTATTACACATTTTAGGTTATCGTACACTCTCTTGAGTTTACTCACCTCTCATCTATTGTTCACACCTAACGTTCTATACTTAGCCCACCTAACTATACTGCCTAAGCCGACTAGACTATAGTATCATCTGAACGTATCTATTCGCTTAAGTTCCCCTTACCACCCATACAGTACATTATTTTCATTAACATCCCATATATAATTTATTCCTCATGCAACACTTATACATGTTAGGTAAAAAATCAAGTTTCTCTTCTTAATTCATCTTTTAAATGTATATTCATTAATATATCATTTACAAATCTTTTATCGCACCCAGTAGGGCATCATAAGGTGTATATATATATATATATATATATATTTCGCATATAAAATATACTATAAGGATTATTGATCCGGATAACCATCGACCCCAATTATCCTATCATTTACATTGGTCTGGATATCCCTCGACCCCAATGTAAATGCTATGCATATGTATATTGGTCCGGATTTTCCATCGACCCCAATATTATTTATTTTCAATTGGGTTCGGATAATCAACGACCCCAAATTCAAACTTTCACGTATTGGTCCGGATACTCGTCGACCCCAATACTATTAATATACTTTAGGTATTCATACAACCTAAGTACTTATACTATAGGTATTCACACAACCTAATAATTCATATTGGTACGTAGTATATTTCTCTCTAATACTTACCGTACATTTTATTTTACGATTTATCATGCTATCATATTTATATGAGTATTTACAAAACTCTAAGGGTCCCAGTTACCCCTTTTCTAAATTCGGTAGATAAGTCGAACTTACCCTACTGATTGATACATACATTCACTAAATTTTAGTAATTCTTTATCCGTCTCTCAGATTAACTACAATGTCATTCATCTTGAATTCAGTCTCATCTTAAACCTCTCTATAAGACTACTCCATACCTCCATAATAGGCCTACCATAATATAATAAATCTTTTATTATTATTTTCACAAAGTCCTAAATATTTTCACAACATCGATTTTGGAACACTAGGCCCAAAAGGAAATTTCATATTGAATTTCGAGAACTAAATCGATTCTGTAAAGATCGAACCTAACCACACCTCTTTGTTCCGGACTGGTTTGTTTTTCTGCAACTCGTTCTGTAAAGGAAGAACCAAACCGATCAATCTGGACCGGACCGGTTCATTTTTTTGCAACTCTTTTCTGCAGTTGTAGCAGGTACGTTTTTCACCATTAACGCACCTTAATCTTCCATGTCCTCCCACCAAACTCTAAAGTAATTGTCCTAAACCCTTCGCACGTGTATAAGGACAATTTCTAATGTAACTTTTTTCATCAAAACATTACAAATTATTTGGGAATGGATTTAAGCCTCTAATCTTAAAAAAATCCTAGGATTTAATGCTCTTCCTCTAATAATCATCAAAACCCAGATTTTATTCATTTTAAAGATCAATTCTCCTATAATTATTGATCATCTACATATGTTAAATCATTTTACATGCAACTCCAATCCTAACATGCATAAAAATCATTATTTTGCTACCAAGAACATTGATTTAACAAAACAAATCTTAAAACCCTACACATGGGTATTATAACTTCATGAATATTGCAATAAACAACTTGGATCTTTATTTTTAGGGGTGGATTTCGTGGATTAGATGTTGGAGTGGTGATCTTCTATTCCAATCCTCACTCCTTGTATGCTTAAGGTGCAAGACAATGTTCAATCCTCCAAGAATGCCTCCTTAAGCTTTGGGAATGATTTGTCTCTTCTATCTAAATTCTTCTCGTGGGTTTAATTATTTCTAACCCTAGACTCTAGTCTTAAACATCTGATATAACACTTAGAATTTCATAGGTCCCTTAACTTCTATTTTTCAAATAACGAAAATGCCCTCAATAGGTGCCAGTTTAGTATAAAATTGACCCGGGAGCCAAACTATACCCCCAGGTATACTATTCCGACTATTTCGACCCATTTGAAGCCATTCATGACCTCTAAATCGTGATTCGAGTCACTTCAAATATATTTCGTATCTCGACCTCAATATAGTCTACACGCGACTCCCGGTTGAGATAAAATAAAATACGTCCATATCACTCGCTATGACGTATATCAATAATCATAAATTATTTGCTATTCGCACTTAGTAAATTTCATATCATAATATTAATCAGTATCTATCTCTCGATTAATAGTCAATAATCACAGTTATTATTAAATCACATTAAATTACTTCTCTCGTGTAATATAGATAACGTATTTTTCTCAATTAATTTTTGAACTAATTAAATCTCGAACACGTAAAACTATGGGGTATTACATGGGGCATCACCCTCTTTTCCAGTAAGGTTAGAAGCTTCCTCATCATCTCCCTGCCAACCGTTCACAGTCTCGGAAGTGTTTGAAAAATGAGTAACAACCCTCTTCTTCAGTTCCTCGTACCCGTCCAATAAATAACCTAGGCATTTAGTATTAAAGTCTGACGATGATTTAAAAGCTTCTATAGAAGTGGTACCTACATTGGCCAAAGATTCACGAGTGTCCTACAACTCTCAGTTATAATTCTCCTTCTCCGTCACAAGAGCATCATTCAGGTTTTGAATCTTAGGCCCTAAATTCTCTGGGGACCTTATATGACCTGTCCCTTTCATGGGCCCTAAATTACCAATCACCTTTGATAAAAATGTATGAACATTTCCAACTATGATTACTAGATTGGATCACTATAACCATTCTGTATTGGGGGTTTTCGTGCAGAAAAGTGATAGTAACCGAGGGCTTTGGCATTATCGTTCATGCTATAAACATACCTAAAAATATCCCCAGTTAAGTCAAACCCTGTCCTTATTTTCCAAAACATCATTGCCACCAGAATGGTCCTATAAGTGTTAGGGGGTAGTTGTGTTAAGGTCACTCCATATCCTCTCAAAATGGAATGAATGGTAGGATGAAGAGGAAGCCTTAGACCCACCTGGAGGGACCACAGGGGAAGGCAAAATTTCCTCCGAGTCACGAACTAAGTAACACCTTTGAGAAACGTCTGGCATCCATATTTGAATAGCTATAGGGAAAGCGCATCTCTCTCTTATGGCCTCCAGTTCCTCCTCATTCATAGTACATTGATACCAACATGCCTCAGTCTCAGCAGGATCATAATTTCTGGAAGAACTAACGAGATTGTCTTCTTCCTCATTGTCATCCCCAGAAACCTCTGCATACGATCCAGCTATAGAAAGGTGGAGGACCACACTTTTCGTCCTATTATCTTCAGCCTTGTCAGTACAGGATTCTCAAATAGGGAATCAGGATTTAGGGGATCCATAGAAACATTATTTAAAATCCCTCACTCACTAATAGAAGGGAAACAGTAAGGGGTTTCAAGAACAGGGGAAGAAATGTTGGGTACAGTTGGATCAGCGGATGAACCACAACTAGAAGGAGAATTGAGGGTATAACAAGGATGACCAGGCTCCTCTTCTGGTCTAATCATCTGAATAGGATGGGTAAACCTTCTTTTAGTAATCCCAGACCGCTCTGGTTCCAAACTTCAGACAAACTCGTAAACTCTTTAAACGGGGGGGGGGGGATTCATATGTTTCCTCACAAGAAAAACCTATGGTCGTTTAAGCGAAGCAACCACCAAGGTAAATAACAAGAATCAACCAAAAAAATGCTTAATTGATAAAACCCTAGATGAAGCAGAGAAAGGCGTACCTGATGAAAATGGACGATGGAGGAATATGCTGCGGAGAATGAAGAAAAAAGCACTAGAGAACTTTGAACCAAAAACGATCAAGCTTTCACAATAATGGAAATGACGCTAAAAGATTTTCTCTCTCTTTAACTCAATACATATCTTCCAAGTTAAGTAAACGAATGAAGTGGCATGAATTTATACTCTTCGATGAAAAGTTTGAACGAACGTTGCAGACAAAATGTCAGCAAATCTGTAGAAAATCAAAATGACGGTGCAGAGTGTCAGACGCGCGTGACCAGTCACCATCATTACTCAGAAGACTCGTCAGTTACTTGAAACATTTCCTTCATAAGTCATGAAAATTTCAAAGGAAATATACTCAGCCTCTGGCATACTATAATGTGCCGATCATAATGTGCTAACCAAGAGGAGCCGACCTCCACGAGTAGAGCAGGAGCATGGCATAACACCTTTTCCACTCATTGAATCCCATAATGAAATATTCGTGCCAAAGGTCTTGGGGGATTTCTATTATACCTATATGATGTCAAGAGGAGAATAAACCATGATAAATGAGGAGGACTTATGAAATATGCTCGGCTTTATCACCTAAGGAGGTCATCTTAGTAATTAGAGTGCTCGGCCCACCTGTTTACCATAGGATTGGATACACATACATCCATGTGAGCATTTACACACCAAAAATACCTTATCAACCACGTGGAATCATAGCCGCCAATATTAGTTACCTCATAATTATCCAGATGTATTCTTATCAAAATTGTTTTGCACCTCAAGGAATGCAAGTGTACATTATAATAAACATGTGTAAAGATGTAACTGCCTGAATTATAAGGGCACTCCATCTCTTTGTATATATTTGATCTCCATATATAAAGGGGGGGACAAGAACGTGAACGAGACTACTTTTTGATTGCTTATCAAACCTGGAGTTGTATCAAGAAAATCCTAAACTGTAACCACGCAAGCAAACATAATAAGACCACCGTGGACGTAGGTTTTCGATTCAAGGGCCGAACCACGTAACAATCCTTGTGTTCTCATTTTCTCTCAGCCCCACTCTTCATCATAATATATTTCTTAATCAATTATTCCTCTTATTATTTGTTGCCTCCAATTTTAGACGTTAACAATGCAAATTTAACTCAAAAGTTTTTGGTTATTTTTAATTTTGGACTCGATGTTTAAAAAGTTGCAATGTTAACCTTGAATTTTGAAAATCAATTCAATTATACCTACCATTATATTTATCATTAAGAATTGTAACATATGTGTTCACTCAATGTCTTATGTGAAAAAATATTATGTTGTACAGGAAGATTTTGGCACGTAGCATCTCTTTCATAATACCTTTTAAGAATAAATGAAATATCAATAAACTAAAATTGAAATGAAATAAATAAAAATTAGAAAGAAAAAATAACCCAAACATTCATCTCTCTCGCTTCCCCACCCGCTAATACCCTCCCCACACTTCCTCCTCCCCCTCTCACCATCGTCGCCCTCCCCGCCCCTTTGTCATTTGCACCTTCCCCTCGACCCACCACTGACTCTCACACTTTCTGTCTACATGCTCTGTCCTAATATCTCTCTCAAACTCTTATATATATATATATATATATATATATATATATATATATATATATATATATATATATATATAACCATTCATGTATACTCACACACACAAACATATAAATCATGTATACACATGGATATGTATGTGGGTATTACGTGTGTGTTTTGGGTGGGTCTGCGTGTGTATTATGAGTATGTATGTATATGTATAAATATTTGAGTATGTTTGTGCATGTAAGGATAATATATGATTTGTGTATGTATGGATGTGTATTTTTGTGTGTGTATGTATGTATGAGGTGGAAGGGGGTGGGTGGTGGGTGTGATGTGATCGGAGGTAGGTGGAGATTTTTTAAATTATTGCATTTATTATTTTCGCATAAATGGGTATATTTAATTATTTTTTCAAATAATTATTACATTGATAAAAATCGTAACACTAGTATATTTTTATAACACTAGTATATTTTTGTCCATTGTCTAATCTTGGTATCGTATGTTCTAGATATATTATCCATTGTCTAGTATTTCTAGAACATACTTTGTCCATCTAATATATCTAGAACATACTTGGTATTATACTGAAAATGATCCGTTGCCTAATCTTTAAATAGACTATAACACTAGAATATTTTTGTAACAAAACACAACATTTTAATTAAGAAAATAGGATCTTGATTTGTAAAGAAAAAAAAACTAATGAAAATACTATCTTTAAAAAAATATTTTAGACATAAGAAATAGGTATCATTTTTATGAAATAAAAGTTGATTGCCCTACAAATGTAAAAGCAGTTTTACACTTCAATATTTATGGATTTTGTGAAACAATGACATATTAACAATATTATTCTACAAATAGGACACTTAAAATTATTTTTATAAAAATAGTCTGTAAACTATTTCACTCCTTAAAACACTCCTCATTTTTAATCACTTTCTTGACATATACATTCCATTACTCCATTCTCTCAATTCAGTTTAGAAAATTAAGAGACAACATCTCGCAACACTTCCTTTGGACATGACAGCCTTTGACACCACCTCTCTATTTCTGTAACCTCCAGCATTGACTCTCTCCAGCCGAGACCTCTTCTCGAACCCCACTTATCTTCATTTCAAACAACAAAATACCGATAAAGATAGGAATGCGAAGTTCTAGATCTATTAGATCTTACAAAGCTTCAAAGCTTTGGTAATTAATCATAACCAAACCGGATAATCATATCCTCAAACCTATAACCAAGTATGTTCTAGATATATTAGATGAATATCTCATTCACGTCCGTTCCGCGAAGTCAATTAATAAGTAAAAATCCTTCTCCTTTGAGAAGCTTATAACATGCATTTTTCCTAGTAAATATTCATATAAATATCAACACATTCATATGTCATCTATTAGTAAAATACATAAAAGTTTCATGCAGAAATAATGGCGAACCGAAGAAGTTTCCTGTGACACCCCGCTTATTAAAATTATGTGTGGATAGCCCTCTACTAAAATAAAACAAGAATCTTATTTGGCTCATTCTTAGCATCACTGTCGAAATCCAATTAATTACTAACCACCTATTATTTAATCAAGCACATGTCAATTTTAATCTTTCTTAAATTTCCATAAATAAAAATTATTCACCATAAACCATTTAAATAAATAATTAAATCCACAATTACATAATTAAATCGAATACTGAAGTAAAATAAAGCCCATTAACCGAATAAACCATCGGTTTACAATCCAATACAACAATCCATAATAACTTAATTAAATAATAACTGAAATAAAAGCAAACATTGGGTGACATTATCGAATAATAATTGAATGAATCCTATCTAGAATCTCAAAAATAGAAAACGAATAAAAAATTCTCACAAGACTATATAACAGCTGGAGCTCCGATAACCTGAAAATGATAATCGTGATTGGAGTCCCTATGGCTAGACACCAAAAATATTTTGATACATGTTAGATCCCAAAACCTTTTGAAAATATTTTGCAAGTGTTTAAAATACATTAATAACTATGTCCTACAATCTTTCATATTTAAATCGGTTCCACTACACCAATTCATGCGAATAGTCACGGTCTGGGGGGTCAAGGCCCAGATCCGTGGCTAGCTAGTGACGACCTAAATCCGTGACCAGATCAAATGTTGGTGTGAACGAGTCCATGACCTAGTATGGTCATGGATCCTTTTGAAGGTGGTCACGGCCCATGTTCGTGACCACTATGGGTCACGAACCATAGCCGTGACACGTGCGTGACCATTATGGTGCCAAATTCACACCAAAGTTACCTCCAAGTGTGGTTGCGGATGGGGTCACGGTCCAAGTCCATGACCACCAACCAAATTACACACTGAAATGGTCATGATTTGGGGCCATGACGATCCCAATTTAAGAGTCACGGCTTTGGGCCGTGACCATCTTATTTTTTACGTGTTAAATTTTAAAGGGGTCAAGGCATATGGTCACGGCTCAGGGTGTCGTGACCAGTGTCTTTATACTAAAAACCCTAACCAGTTTTCATTTTCACTCTAAAATTTTGAAGCCCTTAAACCCTTTCCCTCTTTTAGGCGATTTCGGCTTCCTTTCCCTCTCAATCTTAAGTTTTTTACTCAATCTCAAAGGTAACACTTAAACCCTAATATTTTGTATTAGGGTATTTGCGAATTTGTATATATGTGTGTATTTCCCATGTATATGTGTATATGTGTGTGTATGTGTGTATACATGTGTGTATGTATGTGTGTACATGTGTATGTGTGCATGTATGTATTTGTGTATACTATGTCTGTGTATTCTGTACTGTGTGTGCATGTAAGAGACAATTTTTTTTAAACAAATGAAAAAGTAGGTATATATAATTATTAGGGTAAAAATTAAAATAAATACAAAAGTAGGTATACACACACATTCTATATATTGCGCGTGTGTGTGTAATTTTTGTGTGTGTACTGTGTGTGTGTGTGTGTGTGTGTAAGGGACAATTCTTTTAAAAAAATATAAAAGTATATATATATATATATATAACTATTTTATTTATTAGAATTTTATATGTGTGGTTTGATATGCTATTATTTTTTGGGGATAATTATTAACATAATATTTTTACATATTGTGTGTGTATACTGAGTGTTGTCATTTTGAAATATTAACATGGAAATAAAGTAACCATAATCATCTTGAATCTATCAACATAAGCATGGAATAAATCATATGATTTAATTTTGTGCCTTATATGATGAGTTGTTGTTTGGATTTCACATCAGTGAGATCCAACATGCACGGGATTCACGCCCTCGTACATAATAAGTAATAAATTAAAATTGCACTGAGTGAAGAGAAGGGTATTGATTATTCAAAACCAAATCAAACTAACCTAACTAGTTAATGATTCATTGGAGACATTATTTATTAGAATCATATTCACTCCTTCATTCATATTTCTCAGGAAACATGAGTCACAGTGATAATCAATGGCAACAAGAGTATTAAAGGTTGTAATTGGACCGCACTCATACCTCTTTCATTAATGGGCCTCATTTAGAGGGTACTATGGTTTATTGGTATGGGAATAGGAAGATTGAACCATTTAATTACCTTGTAAACTGTGGAGCTCATCTCCAATAAGAGTACTTGTTCAATCGTATTCTGTTTTCCTTAACAGAATGATGGGATGAAGCTGTACAATATATATTTCACGTACATAATACCAATAGATCACCGACCTTGCTTACGCTGTTAGAGAAGGCAAAAGAAAAATTACCCATTATGGATACAATTACATACAAAGAGCATTAACGAAGACTGTGATGTATCGTGACATATACACGTCAAACTCAATCTTGCCAATAGGCGAAAGAGAATTAGATTTCAAGTTAATGTCGCTGACATCTATGCATCTATTATAGATACACTTCCTCTTAATTGGCCCCGACAAAAATCCATAGATTTTTAAAAATAAATCTCGACTGGATGGAGATTAGACACATTGAACTTTTGTTAAAGTCTTACCATGATAAGGTAGATTATACTATATGGTAAAAAAAATTATTTTGTTAGTTATAATTTCAAATTAAACTTTGAAATTATGCACTTACAATAGATACACATTGAACTTTTATTATTTTTGTAGTTAATGTCGGGCGATAATGGACCCAATGCTCCAATCGACGAGAGGACACCACCCTAATAAGAATTCTTATTACTAATTGGTGAGCAATACTCAACTCCACTACTCCGAGTTGTAGTAGGTAAGGTACTCCCATTAATCCAACAAATACACCCAACGCTCCTGAAACTGCCAGGTCTGTTGAGAAGAATCTTATTGCGTTTTCTATATTGGGAAATAACCCCATAGGGGATAAGAATAACATTTAGCAATTTAAATCCCAAGTGCTTGACCTTGGTACAAATGAATGTGGGAGTGAGAGAGTAACTCAATAAATAATTTTCATTTTTCGCAAACTCAAAAAATAAGGTTCTTTTTTAAGTTGCTCAACAAGTCCGAACATATTGAAAAAACCTTAGGCCGAAGAATTTCCTTAAGGGGGCATCCAGCTTTGATATTTTGGCGTTCAAAGATAAAGTCCCTTCAAACAATGAGATGTCAGTCGGTCAATGGAATGATTTTATGGAAAATGAGGTGAAGAACTCGAAAATGCAGCAAAGGGAGAAAAGCAAGTAGAATATGGCCAAAAAAATTGATGTTCACCATCTTGGCTTGAAATCTTATGAAGATTTGAAGAATGAGTGGTCAAGCAAGACAAAAGGTAACCCAGATGAAGGAAATATATGAATTGGACCAACTTGTATGTGCATGCAATATGGGACAAAGATAGTAAATTTCCTCTTCACTTGGCTAAGACTATAGAATCAATAATGTATAAGAGTAGTCAGTTAGCTTCAATATCGTTCAACGACCTTGACAATGATGCCCTCACATAGACCTTGGGGAAAGGCAAAAGAGGGAGGAAGAGAGGTTTAGGGTTGCATATGCCAAAAACAAAATTCAAACACACCGCACCTCTTGTGAACGAGCTTTGTTATTTTAATAAGCATTTCTCATCTAATAATGAATGTCATTCTAGGATCGAAGGGGATGTAATGGGTATTCGAAATGAATTGGGATGCGTGAATGTGAAACTTTCACAAATTGTGTTCCTTTTAACCGATCATATGCCCCTACACCCTTAATGTATCTCGGTTTTCCTTTACCTCAAAATTTTACCCCTTCTCCATTACCCTCACAGATATCGGTTCCTACTTCAACATTCCCCTTTTTAGCACCTCAGTATGTCACAGGTCTTGGATCATCATCAACGACCCACGATGACTATGGTGAGAAATACTATATGAGGGATTTAAATGGTAAAAATATCATTGGGGTGTGCACACTCATCTCCACTCAAGTAGGAACTTCAATACATAGTCGATCTTTGAAAGAGGGTGAGTGTCACATCATAGTTGATAGAATATATGGCAGTTTCAAAGATGTGCCTGTGCACATCGACAGTGGAGAAGGGAATGGGTTGAAAAATTATTTAAACTCTTTTATAATTTGGCATTTTTTTCGTTTGATGAGGATGTAGTAATATTTTTTATGTTGTTCTAATGTCACTGGACAAATTTATTTAATTTGAGTTTAAGTGGTTGTGTAGTATCAATGATTGATGTGTTCTTGTATTTAAGTTCTTGCATAGTTTGATTGATGGGTGTGTTGTTTGATTGATTGGTATGTTGTTGACACTATATTTATTATATCATGTTAACACAGGACTACAATTTGAAGATTATTAAATGGATTTTCCACAATACAAAGAGTGGATGGGGGAGACTGACCAAATAACTAATAATTTTGTGAAAGGCGTTCAAGAATTTATTAGCTACGCTTTTAAGAACATTAAAAGTGAGAAGATTCTGTGCACCCATTGTATAACTGAAAAATATAAATCTTTAGAAGATGTTGAGTTACATTTAATAAAGTGGGAATTTTTCAAGATTATAACAAATGGACATTGTGGCCATCCCCGATCCTCACCTACGGGCGGGCGTGCTAGGGAAAGGATCCTCAAGTCTGTCACATCCCTCTCGGGAGCGCTTCGGCCGGCTTCAATTGAGATGAGGTGTAAAAATGTAGTGAGATTTCAAGTCTCCAGTCTATTTTACTCAAAACAGACAAAAGAAAAAGGGGAAGCCATCCCGAAGGATGACATCCAAAGATATACTGGTGCATGCGAAACCAAAATGATTCGAGAAGGGTTCGGAGGCTAAGTTATGAAATGGGAAGGTGTTAGGCACCCATTCTGCCCTTTCGGCCTCTCATGGAGATTTGTTATTTTCCTTTATTTTTCCCCGTGATATGTGTGCATGTGTATATATATATTGGAGATAGGAATCCTCGACTTATATCATGGAAGAGATAAAGCGAGTCATCCGTAGGAAGGTATAAAAATAATATTAGAAAAATAAGATTTATGCGATTACCCCTACGTTGATCGTTATAATGGGGCAATTACGCATATGGAGTAATACGTCACTAAGAATAAGTAAATAGAATATAAGAAAATTGGATTTAGAGAAGATAGAAAATGAGAGAAAAGTGAGAAAAAAGACTTGAGTCTCGGGTTTTACACAAGATGCCTACGTAGCCTATAAAGGCATCAAAGTCCACATAGTTCGCATACAAAACGAGGGGTGGGATTTATCCCATAAATCCAAATGGGGGATATCTTATTTGTGAGTGTGTGTGTGTGTGTAGAAAAAGTGTTTTAGTTGTGAGAAAAGTGTGAGAAAAGTATGAGAATCCCTATTTGGAATTTATGAGCAAATCCTCTTTTTCTTGGTTTTTGGGTTTTATTTATATGGAAGTAGGAGATGTGAAATAATACTAAATAAAAATTATATTAGGATTTGTGAGATGAGATAATAAAAGTGCTAAGCAATAAAACAAGTTATTGCGAATTTGAAGAGAAAGTTGAGAAAATTGGACCTTCTTGAAGATCTTGAGCTTGATCTTGAATGTTGGAGAGAAACCCTTGCACTTGGATGATGATGGAGAGTGGCTAATTCACCAAGTTTGATGAAAAGGATGATAAAAAGTGGAAGTTAAGAAGGGATTTGGATGTTGAAATCGCATTGCCTTCGAGAGAGATTTTTGGGATTCGCTGAGAGCGATTTGTATCAAATCTGGGCTCTTCTTGCAAATGAGGTAAAGGCCTCCTTTTATAGTCCCAGGTCATTGCCGATCGTCATAGACCTGGTCCTGCTTATCGGCACCTACCGATAGGCAGGGTCTGGAGCCTGCCGTTTGGTAGTGTGTTTCAGGCCTTTTCGGAAAATTGGCTGCCGAGGGCATACCGTTGGTTAGAATCATGCACGGGGTTGACCATTGGAAAAGTAATTCAGAGACCTTTGAAAGTCCTTTGGACCACTCCCGGGTTCAGGAGTTGACTTTGGGTCAAATATGGCTTGGAAGCATTTGTCGGTCCATTAGACGGGGAATCATTCGGACGCAAACGGATCGTTCGTCCGCATGGTAAGTCCGAATCGTGCACGGGATGGACCGTTGGAAATTTTAGGAGTTGTACTTCGACATTCCAAATAGTTTGACCCAGTTTGGGGAGTGGACTTTGGTCAACCGGGCCCTGGAAGCATTCAGTGACCTCTTGGAGTCAAACGGATCGTTCGTCCGCATGGTATGTCGGAATCGCGCACGGAGTGGACCATTAAAAAGGGGTTTTAGTGCCCTTAAAAGATTCGTTCAGTCTCGAACGGGCTAAAGAGTTGACTTAGGTCAAACAGATCTCGGTAGCGCCCAGTGGCCTCCGGATCAAGTTTCGGACGCAAACGGATCGTTCGTCCGCATGGTAAGTCAGAATCACGCACAAGATGGACTGTTGGAAATGGGATTCAGTGCCCTTCGTAGATTTATTCAACCTCGATTGATCTGAAGAATTTAAATTTTTGGTCAAACAGAGCCTAAGTGTGCCCGATGGCTTCTAGGTTAGTACTCGGGTCATGACATGGGTTTGTAGTGATGAAGGGAGGTACTAGGGACCTTAGGAGAGTTAGGGGTAATAGAATGGGGTGTATACAGGTTTCCTCGACGGGTGAGTTTGGAAAAAATGAGAACCGTCAAATAGACACCACATGATGCTTTCGAGGGAGTATGACCGATTCAGAAGGTTGAGGCCGATTATGAGGACCTGAGGGGTGTGCCGGGGATGACAAATTTTGTGGGTCAAAGAGAAATATGTGGGCTTAAGTGATAAGGATGACCGATTCTTTGGGTCAAAGCCTATTCTGCGGGCTTAGGGTGAAGATCTAATGATCGAGGTCAATTTTGACCTAAGAGTGGTGACGACCAAGGACTGAGGTAATTTCTGACCTAACTCATGTGACGATCCAAGACCGAGGTCAATTCTGACCTAAGAATGGTGACGATCGAGGACCGAGGTCATTTTTTACCTAACTCAAGTGATGATCCAAGAATGAGGTAAATTTTGATCTAAGAGTGGTGACGAACGAGGACCGAGGTCATTTCTGACCTAACTCAGGTAACGATCCAAGACCGAGGTCAATTCTAACCTAAGAGTGGTGACGACCAAGGATTGAGGCCAATTCTGACCTAACTCAGGTGACGGTCCAAAATCGAGGTCAATTCTGACCTAAGAGTGCTGACGAACGAGGATCGAGGTCATTTTTGACCCAACTCAGGTGATGATCCAAGACTGAGGTCAATTCTGACCTAAGAGTGGTGACGATAGAGGATCGAGGTCAATTCTGACCTAACTCCGGCGACGATCTAAGACCGAGGTCAATTCTAATCGAAGAGTGGTGACGACCAAGGATCGAGGTCAATTCTGACCTAATTCAGGTGACGATCCAAGACTGAGGTCAATTTTGACCTAAGAGGGGTGACAACCGAGGACCGAGGTCATTTTTGACCTAACTCAGGTGATGATCCAATATCGAGGTCAATTCTGACCCAAGAGTGGTGATAACAGAGGACCGAGGTCATTTCTGACCTAACTCAGGTGACGATCCAAGATTGAGGTCAATTCTGACCTAAGAGTGGTGACAGTCGAGGACCAAGGTCATTCTGACCTAACTCAGGTGACAATCCAAGACGAAGGTCAATTCTGACCCAAGAGTGTTAATGATCGAGGACCGAGGTAATTTCTAACCTAATTCCGGTGATGATCCAAGATCGAGGTCAATTATGACCTAAGAGTGGTGACGACCGAGGATCAAGGCCAATTTTGACCTAACTCAGGTGACGATCGAAGACCGATGTTAATTATAACCTAAGAGTGGTGACGACCAAGGACTGAGGTCATTTCTAACCTAACTCAGGTGACGATCCAAGGACGAGGTCAATTCTGACCTAAGAGTGGTGACGACCGAGGACCGAGGTCATTTTTTACCTAACTCAGGTGATGATCCAAGACCGAGGTCAATTCTGGCCTAAGAGTGATGACGACCGAGGACCGAGGTCAATTCTGACCTAACTCAGGTGACGATCCAAGACCGAGGTCAATTCTGACCTAAGAGTGGATAAAGATTGGATTATGATTCTGCTAAAGAAAGTGCTTTGTGATTTTGATCTGAGCTAGGGAGCTGATAGCTGGGGAAGCTTTTGCCTCCTAAGGAGGCCTCGCAGGGGGGAACAACCAATTTTGGTGTTGTAAAAACTTTGCTGGGGAAGTGATCAGGCGATCCTTAGAGATCCTCCGAGGCTTTTTCGGGAGGAGATTCACTTGGTTTTTGAGGATTTTGCTGGGAAAGAGGGGTTCCATTTGAGGGAATGCGAGATTTTCCTGGTGAAAAGGCTCTAAATCCTTCCTTGGATTTTTAGGAATTTTTCGAGGATTTTTTGGGGCTTTCTGGTATTTTTCTGGGAATTTCACTATGAAATTTAAGGGGGGTGCCGATCGGCATGGTATGAGGGGTGCCATTCGGCAGTGGCACAAACTTTTGGACTGCCTTGGGAAGGTAAGGAGTCAGTGCCGATCGGTATGGCTGGGGTCAGTGCCGATCGGCATGGCATTTGGCATCCTATAAAAACGGGGTGATCCCTTCATTTTTGCACAGATTCTTTTCTTTCTCTCTTCCTGCGATTCCTCTGCAAATCATTCTAGCATTCGGATCTTCAAGAAATGGCCGCTTTTGTGAGCACAGTAGTCCACAGGGAGTGGTTGACCGTTGATGACTGGGCGAATGTGGAGTGGAGGGTCAGGGCGCCTCTTGCTTTGGGGAGTGAGAACTCCTTTGATGTGTTTGAGCCTGTTGTGGATGAGCGGACTTTGTTGCGGGATCCATCGCATCATCGCTCTTCGAAAGTGAATCCTGGAGGTTATGTAAGTGACCTGACCTTTGGCATTCCTTTATTTTTCGGTGATTTTTCTTTCTTTCTTGACTTCTGATGAGATTTTTTTCCTTTTTTCTAGTCCGATATTTCTTGGAAGAACATGCGCGCCCGCGGGACAACGGGACTCAGGGATGTTTGGGATCATCTTCCACCTGTGGTGCGTTGGGTGGTATCATCAGTGGGTTTTGGGAGGTTGGCATCTGCGCTGGATGAGACGCCTCGTTCGATAGCGGTCCTATACGCTTTGGGAGAGAGGTGGTGGGATACTACCCACACCTTCCATTTCGGCTTTGGGGATATGACTATGACTCCCATAGATGTGCAACAGCTGTTGCGACTGGATTATGATGGAGAGCAGATAGAGGTGGATAGCTCTTTGCGGGTGAGACCGAAGGCAGTGCGTGCAGCACTTGGTGATGTAAGGAGGATAGCCTCTGGAGATTCTATCCGGCTGTCCCTGCTGAAGGATATTCTATTGGGCAGGTTGATTGATGTGGAAGACGGGCTGCAAGTGAGGTTGATGGCCCGATTATTTATTTTGCTGGTGTTGGGAGGTTTCATGGTGGCGTCGAGCGGCAACGTCGTCCATTTGTGGTTCTTGCCGTACTTGAGGATGTTTTCTAACATCCCTTTCTATGATTGGGGGAGTCTGACTTTGGCGACCCTTTACTCTTCTCTGGATGCATTTAGCCGGTGCTTTTGGCAGACATTTACGGGAGCCACGTACCTTCTTAAGGTATTCTTCACTTTGCGCATTTCTTTTCATTCATTCGTATTTTCCTTTCACGCATTCACATTTTCCTTATGCGTCTCTTTTTGTTTGTGAATTCAGACGTGGTTCTATGAGGTGATTTGGCGCAATACCCCATTGATCGCTCTGAAGGACGACACTGTTGGGACTTCTGTCGATTGTATCGACTGCGTAAAGCCAATCTGCAGTCGAAGGGATCTCTATCCCTGGAGGCGGTGCGTCTGGTCTTGAATAACCTGACCAATGGTAGGGTAAGACTCTTTCCATTTTCAGTCTTGGTTTTTGCACCTTCTGATCTTGTATATATTTATGTCTGCTTAGATATTTTCAGGTGACCTTTTATCCCTGGGGGACAGGCATTCAGGATGTGGGGACGATCGGGGTGAACGCGCAGATGAGGCATTTGCAGGTGCATGAGTTTGGCCATTCTTGGTATCTCGAGGAGAGGGTGGTTATCCAGATTACTGAGGAGGAGGTGGTGGTGCCACCTCCACAGCCTCCTACGTCTATGAGGCGGGAGCTACTACTGTCGGAGGATGAGAGGATCGCGGCGATGATCGGCGAGTCCTATTTGTTATACACTGATACCGCTGCACCGTATGACTATATGGACTTTGTGACGAGCTGGTTGATGGCGCCCAACATATATGATACCCTACCTTTCCCTCCTGCAGGTTCGAGTCGAGCGGTGGGGTCTTCCCACAGTGGCGGCGGTCCGACGGCATCTGCGGCGACTGCGACCTCTGAGGTTCCTTTTGTGCGATTGCACACTCCTTCGTACAACATCCGACGGGCTGATGGAGGGATGGTGCCTATGCTGCATCGTCCTCATGCGATGGATCTGAAGGAGTTAGGTTTGACAGAGGAGGTCCTTCGACCTGCGGTATACCTTTCTATTCTTCTCTTTCTTTCTTTTCTATTTTGGTCATCTCTGCCTTGATACTGATTTTGCCTTTTTTCTTGCAGCAAGTTCGAGTGTCGACCACTTGGCTAAGAGACATCAGAGACTGGATATCTTCGGTGACTACCCATATTCGAGATGCGGCACCTGTTCCTTTTTTCTTGGTGCCATCTACTTCTTCCGGAGAGGACTCTAGCTCAGGTAGTGGTGGTACGTCATCTCGCCATAGGGGAAAGAGAGCACGTCGCAGGGGTGGAAGCTCTTAGTGAGAGAGAGGGAGAGAGAATATGCGTTCGAGATGAGTCCTGTTGTTTTTTCTTTTTCTTTTCATTTCCTGTAAAAATGATGTAACACAGAAAACAGATAGATGCAATGCAATGGAGTTTTTTTTATTATCTTTTATTAATGATGAATGAATGCATGGACATGCGCTTTTTACTTTGCTGCTGAGACCGTAAGAAGGAGTATTTTTAGAATTTTTGAAGGAAAGTTTTTATTTAAAAGGGGAAATTATATAAGGAGGATAAGGGATTTTGAAATTGTATTGAGGATATCAATTTATTTTTATTGAGTTTTCTGATTTGACAAAAGAGGAAAAAAGGGAAATTTCTAAAAATGGGGGGTTACACATCGGTAAGCACCCTGTCCTGCCTATCGGTAGTTCAGTCCAGTCCCATTAATTCAAAGCTTTTATTGGTACCCTCTTCAGCCTTGGGTACTTTGTGGGGTAGGATTACCTCCAATTTTTGCAGGGATTATGTCTCTTGTGATGGTTCTTCAAGTATAAAAAGTGGTAAGGGTGGAGTGTTTTCATCACACCTTTGAAATCTTACCTACTTGCCCACTATCTCTTAGCCTTGCCAGATGTCTCTCCCTGGTAGCATTGAGTTTTCTAACTACCTAGAAGCCTTGGAAGCAATGTGCTCTTATAATGTCGACTATGATGCTTTCAACATGCGTCGAGTATCCTTGTGGCACAATCGTCCTATTGAGTGGAACATGCTGATCACGGCGTTATAATTCTGGTACCCCGAAGACCATGTATTCCTCTTTGGGTTGGATGAATTTTGTCCTACCTACGAGAAATTTTCTGCCATACTGGGTATAAATCCCAGTGTTGCTGCGGCTTTGCCCGAATTTTCCCGTTCTCTTAGGGATTTGTTGGCTGGGCTTCTTCATATTTCGCCTTCGGCGGCCAGATCATTGGTTGCTGGAGGAATGATCACCCTCCCGGAGGTGTTGCAGTTTCTGCATTTCTAGGAAGTAGGTGATGCTCGCTATGCTGGAGCCATTGCTCTGGTCTTGGTTTTAAAATTACTACTGTTGACTGGGGAACTGCTGGTGGACCCGCAACTTACAGTCATTACTTCGTGAATGTCATACCGTCGCAATCGTGCGACGGTTATACTGGCGGAGACACTGAATGGTCTGGATGCCTGGCGAGAAGGTCGTTCTGACTTTCTGAGGGGTAGCCCCATGATGCTGTTCATGTGGTTGTCTGAAAGACTCCGCTTGGTGGTCCCTCCAGAGTATCCTTTGTCAGCTGTGCCCAACTTCTTTTTGTGTTATTTCATCCGCGTTGGCCTGAATATTGCGAGCTGGGAGAATTGGCTTGTGGAACATGGGGCTCGGAGTCTGTGTTGGTTAGTGCCTTGGTAGGGGCAGTTGCAGCCTGTTCTGGAGCTAGGGGAATACTCGTATGTGCGACTGGTTGGTCTCGGGCAAACCTCTTTTTATTTTCCTTAGTGGCTTCTGCGCCAATTTAGTTGGGCACAGTTCGTGCCACCTCGGACCTCAAATTTCTTTTCAGTAGAAGATTTGACTGAGCGCCTGTGTCTGTTGCTTGGATCTCTGTGGGAAGATCGACGTCCGTCGACCCATCCCTCTCAGTCTGTCGGGAGAGTTTGGCATGTCCCTAAGGATTATATGAAGTGGTTATGGAGGAAAGTATCCAGTAAGATGTTGGGAGTGGAGACTGGATAAAGGTGGTTTGTTTTATTTAACACAATGGAAGGGGGTGTTGTGGTTTTTTCGAAGCTGGTTCGGGCTCATCGGTTCATGGAGTGTTTACGGCATTCTATTCAGGTAGGGGAAGTTTGGGGACTTCATGATGTAGATGATGAGGGAGAAGGCTCCTCTGGTAGCTGTGGGTTGGACTCTTGGAGAGTTTATTTATGTAATAGGGAATAGGTGTGGGGATTTTATTTGGCTTTTTATGGCTGTAGGGGGAAGGGAGTTATCCTTTCCTTTTCTTATGTAATCCGTGCTGTAATTTCTTATTAATGAAATAAGCAAGTTTCTGATCACCCAGCTGTGCCTTTCGATGAATTTTGTAATTTTGAATTATCTATATCGATCTCTAAGGCATACGTAATCCTTTTGTTCAATTATATGTTAGAATGAACTGCCATTCTTGGAGATAAGAAAAGAATAGCATTTTGTGAAAAAGAGAGGGCCATGCTCCTGTAAGATGTATGAGCTGCCTATGTACCTCTGGGTTTTTTGAATTTATTTTTTATTTTTCTTGACAAATGGTTTTTTTACAGAGGATCAGGCCCACGCAGTTCTGGGTAGAGGGAAACGAAGAGAGTATTTTTTTTAAGAATAGAAGGGAGCTGAGAAGAGTCATAGCGCGTCGAGATTTCGGACTAGGGGTAGAATTTCTTGAGATGGTCCATGTTGACTGGACGAGCCATCTCTTCCCCATCAAGATCAGTGAGCATGGCGGCACCGCCAGATAGGATTTTTTTGACAATGTAGGGGCCGCTCCAATTGGGCTTGAATTTCCCTCTGTGGTCCCAAATGGGTTCTATTATATCCTTGAGGGCTAAATCCCCTTCCCGAACACCGCGGTCCATGACTCCCTTGTTGAATGATCGCGCTATTCGGTGATGGTACCCATGTATGTGGTAAAGAGCATTCAATCTCCTTTCACCTAGGAGGGTCATCTCGTCGAGATGGCTTTCGCACTAGTCTTTTTCACTAACTTTGCTCTCGAGCATGACATGCAGAGAGGGTATTTCCAGCTCCACAGATAGAACTGCCTCCATGCCGTAAACCAGAGAGTAATGGGTAGCCCCAGTAGAGGTTCGGATTGAGGTTCGATATCCCCAGAGGGCGTACCGGATCCGGTCGGCCCAATCCCTATAGCTTTCGGTCATTTTTCTGATGATGGCTTCGAGGTTCTTTGAAAGTGCGGAAGCCCCCAATTTTTAAATTCAAATATAATGAAATGGTTCAAATTTTAATTTTCCAAAAGTTATTTAAAATTTTCTTTTCTTAAAGAGAAAAAACCAACTTATGAAAAAAAATAAAACTAAACTAAAAGTGAAATTAAAACTACACACACAATTTTCATTTCGACTTAAACACACATTAATCTAATTCAAGTTAAACTTGCATGGTATCAAGATAAAGTAATTTTGCACTTAAATTAAATTAAACATACCCAAACATTAAATTTGCACCAAATTAAATAATTGTGATTTTGAACTAATTTAATCTTTTAGTCCTAAGCATGCATCTAGGTGATATAGGAAGATAAAATAAATCACAATTTCACTACGTCAGATGTACGAGGAAAAACCAAATGGAAAAAACCTCGAACGGCCCTAGCCTTAAGTCCACTAAGTACGGTTTTACAATTACAAGACATATGACTTACTTCCTCGAATCAACTCCCTTCAAGCCTTGACGCGTCTTCTTGTAAATACCTCCACCTAGTCGACAACCCCGGAACTCTACCGGAATCTTGGAATCCACCAATGAGACTTTTTGACAATCGTCGACCCTCAATGAAGCCTTTCTCCAAGTGGGAAAGTCATATCAAACAAAGCTCTTCTCCTTTATGAGTTGAAAAGAAAACTCAAACTCTCTTCTTCAATGGTGTAGAGAAAACCAGTGCCAAACACTCCAAGCATTATATATATGTTGAAACTTGGATATAGACAAACATATGGGTGTATATGTGTTTTGAAAGGAATTTACTCCATAAAACTTAACACATAAAAAGGAACTTTTTCTTCAAAGTGTTTTGCTCTAATGACTCTTGAAAATGTGAAAAAAGTTGTCTTCAAAAAGTTAGTTCCCGCACTTAAGAAGTATGTTAAAAAGGAAATGGGGCAAAGCAGTGGAAAAGTGGAAAAAACTGGCCTAAACCTGTTCCCGCTATTTTTTCATTAGAAATCTCGTTCGAATGAGACTTCTAACGAAGATACAGAAAGAAAAAAAATTCTCATTTGAAAAATCGTTCGAATGAGAAGTCATTCGAACGAGGTCATTCGAACGACCTATCTAACGAGATCTCAGGCCATGGTTCTAGATAATTTCGATACGAACGCGTGGCCGTCAGTTTCATATTTTTCTGATTTTTTTTGGATTTGATATGATTTTTCTACTGAAAGGTGTCCGAAAACAAAATATTTAGAACTATGAATTCAAAAAAAAATTAACAAAAAATTCTAACACCCAAAATAAATTTCTAATGTACACCCAATAAATAATGTTCCAAGCTCCTATATATATATATATATATATATATATTAAAATGAACTCATACCTTAGGAGCAATGGAACCATGTTGATGACGTAGAAATGAGGCACAACACACACGGCATTTGATGAAGCTTTAATATCTTGGCCGCTACGTCTTCAACAAACACGTCATATGCTTGAATGGATAAACTTGAACTCTATCCTATGACTCAAATATTTTTGTCCGGAATTGAGCCAAAACTACAAAGGACTCAATTGGAAATTTGTGTCCTTACAAATCTCCTCCTTTGGCTATTCCGGGACAAAAACTAAACAAAAATTCTAAAGGGCCGTCAAGATCACTAGACTCAAAAACAATGTCCCACCCAAAATAAAAATACAATGCTTGACTCAAATAACCCAATGATCAATATCTTTGCCGAAGTTGAATGTTTCCATTTTGAAGTATTCCTGCACACTTAAGCAAACTATCAAACGAATAGAGTATATAAAAATATTAAATGCAATTAAATAATTACTCCCCCTAAATTAATTCTCCCCTTTATCAAACAAATGACCTACTTAGAAAGGCGGCTTCCCCTAAGATAAATCTCCCCCAAACTAAGATACGATAATAATAGGATTAGATATCATTTCTACCCCTATCATTCTCCCCCTTTTTGTTGAGGAATAGACAAAGGCTAAAGAATCAAAACAGTAACTTATCTCCCCCAAATAAAGCATACACACCCTCTAAACTAAGCAAGGGATAAAAAAATGGGATAACAAGATAAAACATGTAATTGTGCATATAGTGATGAGAACGTTAAAGCATCTGGGCAACAAAAGTTCAACTAATCCAAACAATAACATCGGATACCAACTAGGATGCAATAAAATGATACCAATATGATATGTAAATTATTAAGCATGTGATATCTACAAAGAATGCAGTAAGATGGATACCAAGTATGAATTAAAGCATATATGGATTAGAAATCAAAGCAAAGACTAAACAAAAATATCAAATATATGTATACATAATATATATCAAAGAGACTCAAGTACACATATATAGATATAAACACACAAATGACACACACAAAATATAATAGGAGTCTTTAACACTCGTATGGCAAAAATGTGTCATATGGAAACGGAAGTGTTGGGGTGTGAACTAGTAACGATTAAATTTAGACCCAATCACTTAAAACATGTTCACGGAGTTCTCAATTGATTGCAAACTTCATCACATTTGAATATAACCTCGTGTGACAATATAGACTGAACTCAATGAACAAACATACACAATGCATACAAGCCTAGCATATTGATGATTCTACAAACCAATAGAGTCATGACATGAAATATGCAACTAGGATAAACGGACATTGTGCAAACCATTGATATACTTGCCAATCTCCCTCAATATGCATTTATATTAAATTTGAATGAATATATCAATCAAATATAGGCCTTGGCAAATTATTTTTCTTTTTAATGCAATATGTTCTGCTTTTAGGCCTTTGAACAATGTATTTCTTTTAAGTCCATTCAAAAACGGTGGCTTATAATCGCAAAGGATAACTAAGTCCTTTCGGATCCCTTCCCCGTGCACATTTGTATTTATCATGTTTTTATGTTTCACACAAATCTCACGTGCAACGAATTTTGACATGCACTAGTCCTCCTAAGTCACAAATATATAGATGACAAGATTGGTAGGAGAACACTTCACAAAGCTCAAATATAAATATGAAGTTAAAATTTCAAAAGAGCTCGTGCATGTGTGAATAGAGGCATATAAAAATAGAATCCATTTAATCAACACAAAATCCAACTACTCCATGTAAGCATGGTAAATAAAGAACATAATAAGGATTGACAATCTAAACCAAAAGTTCTAGCCACATGAGAGCGTAAAAGATGGGATTCAAACACAAGTGTATGCCACATAAAGTGTGTCAAACTAAAATACACACAAAATAATTTTTTTTTGAGTTTTTGAAAATTTTAACCAAAAAAAAAATATATATACTCAAAAGACAAACAAAAATCATTTGAATTTTTCATAAGCTTAAATTACTAAGAGATAAAATCCAAATGATAAACAAAAATCTTTTTGTATTTTTTATTTAATGCAAACAAAATGAAGGAAATATAATACAAAAGATAAACAAAAATCATAATTCTAGCATGTGATAAGCATGGAGCATAGACTAGAAAATGATTAAACAAGCATACATTTAGAATGTGAATATAGCATGAAGTACAAAAGCTAAAGTATGAAAACATTAACACATTCATCCTTTATATTTAGCAAGGGAGGAAGCATGTGAAAGTAAATGAGAATCAAAAACCCCATTTTGCAGGGCAACCAAGTCGGATTTCCTAACCCAAATTAATGAAGAATGACTATCTTGGGGTGTAGGAATTTTAACTATCTTGGTTGCTTTACGTTGGGATTTTCTAGTAATACGTTTAAGATCGAAACAAAATTTCCTAAGATGACCTTTTCGACAACAATGTGTACAAGTAAAAACATGTCGAAAAGATTTACCTAAGGAGTGATCTCTAAAGTATTTCCTAGTAGATTCTCCTAAAACATTGGTTTTGGCGTTATGAGTAAATTCATTACAAGTATTGAAGCCTAAACCACAAGTGTCATTTTTAATTTGGACCGTTCCTAATATTTTATCTAATTTTTTCGAACGACACTCCAAATCAAATTTGACATTACTAGAGTCTTTTAATTTATTTTGCAATTCTAAAATGTTAGACTCTAATAAAACATTTCACTCTTCAAAAGAAAGAAGCTCCTTTTTCAAGGATTCAATTAAACCCCTAAGGCTATCTCTCTCGCCTTCTATATATTCAAGCTTCTCTAGAAGAGCTTTCTCTCGTGTCCTAAGGTCTTCAGCCAACATACTATTATCAACGACCTTGACACGTTCTTTCAAACTAGCTTCTAACTTCAAATTAGCTCTTTTCAATTTAATAGATTCTTTATAAAGTTCTTGAAAAGCATTTTGAAGTTCACTCACATTAACCTCTTCTTCATTTTCACTCTCTCTTTCTTCTCCACTCTCACTATCATAAAAAACAAGGGAATCAAAAACTTTGACCTCGAAAGTGTCATGTGTTAAAGTTTCATCAATCGATGAGTTCTCACTATCATTCACATGACTAGCCATAAAAGCCACAAAGTTGGGCTTAGTGAGGGAATCGGGTCCCTCTTCCTTATCACTATCACTAAGGGTCGCATTATATGAAATGGGTCGCTTACCCTCTTTCCTTAGTTTAGTGGGGCACTCAGAAGCCCTATGACCATAACCCTCACAACCAAAACACCTATTTGACTCGTCCCTATTTAATTGTTCATTGATAGGTTTAGGGATCTTCTCGGTTTTGTCATACATAGAAGTTTCAAATTTCTTAAAGTCATTTTTAAATTTATCTTTGTTAAATTTAAGAAATTTTCTAAATTTCCGAGCAAACAAAGCCATGTCTTCCGAGTCACTATCACTCTCGCTCTCTACTACTTGTTTGACCTCTCTTCAGGCTTTTAAAGCAATGCCATTTTTAATTTTCTTTTCGATTTTAGAGGGAAACATGTCTAGTTCATAGGTTTGTAATTCACCTATGATCTATTCTAATTTCATAGAGGCTAAAGTTGGTAAAGAATTTAAAACGGTCACTTTTGAAATAAATTTATCGGGAAGGGACCTTAAAATTTTCTTTACTACTCAATTGTCGGGTATTTTCTCTCCCACGTTCAAAGATGAATTAACAATATTAGAAAGTCTAGCATAAAATTTATCAAAACTTTCTTTTTCGTTCATTTTGATAGTTTCAAATTGAGTGGTGAGGTTTTGGAGTTTTGAAGCTTTAACGATACTAGTACCTTCGTGGGTGAGTTGTAAAATATCCCAAGCTTTTTTAGCGGTCTCACATGTCATAATGCGTAAGAATTCATCCGGTGTGAAAACGCTAAACAAGGAATTTAAACCTCGGGAATTAAAATTAGAAAGTTTAAATTCACCCTCACTCAATCTATCGGCCGGTTTGGGAACACGCTCATTATCTACTAAATGAGTAGGTGGGGACCATCCCTTAATAACAGACATCCAAACTCTCTCGTCGATAGATTTTAGTGCCGATTTCATTCGCGCTTTCCAATACTCATAGTTAGAACCATCGAAAATAGGAAATTTAGAAAGTGGGGAAAATTCCATTTTAGCCAAAAATATTTAAAAGATCTAAACGAAGTAATTTATCGTTTTGGGCTCTGATACCAAATTGAAAGTGCGGAAGCCCCCAATTTTTAAATTCAAATATAATGAAATGGTTCAAATTTTAATTTTCCAAAAGTTATTTTAAAATTTTCTTTTCTTAAAGATAACAAACCAACTTATGAAAAAAATAAAACTAAACTAAAAGTGAAATTAAAACTACACACACAATTTTCATTTCGACTTAAACACACATTAATACAATTCAAGTTAAACTTACATGTTATTGTGACAACCCGCAATTCGAAATAAAGGGTGGCCATCCCTAAACCCCGATGAAACAGGAATCATAGATATATACCATTCTCATCATCACAATAATCATACAGAGTATCCGGACTAACCACACAATATTCCAGAAAATGGGTTATCAAAAATTTTAGTTTGTAATTTAAAGAAAACACTTTCAACAACCCATAATAGGAAAAAGAGGATGGAAACTCCCACAAACATACATGTGTATTCAAAAAGATAAGAAAGGACCGAATAAAGCGTTGTTCAATACCATCCATACAACATACAATGACTTTCATGTGTTACATAATACATCAATTATACAATTACAACCATTTGGGCCACACGCCCGAATAAAGGCTGATCTTAGATAGAAAACAATAATAGAGGCGTCTACACAAAATATCCCGTGATCCCCGCAAAATGTCACGGCTCCTCAAAAGACTCAGAGAAAAGATAGTCATTACGGGCGACCTTGGGGCGGAACACCTGAACGAATAAAGAAGATACATACACAACAAGAAAACGAAGAACCGGTCAGAGGCCGGTTTATATGCTCACTAGATAAATGACTGGTATGACAATAATGTACAGGTAAGCATGGATGATATGGATGATATTCTAGCATGGTAACATCATATAAAGAGCTAAGACGGTTAAATGATTATTAAAATAGAATTTAGGTATGCAAAGAAATAAAAGCACTTATAAGCCTTTTTCATCTTTCATCATTTTCAATTCCATCTTCTTTCCATTCCTTATCAGGAATGCATTTATTACCATGTGCTCTTTATGGCACTTATCTCAATAGTATGCTCTTTGTGGCATATACATTGCTCTTTATGGCATTAATGTTCCATCGAGTCCAATTCGATAATAGAATATTTATAAATATAAATATAACAATTCTAAGACCGCCTGTCCGGGTTTCCCCACTGTGCGCGTCCCTAAATAACCATCATCTTCCAGGGCCTATTATAAGACAACCTGGGATCCTATCGCAAATGTCGGGAAGCGGCCATATGCCTGCGGGGTAGTCAAGACCACACCCAGAATATCCTACCCATCGCAGAAAAAAAATAAAACAAGCGCTCATATGGTCTAGGACTATATCCACCCTGCATTCACTAGCCAGGGGGCTTCACCTCACGCACGGACTTCCCTTAAGAAGGTATTTAGAGAGGTGTGTAACATCCATTTTATTAATTTCCATTTCTTGATTCAGTAAATTATGTTTACTTTATCCATTTTACATTTTATCAAATGCATTATGGTATACTTCACATCATCACTATAACCTCGAAGAATATTTAAACTCCCAAGTTATCTCTCCAAAATGTCCTTGCTTGGACTTTATAATAATCCTCAAATGAGATCTAGTTCGCATATACTCCTAAAGTCTCCAAATTCGACCTTAAGATTTCCTAGACTCCTATAGAACTACCTGACAGAAGAAATGCCTAAACATTTCTTTAAATCTCCTCCCCCCCTGACAGGAACCCTAGATGAACCCTTTTGAGTCTAGGGAGTCGATCGAACTCAACTAATACTCTAAGACCCTATTATTTTACTTCATTTAAGAAGGTCCCTATGTTCCTATGGAAAGAAGAGGTCAACGAATGAAAATAAAATTTTTGGGAAGAAAAACAGGGGACCGGTCGACCGGTCCCAAGATCGCGGTCGACCGCGTCTCAAGATTTGGCCTAAGAAGAAAAGCAGAAAGTTCATTTCGGCAGGACCGGTCGACCGGTCAGGGGACCGCGGTCGACCGCGCCATAATTTTAGGCCTTTATAGAAATGCAGTAAACCCTCTCTCCTAGACCCGGTCAACCGGTCTGCGAACCGCGGTCGATCGGTCTGAGCAGACCTAGACCAAGACTTCCTATTTTCAAGAAAATCCCAAAGCCAACTCCTTTATTCTCACCAACACAACATAAATGCTACTACTACTACTACCATCAACATCAGCAATCATTCAACTATCCTTTAATGATTTAAACCCAAACAACATCCAAACCCTAAACTAGTAAACCATAAACAAATACATCATTCTCACACTAATAATTTATCTTAAACCATAAATAGCAAGTAGTAAACTTGCCTCAATGAAGAAAATGCAGATTTTCTTGGTGTGGGAGCAAGAATCCTTCTTAAATCTTCAATTCCCTTTCTTCTCTCCACTCTTTCTCTTTCTCTCTTTAGTTCTCTAGGTTTAGGAAAGACAATTAGGTGAATAGTGACTCACACAAGACATAAATCGTGCCTTTAGTCAAAATCCCAATTCAATTGATAAATTATTGCGATAAAATAATACGCAATTGCATATTTAAGGGATCATCAGTAAAAAATGCTCAAAATCTCAAAACACACAATGGCACAATATCTGACTATCTCGCACGTTCCGGAATCAACTGCGGTCTCCAAATTCTCATTTGGACATTTTATAAATCAATTTAAGTTCTGGTCTCATTATTAAGCCAAATATCATTTTAAATTCATATGATATTAATAAGCATAACATAGCAATATTCACCCACAGTCATGGTATATATGGTAACTCATAGTGAATATTAACTTTTCTTCATTAAATTAGCATTCAAATCATAACCCAACACTTATATCTAATTACCATACCTAGTAATTAATATAAAATATGTTCTCATAAGCGAGGGTTATTACATACTCCCCCCCCTATGAGGGAATTTTGTCCCCAAAATTCAGGTATACCTTATAAGAAAAGATGTGGATATTTCTCCCGCATCTCGTCCTCACGTTCCCACGTCGATTCTCTCACATTGTGATGACTCCATTGAACTCTCACTAGGGGCACCACACGAGACCTTAACTTGCGCTCCCCATACTCAAGAATAGCAGCCGGTTGTTCTACATATGAAACATCGAGTTGCAAGTCGATATCTTCAAAAGGGATGTGCGAAAGGGCACTCTCACATCTTCTATACTTCTTCAAAGAGGAGACATGGAATACATCATGGATTTGTTGCAAAGGCTCCGGTAAAGCAAGTTGATACGCCACGGGACCAACCTTTGCAATAACTGGGAAAGGTCTAACAAAACGCGGTGCAGGCTTTCCTTTCTTCCCGAAACGTTTAATGCCCTTCATTGGAGACACTCGGACCAATACTTGGTCTCCAACCTCTAACTTCATGTGTCTCCTACCCGCATCGACGTAGCTCTTTTGAAGGTCCTGCGCTATCCGAATGCGATTTCGAATAAGTTCAATCTTTGAATAAGTGTCTTGGATCATTTCAGGTTCAAGAAATTTGTTATCACCCACTTCCAACCAACAAGCGGGCGATCTACATGGTCGGACATATAAAGCTTCATAAGGTGACATTCCAATAGTGAATTGGTATGAGTAGTTATAAGCAAACTCAACCAATGGTAGGTATTGTTCCCAACCTCCCTTAAAATCAAGCATGCACATACGAAGCATATCCTATAACATCTGGTTTACCCTTTCAGTTTGACCATCTGTTTGAGGATGATAGGAAGAGCTTAACTTTAACTCGGTTCCCATGGCCTCTTGAAAACTTTTCCAAAAGTGGGACACAAATATTTTATCTCGGTCAGAAACAATATTTAAAGGTACCCCATGAAGTCTAACTATCTCCTCGATGAACAATTGGGCGTAGCAAGTGGTATCATAATTCGTACGTACAGGAAGGAAGTGTGCCGACTTAGTTAAACGGTCGACAATCACCCAGATCGAGTCATGACCTCTCTGTGATCTAGGTAATCCCGTAATGAAGTCCATCGAAATGCTTTCCCATTTCCATACTGGAATCTCCAGCGGTTGTAACAAACCTGTCGGTTGTTGGTGGTCAATTTTAACCAACTGACAAGTAGTGCATTGGGATACAAACTCCGAGATATCCTTCTTCATACCAGCCCACCAATACTGACGGTGCATATCTTGGTACATCTTGTTCCCACCTGGATGTACCATAAACTTTGACCTATGAGATTCCGCCGTCACAGCTCGTCTCAAGTCCCCATCTTCGGGAACAATAAGTCTTCAATGGAAGCGTAGTCCTCCCTCCGAACTAATCGAGTATGACTCCGCTCCCTCGGACAACAGTCGGTGTATATTGTCTTGACAACCTTTATCTTTTCCCTGGGCTTCCACAATTCTCACTACAATCGTAGGAGTAACGGTCATCACGGAAATGAATGCTCTTACCCCTTCATCCTCCTGACTGAGCTCTCTCCACTTAGCTTTCCACACATTAGCTAAGTCTCCCTCGGGCCTCCTACTCAAGGCATCCGCTACTACGTTCGCCTTTCCAGGATAATAATGGATATCAAATTGGTAGTCCTTCACAAACTCCAACCAACAACGCTGGCACATATTCAAGTCCTTTTGGGAAAATAAATATTGTAGCGATTTATGGTCGATGAAGAGACTAAACTTTTCCCCCAAGTGATAATGCCTCCATATCTTCAAGGCAAATACAACTGCGGCAAGCTCTAAGTAATGCACCGGATAGTTCCTTTCGAGAGGCTTCAACTTACGAGAAGCGTAAGAAATAACTTATCTTTTTTGCTGAAGAACACCTCCTAACCCTTGAAGAGATGCATCGGTGAAGACTAGATATTCCAATCCCGATTTTGGCAACGCAAGGACTGGAGCCGAAGTTAATCTATCTTTGAGCTCATCAAATGCAGCTTGACATGAACTGTCCCAAACAAATCTCACCCCCTTTCGGCTTAAATTCGTCAAAGGGCTAGCGATCTTTGAAAAACCCTTAATAAATCGACGGTAATAACCCGCCAAGCCCAGAAAACTACGAACCTTAGTAGGTGTAGTGGGCTGACCCCACTCTCTCACTGCAATCACCTTGATAGGATCCATAGATACACCCCGGGATGACACCACATGACCCAGAAATTGAACTTCCTTCAACCAAAAGCCACATTTCTCAAACTTTGCATACAATTTGTGATCCCTCAATCTCTGCAGGACCAACCGTAAGTGAGTAGCATGATCAGACTCTGTCTAAGAATAGACTAGGATGTCATCGATGAATACAATAATAAACTGGTCAAGGAAATCCCAAAACACCCTGTTCATAAGATCCATAAATACAACAGGAGCATTGGTTAGCCCAAAGGGCATAACCAAGAATTCATAGGATCCGTAATGGGTCATAAATGCAGTCTTGGATACATCTTGCGCCCGTATCCTCAGTTGATGATACCCCATCCTCAAATCAATTTTGGAGAAGTATGACGCTCCCCTAAGTTGATCAAACAAATCATCGATGCGAGGTAAAGGGTATTTATTCCGGATGGTGACTTTATTCAACTCCCTATAGTCCACGCATAACCGGAGAGAACCGTCTCTCTTCTTCACAAACAATACCGGAGCACCCCATGGCGATGTACTACGCCTAATAAACCCCTGCTCCAATAGATGCTGAATCTGATCTCTTAACTCCCTCATCTCCACAGGATCCATTCGATACGGAGCTTTAGCAATCGGTCGAGTTCCCGGCATTAAATCAATCACAAACTCTATCTCCCGACTTGGAGGTAATTCCGGTATCTCCCAAAAAATATCTTCAAAATCTTTAATGATCGGAAGAGAATTTAGGGGAACCACAACATCCCTAGATGCATCTTTCGCAATACAATATAAATAAGCAGTCGTACTCCCTTCCATACAAGGCATAACAATCAAGAACATTTCTTGTCCCGGAACTGCAAAAACTATGCTTTTCCCATAACAATTTACTATCGCGCGATATTTCGCTAGCCAATCCATACCCAATATTACATCGTACCCGACCATATCAGGGACGAGCAATTCGGCCTCAAAACACAAGTTACCAAGATTAATCCCTTCGTTTTTACAAACAAAGAAAATCAATGAACCATCTCCCATAGAGGATTCAACGCTAGTGAAGGTACTTTCAACAGATTTTATCAAACCTGTGGTCTGGGCAAAACTTCTAGAAATAAATGAGTGTGTAGCACCCGTATCAAATAGTACTTGACCCATATGCCAATGAATGAGAAACTTACCCTCGATCGCTGGCAGTGCCGGAGGAGCTGGAGGAAGCATAGCCTCTTGAATATGGTAAACCCGTCCATACTGCAATTGCCCCTACTGAGGAGGAGCAATCGGATTAGGCGCCTGGGGCGGAAACTGTACATACAACTGTTGTAGGGACCTAGGAAGATGCCCTCCAACCAACTGAGGACACGCCCTTTTATAATGGCCCAACTCCCCACACTGAAAACATTTATTAGCCGCATTCTCCTGATTCCTACCTTGATTGTTTCGAAATTTCCCCGCACCCCGGCCCTGCTGGCCCCTACCTCCATTTCCACCTCTACCTCCCTGTTGTGGTTGTTGTCCTCCTTGACCCGACCTGTTATTATTAATATTGTTTCCACCAGCATTAAACCCACCGAAACGTTGACGCTTGGACAAATCCCCTTGCTGAGGATCCTTCTCTTTCTGCTTGTTCCCCGAGGATTGGGACGAAGAAGATGTTCCCCCTCCGCTCCCATTTCCTCCCGGTTTCACCACTTGCCCCATTGCTGTAGCCCTCTTATTATTTTGCACAAATAATCTATGCTCTTGACAGTGAAGTAAAGCAACATTCATCACATCCCCAAAGGTTACCAAAGATAGATTTCCAAGCAAATGTTGTTTTATTCGCCAGTGCAAACCTCCTACAAATTTGGAGATCCTCTTCACTTACGGAGTCACTTCATCCGGTATAAAGCTTGATAACCGGGTAAACTCCTCTTCGTACTCGGCAACCGATCTCTCCCCTTGTACTAAATCTTGAAGCTTCCTCTGCATCTCCCTTTGAACTGCGGGAGGGAAGTACTTTCCATCGAACAAAGCCCAAAAATTAGTGATTGACATTATATCCCTTTGTTCGGGTGTCATCATTGACTCCCACTAGTGTAAGGCTGATCCGACAAGCTTAAAGGTAACGAGGATTTTCTTTTTCTCCTCACTACATTCCACCATCCTAAGATGACGCTGCATGTCCTTGTTCCACTGGTTTGCCTTTATAACGTCAGAACCTCCCTCAAATTCTGGGGGATGACCCTTTAGGAAAGACTCTCTTACCCGTTCCCACTGAGAAGGTCCCGTAGGAACTAGTACTTCTTGTCCTCTTGCTTGAGCTTGTGGCATTTATTGTGCCACTGCAGTCATCGTAGCATAAATAGCTTGGGCCACGATATTTGCCACATCAGCGGCACTGATATTCCCCGGTGGCGTCGGTGGAGGACCAACCTCATCCTCGATAACCCTATTGCGTCTAGCGGGATGTCCTCTCTTTGGCCGCATCTGATATAGAGAAGAGATAGAGTTATAATATTATATAAAACAATCTATCTAGCAGAAGATCACATACATGAGCAGCAAGACAATCCTAACATTAAGCTCTATATCAAATAACGCTACGGTAGAACGTGACAAGTCCGCATAGATCCTAAAGACTCTAGAATCTGATGCTCTGACACCATCTGTGACAACCCGCTATCCAAAATAAAGGGTGGCCATCCCTAAACCCCGATGAAACAGGAATCATAGATAGATACCATTCTCAGCATCACAATAATCATACATAGTATCAGGACTAACCACACAATATTCCATAAAATGGGTTATCAGAAATTTTATTTTGTAATTTAAAGAAAACACTTTCAACAACCCATAATAGGAAAAAGTGGATGGAAACTCCCACAAACATACATGTGTATTCAAATAGATAAGAAAGGACCGAATAAAGCGTCGGTCGATACCATCCATACAACATACAATGAGTTTCATGTGTTACATAATACATCAATTATACAATTACAACCATTTGGGCCACAAGCCCGAATAAAGGCTGATCTTAGCTAGAAAACAATAATAGAGGCGTCTACACAAAATATCCCGTGATCCACGCAAAATGTCACGGCTCCTCAAAAGACTCAGAGAAAAGATAGTCATTACGGGCGAGATTGCGGCGGAACACCTGAACGAATAAAGAAGATACATACACAATAAGAAAATGAAGAACCGGTCAGAGGTCGGTTTTATATGATCACTAGATAAATGACAGGTATGACAATAATGTACAAGTAAGCATGGATGATATGAATGATATTCTAGCATGGTAACATCATATAAAGAGATAAGACAGTTAAATGATTATTAAAATAGAATTTAGTTATGCAAAGAAATACAAGCACTTATAAGCCTTTTTCATCTTTCATCATTTTCAATTCCATCTTCTTTCCATTCCTTATCAGGAATGCATTTATTACCATGTGCTCTTTATGGCACTTATCTCAATAGTATGCTCTTTGTAGCATATACTTTGCTCTTTATGGCATTAATGTTCCATCGAGTACAACTCGATAATAGAATAGTCATAAATATAAATATAACGATTCTAAGACCGCCCGTCTGGGTTTCCTCACTGTGCGCGTCCCTAAATAACCATCATCTTCCAGGGCCTATCATAAGACAACCTGGGATCCTATCGCAAACGTCGGGAAGCGGCCATGTGCCTACGGGGTAGTCAAGACCACACCCAGAATATCCTACCCATCGCAGAAAAAATATAAAACAAGCGCTCATATGGCCTAGGACTATATCCACCCTGCATTCACTAGACAACGGGATTCACCTCACGCACGGACTTCCCTTAAGATGGTATTTAGAGAGGTGTGTAACATCCATTTTATTAATTTCCATTTCATGATTCAGTAAATCATGTTTACCTTATCCATTTTACATTTTATCAAATGCATTATGGTATACTTCACATCATCACTATAACCTCGAAGAATATTTAAACTCCCAAGTTATCTCTCCCAAATGTCCTTGCTTGGACTTTATAATAATCCTCAAATGAGATCTAGTTCGCATATACTCCTAAAGTCTCCAAATTCAACCTTAAGATTTCCTAGACTCCTATAAAACTACATGATAGAAGAAATGCCTAAAAATTTCTTTAAATTTCCTCCCCCCCCCCCCCCCTTGATAGGAACCCTCGATGAACCCTTTCGAGTCTAGGGAGTCGACCGAACTCAACTAATACTCTAAGACCCTATTATTTTACTTCATGTAAGAAGGTCCCTATGTTCCTATGAAAAGAATAGGTTAAAGAATGAAAATAAAATGTTTGGGAAGAAAAACAGGGGACCGGTCGACCGGTCCTAAGACCGCGTCTCAAGATTTGGCCTAAGAAGAAAAGTAGAAAGTTCATTTTGGCAGGACCGGTCGACCGGTCAGGGGACCGCGGTCGACCGCCCCATAATTTGAGGCCTTTATAGAAATGCAGTAAACCCTCTCCCGTAGACCCGATCGACCGGTATGCGAACCGCGGTCGATCGGTCTGAGCAGACCTAGACCAAGACTTCCTATTTTCAAGCAAATCCAAAAGCCAACTCATTTATTCTCACCAACACAACATAAATGCTACTACTACTACCATCAACATCAGCAATCATTCAACTATCCTTTAATGATTTAAACCTAAACAACATCCAAACCCTAAACTAGTAAACCATAAACAAATACATCGTTCTCACACAAATCATTTATCTTAAACCATAAGTAGAAAGTAGTAAACTTTCCTCAATGAAGAAAATGCAGATTTTCTTGGTGTGGGAGCAAGAATCCTTCTTAAATCTTCAATTCCCTTTCTTCTCTCTACTCTTTCTCTTTCTCTCTTTAGTTCTCTAGGTTTAGGAAAGACAATTAGGTGAATAGTGACTCATACAAGACATAAATCGTGCCTTTAGTCAAAATCCCATTTCAATTGAGAAATTATTGCGATAAAATAATACGCAATTTCATATTTAAGGGATCATCAGTAAAAAATGCTCAAAATCTCAAAACACATAATGGCACAATATCTGACTATCTCGCATGTTCCGGAATCAACTGTGGTCTCCAAATTATCATTTGGACATTTTATAAATCAATTTAAGTTCCGGTCTCATTATTAAGCCAAATATCATTTTAAATTCATATGATATTAATAAGCATAACATAGCAATATTCACCCACAATCATGGTATATATGGTAACTTATAGTGAATATTAGCTTTTCTTCATTAAATTAGCATTCAAATCATAACCCAACACTTATATCTAATTACCATACCTAGTAATTAATATATAATACGTTCTCATAAGCGAGGGTTATTACAGTTATCAAGATAAAGTAATTTTGCACTTGAATTAAATTAAACATACCCAAACATTAATTTGCACCATATTAAATTGATTGTGATTTTGAACTAATTTAATCTTTTAGTCCTAAGCATGCATCTAGGTGATATAGGAAGATAAAATAAATCACAATCGCACTACGCCAGATGTACGAGGAAAAACCAAATGAAAAAAATCTCGGACCACCCTAGCCTTAAGTCCACTAAGTATGGCTTTACAATTACAAGACAGATGACTTACTTCCTCAACTCAACTCCCTTCACGCCTTGACGCGTCTTCTTGTAAATACCTCCGCCTAGTCGATAACCCCAGAACTCTACAGGAATCTTGGAATCCACCAATAAGACTTTTGGACAATCGTCAACCCTTAATGAAGCCTTTCTCCAAGTGGAAAAGTCATATCAAACAAAGCTCTTCTCCTTTATGAGTTGAAAAGAAAACTTAAACTCTCTTCTTCAATGGTGTAGAGAAAACCGATGCCAAACACTCCAAGCATTATATATATGTTGAAACTTGGATATAGACAAACATATGGGTGTATATGTGTTTTGAAAGGAATTTACTCCATAAAACTTAACACATAAAAAGGAACTTTTTCTTCAAAGTATTTTTCTCTAATGACTCTGAAAATGTGAAAAAGTTGTCTTCAAAAAGTTAGTTCCCTCACTTAAGAAGTATCTCAAAAAGGAAGTGGGGCAAAGTAGTGGAAACGTGGAAAAACTAGCTTAAAACTGTTCCCGCTATTTTTTCGTTAGAAATCTCGTTCGAACGAGACTTCTAACGAAGAGACGATACGAACGCGTGGCCGCCAGTTTCGTATTTTTCTGATTTTTTTTGGATTTCATATGATTTTTCTACTGAAAGGTGTCCGAAAACAAAATATTTAGAATAATGAATTCAAAAAAAATTTAACAAAAAATTCTAACACCCAAAAGAAATTTCTAACATACACCCAATAAATAATGTTCCAAGCTCCTATATATATATATATATATATTAAAATGCATTCATACCTTAGGAGCAATGGAACCATGTTGATGACGTAGAAACGAGGCACAACACACATGGCATTTGATGAAGCTTTAATATCTTGGCCGCTACGTCTTCAACAAACACGTCATATGCGTGAATGGATAAAATTGAACTCTATCCTATGACTCAAATATTTTTGTCCGGAATTGAGCCAAAACTACAAAAGACTCAATTGGAAATTTGTGTCCTTACATTCTTGTTGGCGACTTCGACTACACCATTGGTCTGAGGTCGGTAGGGAGAAGATTTGTGTCTCTGAATCCCATATTCGTTGACTACTTCTGTGACTTCTTCTTCGAGGTGCAACCCGTTATCTAACACTAACTCATGCCAGAATCCATATCAGCAGATGATATTTTTCTTGAGGAATTTGGCCAGTTTCTTGGCATTCAATACTGCGTATGACTCAACTTCGACCCATTTAGTGAATTAATCAATGGCAACCAGGATGAAGTCATTTCCGTTTGAAGCCTTTGGTGTAACCTTCCCTATGATGTCGACACCCCAGGTGGAGAACGACTAGGGAGAGATCATGTTGTATAATTCTCGCGGAGGCAAGTGTTGAAAATTAGATAACTGTTGGCATTTGAGGCATCTTCGGACATAGGTGGTGCAATCTTGGGCCATGGTGGTCCAGTAGTAGCCCTGTCGGATGATCTTCTTGGCAAGCATGTGACCGTTCATATGGGACCTGCATTCCCCTATGTGGATCTTCTGCATTATTTTCTCAATCTTAGTCCCTGTGATACAGTGCAGATGAGTTCCATCAAAGTTCCTCTTGAGTAGAGATTTATGACAGATGATGTACTGGGTGGCCAGTGTTCGGAGGGTCATTCGATCTTTCTTATTGGAACCTACCATATTTAAGGTGACACCAGATATCATAGTACCAGCAATAGGGTAGTTCGGGATCTTCGGTGGAGAAAAGCTAAATATGGTAGAAGTGGGTTGGTTTGTCTTACTTTTGAACTAGGAAGGGAGTCATTGTTATTCCTTCGGGTATGTCGACCATGGAGGCCAATGTAGTGAGAGCATTAGTTAGGTTATTCTTTGCTCGGGGTAGGTAATGGAAGGTGATATCTTAGAATTGGGAGGCTAACTCTTCTAAGTGGGCATGGAAGGGTTGGAGCTTTTCGTCCTTAACTTTCCACTTTCTGAGTACTTGACCGATGATGAGGGTAGAATCCCCGTAGACATCAAGGTATTGAATATCTTTCTTAAGATCAACTTTGAGTCCCACTGTGCATGCCTCATATTCCTTCATGTTGTTAGTGCAAGGGAAATCTAATTTGATGGCGATGGGAGTGTGGGAGTCATCTGGGGCGATCAGAAGTATCCCAATGCCATATCCCTTTTTGTTGGCAGTGCTGTCAAAGAACATTTTCCATTGAAGGTGGTCTTAGGAGGTGCAAAGGATATTTTCACCTGGGAATTCGGAGATCCATACATCTGCTTCTTCTATGGGGTAATCAGTGAGGTAGTTAGAGATGGATCTTCCTTTAATGGTTTTCTGCATGACTTACACGATATCGAACTCGGTTAGGATCATCAAACATCGAGCCATTGGGCTGGATAAGGAGGGTTTCTCAAGTAGGTATTTGATGAGATCCATTCGGGATACAAGTTTGATGGGGAAGGCGAGCATGTAGTGTCGTAACTTTTGGGTGACCCAGACAAGTGCGACACATGCCTTTTCCAAAGTAGTGTAGTTGAACTCGTACCAGACCAATTTGCGACTGGCATAATAGATGGCTCTTTCCTTGAGAGAATCCTCAAGGTATTGGGCTAGCAAAGCCCTAGCACCAGTGTTGGTTATGGTTAGGTATAGGAGCAAAGGGAGACCAGGCTATGGTGGCATGAGAACTGGAGGTTGGGTCAGATATTGTTTGATTCATTCAAAAGCTTCTTGGAAGGCCTCGTTCCAAACCTTGGTTGAATCATTTCGGAGGAGCTTGAAGATCGGTTCATAGATGGAGGTTAGCTAGGTGATGAACCGGCTGATATATTGCAATTTCCCAAGAAAACCTCGGACTTCTTTCTCTGTTCGGGGCGGTGGCATCTCAAGTATAGCCTTCAGCTTTGTAGGATCTGCTTCTATCCCCTTCTCACTGACCATGAATCCCAATAGTTTTCCCTTTGTAACACCGTAGACACATTTCTGTGGATTGAGTCTCATCTGATACCGTCGCAGTCGTTCGAAAAACTTTCGGAGAGCGGGAACATGACCTTCTCTAGTTTTGGACTTGATAATCATATCATCCACATAAACATCGACTTATTTGTGAATCAGATCATGTAGGATAGTTGTGGCAACCCTTTGGTAGGTAGCCCCAGCATTCTTGAGACCAAATGGCATAGAATGTAGCAAAAGGTTCCCCATGGGGTGATGAATGCAGTTTTTTCTTGGTGGTCTGGGTGCATCTTGATTTTATTATATCTGGCAAACCCGTCGACGAATGACTTGAGAGCATGACTGGCTGTGTTGTCCACGATCATGTCGATATTGGGTAGTGGATAATCATCCTTTGGAGAAGCTTTGTTTAAATCTCGGTAGTCCACACACATTCGAACCTTCCCTCCTGATTTTGATACAGGTACTATGTTGGATAGCCATGTGGGATATTTAATCACACGAATGAAATCCACGTTCAATTGTTTGACCACCTCTTCTTTGACCTTAAGAGACCATTCGGTGCTGAGCTTTCTCAATTTTTATTTAACCGTCTTGTAATCTGGGAGAGTGGGGATCTCGTACTAAGCGATTTCAGGATCAATGTCGGGCATATCATCATTGAACCATGTGAAGACATCCACGAATTCCTTTAGTAATTCTTCGAGTTATGTACGCTCATGCTCGTTAAGGGTGGCCCCTATCCTAATCTCACGCAGTTGGCTACTAGAACTGAGATTAATAACAACAGTATCTTCTTTATTAACTTGAACGTGGTTATGTTGTTTATTATTAACCCTATTTAGATCAGTTAAGAATTGTTCATTTGCAAAATCATCATCATCTAAAGTTTGATTAGAATCCAAGAAGTTAATGTAAGGCACATCAAGATACTCAAAATCTTCGTTTATTTTATTGATAGGAAAAACAACATTAAGAACCTCGTCAAAAGAGGTCTTGATTACATTTGAACAATGATAGACAATAGCAGAAGAAATAGGGTAAACATTGGGGTTAGGGGAGATTTCAAGAGGTAGAACTAGCGCAGCATGCTAGTTGAGGAGGGGTGTATCAACAACTTTAATCCGATGGAATGGATCCATTGATGTAGTGCTGAATGAACTATGCAGAGGGCCAATCCCAGTGTCTATAAGTTGAAGGAATCTTAGGAATCACTTTCCTCAATCTCTTTTGTATCTTTGATGAGCGATTGTACTCAGTGTTGGAAACTTTCAGCCCATAGGTAGCTATCTTGAAAAAAGATCTCCATTCCGGACTTCATCTTCTTGTATGTGTGGTCATACCATGGTTCTGGAAAACCTCAAAAGCGGAAGTCTTTGCCTTCTTTGATGAATTATTCATTCAAGGAGTCTCCCGGGATAGTTTGGATGCAGTTTAATCTTCTTATTGGTCGAGACTGGTGGATCATTCTAAGATCTTTTTCTGATGGTTGATACCCCAAGCCATAAGGAGGAAAAGTTTTCTTCAGTTTGATGGGCTCAAGTATCCCTTGCTGCCTTTGCCCAAGCCCCAGTCCGGGCATGAAGTGCATGTTTCTGAACATCTTAATCACATTGACATTGCCATGAAGGTCATATTCTGGACAAAACCTTTCTCTGAAACTGTACCCTGCCGAGAGTAGGAGTGGCTCAACTTAGAATCCTGATAGGAGCATATCATTTGACCCGTGCTGTATCTCAAGGATTGGACTGCTAGTTCTTGTACCCTCGACATTTTTATCGTTGCCCAAAATGGTGATGACTCACCCGTCGACAAAGAACTTCAATTTTTGATGGAGTGAGGAAGACACCCCCTTGATACTATGGAGCCAGGGTCGTCCGAGCAATAAGTTGAAATAAGATGGGATGTCTATGACTTGGAATTCAACGACAGGGTTTATAGGGCCAACCCCTATTACAAGTTTTATAGATCCCATCACCTCTCGACGGGTATTATCACAGGCACGCACAGCGGCAGTGGTTGGAGCGAGGTCGCTTTCTTTCAGTCCTAAAAACTTGAAGGTTTTCAGTGGGCAGACATTCAAGGTGAATCCATTATCGACAAGAGAGAGTGGCACGACCTTGCCCATAACTTTGACGGATATATTGAGTGCATGATTGTGATTCTACCCAATTTTAGGGATTTATTCTTCCAAAAATGATAGCATCCGGGTAGTGTCAATGATCTGACCATATTTACCGCTTCTTCTGGTGTATTAAAAGGAGGAACTATAGGTCCAGTGAGTAGCTTGATTAAAGTATTTTTGTGCAGCTGGTAAGACATGAAAGCCCCCATAAAGTGATGTTAGCTTGAGTTTTCTTCAGCTGATCGAGGATCTTGCTCTCCTCGATGGTCATCTTTAGCATAGGAAGGTTTTTAACGCCATTCCCTTTGTCATTTACTGGGAGTGATCTTGGAACCTGGTAATGTCTCCCTGATCTGGTCATGTGATTTACTAAAGAAGGGAAGAACATGAATCCCATTTCCTCATAAATCTCAGGTTATTTTGTCACCTTTTTTATTTCTCCGAGGAGTTCTTCAAATGATATCATCCCACATATATCGGCTACTGGGTAAATTCTTCTTGAATCTTATTCTTCATTTGAATCTTCGAATTCTTCCCCCCATCCGGTGGCAATAATTTTGTCTTTCCATGTAAAGTCAATGCATTCCATAATTTCAACGACTTTTTCATACAGGTCTTCCCATTCTGTGGGGATATGTATGGTTGAAGGGACCAAGCGCCCTTGTATCTTCAAAATGTCAAGTAACCTGGTGATACTACAAATGCTGTTGGTTTACCCAAATAATTCTGCCATATTCTGGAAAACATCATCTAGGCTGACTTCATCGGTTGGTACCACCCACTTGTCTGAATCTTGATCCCATTTACGTGCTTCCAAGAACAGTGTACTGAACCTTTGGCAATCGATGACCATCTGTGGGGGTAATTTCATCCCGAACTATAGGAGTTGGTTTAACACCTTTGACAATTCCATACTTCTATTTTCAGAACGGGTACGGGCAGCGATGCATGCTCCGGTAAGGAGTGACAGTGCCTGATCATCGAGGCTAGTAGGGTATAGGAGGAAATATGGGAAACTTTGAAGAGGTTTAGGAGAGTATATGGGTGTGATTTGAGTTGAGGGATCGAAATCTGAGTTTTCTTCTAAGAAGATGGCATTGGTATGATTTGGGAGTGGGTTACGAGTAGTGTTTGGCTTAGGATTTCCTGGTGGGGCGATGGTACCCCGGTCAATGAGATCTTGGATTATGTTTCAGAGGTGAAAGTATTGGTCGGTGGTATGGCCAGCTGTTTGGTGAAAGGCGCAATGAGCATCGATCTTGAAGTTTTTTGGGAGTTGATTTGGCAATGGACTGGGATCCAAGGGTTTGATGAGGTTTTAGGCTTAACAAGGCTTGGTAAACTTTGGAGAGGGGAGCATAGAGCTCAGTGTATTCCCTTCGGATGGAGGCAGGGCGGCTTTCTAGTGCCCATGATGTGGTTGGTTAAGAGATGTTATTAATGGTTGAGACTATAGCACTGACATGCTTATCATATTTTCTAGGGGTGAACTGTCCGGACACCTTCTTTGGTTCAACCTCTATTTTAACAAGGCTCTCTTCGATTTCTACTCCTCCTTCTCTGAGAGCTCAGAAGTGGGGATAGTATTGTCCTCCCATCGTCGCTCGAACATGGGGCAAGAAGTTCTTCTCCACTATGTTGACCTGTTCTTCCTCAAATGGCCGATTGGTCATGGTAGCTGCTTGTTCCTTCCACCGGGTTATGAAGTTACTGATTGATTCCCCAGGGTTCTGTTTGATAAGCTCTAAATCACAATGGGTGACCTCAAGCTCTTCGTTGTATTTAGAATGCGACATGAATTCTTGAGCTATATCCTCCCAACTACGGATTCTGGATTCCTCAAGAGATAAAAACCATCGGAGGGAACTATCCTTCAAAGTTTGCTGAAACAATTGGGCCATCACTTCTTCAGAAACCCCTAGTAGAGTCATAGAACGATGATAACTGCAAAGATGAACAATCGGGGGTCCACTCCCTCCAAACTTCTCGATAGTTGGCATCATGAACTTCTTGGGTAACCTCGCTTTAGGTTAATGGGACATGTGGGTGTAGTCCATGTAATTCCCAGAGATTCTGACTTGATCGAACTTCTTGGTGAGCATCTTGGATATTATTTAACTTTATTCAAATCCTTCTCTTTTGGATCAGCGACCATAGGCAGGTTAGCCACAGGCTGGGTAATGTTTGGCATCGAAAGCTGGGCAGGCGGCGGCCCATTGACAGGAGGGGCACGTGGAGCATGTTGATATTCCTTAGGAACCCAGATAGGCTCGAGCGGACCCATAGCACGAGGTAATAGGACCTCGAGCTCTTGAGGAATAAGAACCTGGTTTCGTTGCATCTCTCGAACCTCAGTTTGGAGGTTGTCAATCTTGGACATGAGCTGAGTTAGGACTGTCGTTAGTGTATGACTGGTACTCGATCTGTATTCTCCATGAAAAGTGGATGGATTCTAGACTCGGAAGAAGTAATAGAGTAACAGACGAAACTCTGAGGTGATTTAACTGAAGACCGACGCCAATAGGGAGCCAGGCCAAGGGCTTGCGATTGACCTGAGAAGGCTATAATGGGATTTATTTTTTAGAAGAAGGGAGAAATATTTTTGGATTTTTGATAAAGAAGGGAGAAATGTCTTTGGAGACGAAACTCAGCATGATTATTATGATTATTATGTTCTAACTTGTATTTAATTCTCCTAAATGCAATGCCGGACGGGAGCCGTGCCTAGAAAAGTGGGGGCTTTAATATATGCAAAGCTACGGTTGGACTTGTAACCAGGCTCATGTATAGGGTACCATTTTAAAAATGCATGAAAATTTGGGTCGCAGGATGACCCGGAATTTCGACAGAGTTTCGGTTCGAAACCGGCAATCTAAAATGCGTGTCCTAGGTATGACACCTATATGCGGGTATGCAGTTGGTTGGGTGAATCGGCATGGGTTCCCCCCTTTGGCGTGACTTCCACGGTATACGTCTTGCTCTTGTGGGCAATCGGTACGTGTGGACAAGCCATTTGAGAGAGAATTCGATATACTCGGCGTATGTGAACGAATTCCCTGTGATATACCTCCCGTCATGACTTTGGTCAAGCGGTATGATGAGGGGGAACCGTTCGATATACGTCGAAGATACTTAGCCAATGGAAGGTGAGAGTCATATCGCTTAGGCTAACTGCGACCTGCCGGACCAGCGCCTATCACGAAGTGACCCTCCAGTTACTGGGTACAATTTGGTCAATAACAATGCTCTTTGGTGATGTCATGTGAATAATTCATGATTCTCTTATTAGTATCTTATGATGAGAATGCCTTTCTTGATTATGCCAAATAGGGAGAAAAGTACAAGTACCAAAGGTACACCAAGTATGGATGGGTGATGCATGCAACATGTGGATATATGCGATCCTAGGTTCACGTGGTGTGAAGCGTACATGGAGAATTTTCTAGAAGTGTGTGAACAGAAGCATAAGCATGGGATACACATGGAAAAGGGGGAACATGAATATATGGGGGAAATATAAGCAAATATAACATCCATGTAAATAGAGTCAAGCCCTTAAAACATATAAATATCCCCAGTAGAGTCGCCACTGCGGCCATCCCCGATCCTCGCCTGCGGGCGGGTGCGAGAGGGAAAGGATTCTCTGGTCCTGTGCATCCCTCTTGGGAGCGCTTCAGCCGGCATTAATTGAGATGAGGTGTAAAAATATAGAGAGATTCAGAGTCGCCAGTCTATTTTACTTAAAACAGACAAAAGAAAAAGGGGAAGCCATCCCGAAGGATGGCATCCAAAGACATACTGGTGCATGCGAAACCAAAATGATTCGAGAAGGGTTCGGAGGCAAAGTTACGAAACGGGAAGGTGTTAGTCACCCATTACGCCCTTTCGGTCTCTGATGGAGATTTTCTATTTTCCTTTATTTTTCCCCGTGATATGTGTGCATGTGTATATATATATATAGTGGAGATAGGAATCCTCGACTTATTTCATGGAAGAGATAAAGCGAGTCATCCGTAGGAAGGTATAAAAACAATATTAGAAAAATAAGATTTACGTGATTACCCCTATGTTGATCGTTATAATGGGGCGATAATGCATATGGAGTAATACTTCACTAAGAATAAGTATATAGAATATAAGAAAATTAGATTTAGAGAAGATAAAAAATGAGAGAAAAGTGAGAAAAAGGACTCGAGTCTCAGGTTTTACCCCAAGACGCCTACATAGCCTATAAAGGCATCAAAGTCCACGTAGTTCGCATACAAAACGAGGGGTGGGATTTATCCCATAAATCCAAATGGGGGATCTCTTATTTGTGAGAGTGTGCGTGTGTAGAAAAAGTGTTTTAGTTGTGAGAAAAGTGTGAGAAAAGTATGAGAATCCCTATTTGAAATTTATGAGCAAACCCTCTTTTTCTTGTCTTTTGGGTTTTATTTATATGAAAGTAGGAGATGTGAAATAATACTAAATAAAAATTATATTAGGATGTGTGAGATGAGATAATAAAAGTGCTAAGTAATAAAAACAAGTTATTGCGAATTTAAGAGAATTTAAAGAGAAAGTTGAGAAAATTGGACCTTCCTGAAGATCTTGAGCTTGATCTTGAATGTTGGAGAGTAGCCCTTGCACTTGGATGATGATGAAGAGTGGCTAATTCACCAAGTTTAATGAAAAGGATGATAAAAAGTGGAAGTTAAGAAGGGATTTGGATATTGAAATCGTGCTGCCTTCGAGAGAGGTTTTTGGGATTCGTTGAGAGCGATTTCTATCGGATCTGGGCTCTTCCTACAAATGAGGTGAAGGCCTCCTTTTATAGGCCCAGGTCATTCTCGATCGGCATAGACTTGGTCCTGCCTATCGACACCTGCCGATAGGGAGGGTCTGGAACCTGCCGTTTTGTAGTGTGTTTCAGGCCTTTCAGAAAATTAGCTGCCAAGGGCAAACCGTTGGTGAAAATCACGCACGGGGAAGATCATTGGAATGGTAATTCAGAGACCTTTGAAAGTCCTTTGGACCGCTCCCAGGTTCGGGAGTTGACTTTGGGTCAAATATGGCTCAGAAGCATTTGTCGGTCCATTGGCTGGGGAATCGTTCGGACGCAAACGGATCGTTCGTCCGCTTGGTAAGTCCGAATCTCACACGAGATGGACCATTGGAAAGTTGACGATATATACTTCAACATTCTAAAGAGTTTGACCCGGTTTGAGGAGTTAAGTTTGATCAACCGGGCCCTGGAAGCATTTTGTGACCACTTGGAGTCAAACGGATCGTTCGTCCGCATGGTAAGTCAAAATCATGCACGAAGTGGACCATTATAAAGGAGTTTCAGTGCCCTTCGAAGATTCATTCAGTCTCTAGGTCAAACAGAGCCCGGGAGTGCCCGGTGGCCTCCGGATCAAGTTTCGAACGCAAATGGGTCGTTCGTTCGCATGGTAAGTCAGAATCGTGTACGGGATGGACCGTTAGAAAGGGGATTCAGTGCCCTTCGAAGATTCATTTAGCCTCGGTCGAGCTGAAGAATTTGAATTTTTGGTTAAACGGATCCTGGGTGTGCTCGATGGCTTCTAAGTCAGTACTCGGGACATGACCTGGGTTTGTAGTGATGAAGGGAGGTACTAGGGACCTTAGGAGAATAAGAGGGTAATAGAATGGGTTATCTAAAACATACCATGGTGAAAATAATATACCTTATGTTCTCGAAGAATTATCAGTAACTGATCACATAATAGAGCACCAACGAGTGGAAGTGGTAAATGATTAGCCAACACACCGTCCATTGACCGACGTAATTGACAATGCTTACGGAGTCCACCATGACCAAAATCACCAACCTAAAAATACAAATAATGCGCACAATGAACAATTTGATACTGATCTACCAGGAGATCAGGAATATATACGGTTAAAATTCAATGCGGCTAGAACATTTCATAAAGATTGTGATGAAGATCACTCGGTATTATGTGCAATGATTGGTTTGCATAATTAGAAGAAGGGGTAATTTGGTTTGTCTAGGAACAGTGTAACTGAAATTCTTAAATGGGCTAAGGAAAATCTCCCAAAAGAGAACATGTTACCCGATAATTATCGTACTATGAAGAAAAGCTTGAAGGGTTTGGGATTGAAATACAAATCTATTCATGCATGAAAGTATGATTACATATTATAACGCAACGAGCACAAAGAGAAAGATGAATGTCCAGTATGAGGTGTGCCTAGATATATCGTTTGTGAGAATGGAAAGGACAAAGGTACAAAATATCGAAAGTCCTCACAAGTCCCACAAAATATTTTGAAGTATTTTCCACTTGGGCCATAGTTAAAACTATTTTTTATTGTACCGTGGATAGTGGAGACCATGACATGGTACGCTCAAAGCGAGGTGGGTGGGAATATGATGCGTCATTCGATTGATTTACTCATCTAGAAAATTTCAAATACACGACACCATGAATTTGCAAGGAATCGCGCAACGTTCATCTTCCAATCACAACCGATGGGTTTAACCCTTTTAGTAATTTAAGTACTAGTTAGAGTTATTGGACAGTTCTCATGGCACCTTTAAATTTCCTTCCGACACAGTGCATGAAAAAAGAGTTCACATTGTTATCTTTGTTGATACCTAGGCTAAAGGCTCTAAGTAATGATATATATATATATATATATATACTTAGCCCTATAAGAACTTACAGAGTTGTGGGATAAAGGCATGACGATGTTCGACTTTCATAAAGTTGAAGAGTTCACACTTAAAGCAATGGTGATGTGGGCAATTGAGTACCTTCTTGCTTATGGGACCTTATCCAGTTGTAATATTCGAGGTTATTATGGATGTCCCATATGTGGGGAGGAAACTGAAGCCATTTAGATACAACATTGTAGTAAGATGAGTTACACAGGTCATCCTAGATTTCTGCCAACCAGTTACCCTTTTATGAATGACAAGTCTAACTTTTATCCTGTTGGTCACGAGCGTTGGATGCTACCTTCCCGGCTTTCTATTCAACAGATCGAGGAAAAGTCAAAGGTTGAGACTACGGGGAATAGGTACATAAGAAAACACCCCAAGTTTATAAACCTGAAGCGTATCCTAACGACCCTAGTAAAGCAAATCCATGATCCAGGCAATCAATATTTTTAGATTTTCTGCATTAAAAATATCATCGTGTAAGACATGTAATTGATGTGATGCACACAGAGAAGAATGTTACAGAACATCTGCTAGGAACACGTCTGGGTGGATCTCATTCCAAAGATGGGGAGCAAGAACGCTGAGATATACATTATATGAAAATAAAGAAGAAATTCTAGTTAAAAAATGATCCTATAACATGTTGAATTTATACCCTTTCGGCTGCTTTCACTTTGACTACTAGTGAGAAGAAGATCGTCTAAGAAACGTTGTTCAACTAGAAGATTCTAACAGGTTATTCTGGTATTTTACATAGGGTAGTAAGCTACCAAGCAAATGACTTAAAATAGTCCAATTCTCACGACTATCATGTAATCATCCAATTAATTCCTCTTTTATTTTGGCATTACTTCTCTAAACACAAAGATATCCATCGGGCAATTATGCAAATCAATTTGTGTTTTAACCTACTTTATATAAAAGTGGTAAATAGAAGGTACATTAAAGATGCAAAATTAACTTTAGTCGAGGTAGTTTGTGTATTAGAGAAATATTTTCCTCCATCATTCTTTGATACCATCATCCACTTGCTTGTGCATTTATGATATGAAGCTTTATTATCTGGGCTTGTTAGGTATCGTTTGATGTATCCTTTTGCGCACTTGATGAAAACTTTAAAGATTACATAATGAATACACGGTATATTAGAGGGTCAATTGCTAAAGAATATGTAACTGTGGAATCATCTTTATACGCTAGGGAACATATTACAGAATAAGAGGTGAGGAGGTTCAATCCTTGTGGAAGAGGAGTGATCGAGGAAACTGAAAATTTTGAGAACGAATTACCGTTTGGGAACCCTAAAGAGGTGAAACTCACAAATATACAATTCAAGAAAGCAACTCGTTATGTCTTTGAATCGCAAGATAAAGTAGAGGACTGGAAAGAGTGAGTATCTACAAAATTCTTCTTCTTTAATTAGATGTATTTTATATTTTATGATCTAAACTCTACAATTTACCGGTAGGAAGGACGAGAACGAAATTTTCCAAAATCAAAGGAGAAATTGCACGACAACTTATTTTAGGGCATATGTATCAAAGAGGTCATTTTTACATCTTATGTGTGTAGTTATTTATTTATGTCTGATAAAACATGCTCTAATACAAATTCAATAATAAATGCATCTTCTAAAAAGAGGTGATGTCTCTTCCAGGCTTGCACGCCTAGTAAAAGGCCCTAGTTTTTGTGCAAAATAGTTTAAGAAATTTTGCACCTACGGTTTTGATTTAATTTCATACCCATGAGAAAAAGTTTTTGACTCAAAATCTTGGAATGTCAATTTTTGCCTTGACCACCCGTGCCGCTAGCAAAAGCAAAAAAATCCAAAGAATACAGTGCTAACCTATTATGGGATAATCCAAGAGATCCCAGAACTTGATTACTTAGATTTCACAAAAATTGCATTCTATTATGATTGGGTAAAGGTGGAGGATACTATGAATGCTTGCAAAGTTGATCCTGACTCCAAAATTATTATGGTAGATTTATCAAAGCTGAATAGTAAATATCGCATAGTCGACGAGCCCTTTATTTGTGCCTTTCAGAACGTAAAGAAATTATTTTACTCAAAGTGCATCAACTATGGCAATTGGTCTATTATTGTTCATACACCAAAGCGTATGCAATCTCTAGTGGATGCATTAAAGGCTCTAAAAGAGTTCTAGTCACCTCTTGATGACAGGCTTAATTTCAAGGATCTTTTAGTTGATTTAGAGGAAGATTGAATATGAAAATATTATTTTACCCTTGTCAATCTTATTTGTATCCTATTATGATATTGACAGTGTATTAGCGCTTTACTTTGATGTACGAATGTTTAATATAATTTGCATCCTATTATGATATCCTTGTCAATCTAATCTTTTATATGATAGAAGGAGTACGGGATAATTATTGGCTTTGTTTGGTTTGGCTGTTGGATAATTATTGGTTGTTAGTTTGTTGTTGGATAGTATGTTAAAAGGAGTATGGGATAATTATTGGTTTTCTTCGATTTAGTTGTTGGATAATCATTGGTTGTTAGTTTATAAAACACGTCGTCGAAGGAAGAAAATGTAAAATAGCCACAAAACGGCCCCGTAAGAGGCACGAACATCCTATAAGGGAACAATGTAACCCATAGGAACCGACCGCATAGTCACAAGACTCCCAATTTGAGAACACGACGAAAATTTGTAAATTGTTAGACTTAGGCTTAAAAACAAGTCGTCAAAGGGTGAAAACGTAAAATCAACCATAAAATATCCCCTTAAGAGGAACGAACACCTCGCACGGGACTAATGTAACCCGCAGTAACTGACCGCATAGTCACGGGACTCCCGGTTTGAGAACACAACGAAAATTTGCAACCTTTTATACTTAGGCTTAAAAACACTTCGTTAAAGTGTGGAAACATAAAAGAGACACAAAACCACCTCACAAGTGGTACGAACACCTTGTATGGGACCAATGTACCCCACAGGAGCCTACCGTGTAGTCACGGGACTCCCATTTTGAGAACACAATGAAAATTTGCAAACTTTTAGACTTAGGCTTCAAAACATGTCGTTAAAGTGTTAAAACATAAAAAAACCACAAAACGGATCCGTAAGAAGCACGAACACACAGCACGGGAAAAATGTAACCCACAGTAACCAACCATATAGTCACGGGACACCCGATTTGAGAATACGACAAAAATTTATAAACAGTTAGACTTAGGCTTAAAAACATATCGTCAAGGGTGAAAACTTAAAACAACAATAAAATGTCCCCGTAAGAGGCATGAACACCCTACACAGGAGAAATGTAACTCGTAGGAACCGATCGCATAGTCACGGGACTCTCGATTTGAGAACACGATGAAAAATTGCAAACTATTAGACTTAGGATTAAAAATCTGTCGTCAAATGGTGAAAACATAAAATAACCACAAAATTGCCCCACATGAGGCACAAACACCCTGCACGGGACCAATGTAACCCACTCGAACTGACCGCATAGTCATGAGATTCTCGGTTTGAGAACACGACGAAAATATATAAACTCTTAGACTTGGGCTTAAAAACATGCCATTAAAGGGTGAAAACGTAAAACAATCACAAAATGGACCCGTAAGAGGCACAAACACCCCACACGGGACCAATGTAACCCACACGAATCGGCCGCATAGTCACGTGACTCTCAGTTTGAGAACATGATAAAAGTTTACAAACAGTTAGACTTAGGTTTAAAAACATGCCATCAAAGGGTGAACACACAAAACATCCACAAAATGGCCTCGTAAGAGGGATAAACCCCATGCACAGGACAAATGTACCTCAGAGGAACTGACTGCATAGTCACGAGATTCCCAATTTGAGAATGCGACAAAAATTTGCCAACTGTTAGATTTAGGCATAAAAAGACGCCGTCAAAGGGTGAAAACGTAAAACAATAATAAAATGGTCCCGTAAGAGGCATGAACATCCTACATAGGACCAATGTAACCCGCAGGAACCGATCGAGTAGTCACGGGATTCCCCAATTTGAGAGCACGACAAAAATTTGCAAGCTGTTGAACTTATGCTTAAAAATAAGCCATCAAAGGGAGAAAACATAAAAAACCACAAAAATGCCCCACATGAGGCACGAACACCCCGTACGGGACCAATGTAACAAGTTGGAACTAACCGTATAGTCACGAGACTCAACACTATGAAAATTTATAAACGGTTAGACTTAGGCTTAAAAACATGCCATCAAAGGGTGAAAACGTAAAACAATCACAAAATGGTCCCGTAAGAGGAACAAACTTCCCACACGGAACCAATGTAGCCCACACAAAACGATTGCATAGTCAGGGGACTCCCGATTTGAGAGCATGATGAAAATTTACTAACGGTTAGACTTAGGCTTAAAAATATGCCATCAAAGGATGAAAACGTAAAACAAACACAAAATAGCCCCATAAGAGGGATGAACCCCCCGCACAGGACAATTGTACCTTACAGGAACTAATCACATAGTCACAGGACTCCTAGTTTGAGAACACAATAAAAATTTACAAACTGTTAGACTTAGGCTTAAAAACATGCCTCCAAAGGGTGAAAATGTAGAACAACCACAAAATTGCCCCGTAATAGGCACAAACACACCACACGGGACCAATGTAACTTGCAAGAACCGATCGTGTAGCCATGTGACTCCCGGTTTGAGAACAAGATGAAAATTTACAAACTATTAGAGTTAGGCGTAAAAACTTGCAGTCAAAGGGTTAAAACATAAAACAATCATAAAATGGCCTCGTAAGAGGCATAAAAACCGTACATGGGACCAATGTAACCTGCCGAAACTGACCGCATAGTCACGAGACTCCCGATTTAAGAAATCAATGGAATTTGTAAACTGTTAGACTTACGCTTAAAAACATGCCGTCAAAGGGTGAAAACATAAAATAATAATAAAAGAGCCCCTTAAGCGGTATGAATACCCTGCACGGGACCAATGTAACCCGTAGAAATCGATCGTGTAGTCATAGGACTCTCGATTTGAGAACATGACAAAAATTTGCACACTGTTAGACTTAGGCTTAAAACATGTCGTCAAAGGGTGAAAACGTAAAAGATCCACAAAATAGCCCCGTAAGAGGCACAAACACCCCGCATGAGATCAATATAACCCGTAGGAACCGACCGCATAATCACGGGACTCCTGGTTTGGGAACATGACGAAAATATACAAATTGTTTGACTTTGGCTTAAAAACATATCATCAAATTGTGAAAATATAAAATAACCACAAAATGGTCCCGTAAGAGGCACGAACACCATGCATAGAACCAATGTAACCTGCACCAATCAACTGCGTAGTCACGGGACTCCCGATTTGAGAACACGATGAAAATTTGCAAAGTGTTAGACTTAGACTTAAAAACTTGTCGTCAAAGGGTGAATACATAAAACATCCACAAATGACCCCATAAGAAGCACAAACAACCCGCACGAGACCAATGTACCCCACATGAACTGACCGTGTAGTAACAAGACTCCCATTTTGAAAACGTGACAAGAATTTGAAATTTTTTAAACATAGGTCTAAAACATGCCGTCAAAGGGTGAAAACGTTAAACAACAACAAAACGGCACCATAATATGCACGAACACCTCGTATAGGACCAGTCCGACCCTTAGGAACCGACCTCATAGTCACGGGACTCCCGATTTAAGAATAGCACGGGACTCCCAGTTCGAGAACACGACTAAAATTTACAAACTGTTAGACTTAGGCTTAAAAACATGCCGCTAAAGGGTGAAAATGTAAATGAGCCACAAAACGTCCCAGTAAGAGGCATGAACACCTTGCATGGGACTAATGTAACCCATAAGAACCGACCGCGTAATCACGGGACTCCCAGTTTAAGAACACGATGAAAATTTGCAAACCGTTAGACTTAGGCTTAAAAACATGCCGTCGAAGGGTTAAAACATAAAAAACCACAAAATGACCCCGTAAAAAGTACGAACACACCGCACGGGACCAATGTGACCCGCAAGATCCGACCTCATAGTCACGGAACTCTCGATTTGAGAATACGATGAATATTTTCAAATTGTTAGACTTAGGCTTACAAACATGTCGTCAAAGGGAGAAAACATAAAACAATAATAAAACGGCCCCATAAGAGGTATGAACACCCTACATGAGACCAATATAACCAGTAGGAACTAACTGCATAGTTACGGGACTCCCAAGTTGAGAACACGATGAAAATTTGGAAATTGTTAGACGTAGGCTTAAAAATATGCCATAAAAGGGTGAAAACATAACACACCCATAAAACTGCCCCGCATGAGACACGAACACCCTGCACGGGACTAATGTAACCCGCTGGAACCGACCGCATAGTCTGGGGACTCCCGATTTGAGAACACGATGAAAATTTATAAACTGTTAGGCTTAGGCTTAAAAACATTCCATCAAAGGGTCAAAATGTAAAACATCCACGAAATGGCCTCGTAAGAGGGACGAACCCCATTCACAGGACTAATGTATCTCGCAGGAACTGACCGTGTTGTCAAGAGAATCCCAGTTTGAGAACATGACAAAAATTTTCCAACAGTTAGACTTAGTCATAAAAACATGTCGTCAAAGGGTTAAAACATAAAACAACCACGAGAAGGCCCCGTAAGTGGCATGGACACACCGTATGGGACCAATGTAACATGCAGGAACCGACCACATAGTCACGGGACCCCCGATTTGAGAACACGATTAAAATTTGCAAACTATTAGACTTAATCTTAAAAATATGTCGTCAAAGGGTGAAAACATAAAACAATAATAAAATGTCCCCATAAAGGCATGTCCACCCTACATGGGACCAATGTAACCCATAGGAACCGATCGCGTAGTCACGGACTCCCGAATTAAGATCATAACAAAAATTTGCAAACTGTTAGACTTATGCGTAAAAATATGCCGTCAATGGGAGAAAACATAAAAAAGCACAAAATAGCCCCACATGAGGCACGGACATCCTGCATGGGACCCATGTAACGCGTTATAACCAATCGCATAGTCATGGGACTACCGGTTTGAAAACACGATGAAAATTTATAAATTGATAGATTAGGCTTTAAAACATGCCATCAAAGGGTGAAAATGTAAAATAATTACAAAATAGCCCCGCAAGAGGCGCCAACACCCCACAAGGACCATTGTATCCCACACGAATTGATCGCATAATCACGGAACTCCCGGTTTGAGAGCACGATGAAAATTTACAAATTATTAGACTTAGGCTTACAAATATGGTGTCAAAGGATGAAAATGTAAAACATCCACAAAACGGTCCCGTAAGAGGGATGAACCCCCCGCACAGGACCAATGTACCTTGCGAGAACTAACACCGTAGTCACGAGACTTATTGTTTGAGAACGCGATAAAAATTTTCCAACTACTAGACTTAGGTTTAAAAACATGCCATCAAAGGGTTAAAACATAAAACAACCACAAAATAGCGTCGTAACCCACTAGAACCGACTGCATAGTCCCGGGACTCCTAGTTTGAGAACACAATGAAAATTTGCAAATCGTTAGACTTAGTCTTAAAAGCATACCGTCAAAGGGTGAAAACATAAAACAATAATAAAACATCCTCGTAAGAACCATGAACACCCTATACGGGACCAATGTAAACCATAGGAACCAATCGCGTAGTCACGGGACTCTCGGTTTTAGAACATAACGAAAATTTACAAACAATTAGACTTATACTTAAAAATATGCCGCAAATGGGAGAAAACATTAAAAACCACAAAACTGCCCCACATGAGGCAGGAACACCCCGCATGGGACCAATATTTTGCGCTGGAACCGACCGCGTAGTCGCGGGACTCCTGATTTGTGAACACGATGAAAATTTATATACTGTTAGACTTAGGCTTCAAAACATGCCATCAAAGGGTGAAAATGATAAACAATCACAAGACGGCCCTGTAAGAGGCATGAACTTCCTACACAGGTCTAATGTAACCCACACGAATCGATCGCATAGTCACAGGACTCCCGATTTGAGAGCATGACAAAAATTTACAATCTGTTAGACTTAGGCTTAAAAACATGTCGTCAAATGATGAAAACATAAAACATCCACAAAAAGGCCCCGTAAGAGGGATAAAACACCCGCACAGGACCAATGTACCTTGCGAGAACTATCCCTATAGTCAGGAGACTCCCAGTTTGAGAACGCAACAAAATTTGCAAATCGTTAGATTTAGGCTTAAAAATAAGCTGCCAAAGGGTGAAAATGTAGAACAACCACAAAATATCCCTGTATTAGGCACACACACTACATAGGACCAATGTAACCCACAAGAACCGATCACGTAGTCATGAGACTAATGGTTTAGAACATGATGAAAATTTATAAATTGTTAGAGTTAGGCTTAAAAATATGCCATCAAAGGGATAAAACATAAAACAACCACAAAACGGCCTTGTAAGAGGCACAAAAATCCGCACGGGACTAATGTAAGTCGCTGGAACCGACCTCATAGTCACGGGACTCCCGGTTTGAGAACACGATGAAAATTTGCAAACTGTTAGACTTACGCCTAAAAATATGCCGTCAAAGGGTGAAAACATAAAACAACAATTAAGTAGCCCCATAAGAATTTGAAAACCCTGCACGGGACCAATGTAACCCATAGGAACCGACTGTGTAGTCACGGGACACCCAGTTTGAGAACACAATAAAAAATTGCAAATTGTTAGACGTAGGCTTTAAAACATGTCATCAAAGGGTGAAAACGTAAAAGAGCCACAAAACAACCCCGTTAGAGGCACAGACACCCCACATGAAACCAATATAACCCACAGGAACTGACAGCATAATCACGGGACTCCCGATTTTAGAACATGATGAAAACTTGCAAACTGTTAGACTTAGGCTTAAAAACATGCCGTCAAAGGGTGAAAACATAAATTAAGCATAAAACGATTCCGTAAGAGGCACAAACACCCTGCATGGGACCAATGTAACCCGCACGAATCGATCGCGTAGTCACGAGACTCCCGGCTTGAAAACACGACAAAAAATTGCAAACTGTTAGACTTAGGGTTAAAAACTTGCTGTCAAAGGGTGAAAACATAAAACATCAACAAAATGACCCCGTAAGAAGCACGAACAACCCACACGGGACCAATGTACCCCGTAAGAACTGACCGTGTAGTAACGTGACTCCTAGTTTGAGAGCGCGACAAAATTTGCAAACTGTTAGACTTATCTTTAAAAACATGTCGTCAAAGGGTGAAAACATTAAACAACCAGAAAATGGTCCAGTAATAGGCACGAGCACCCCGCACGAGACCAGTGTAACCCGTAGGAACCGACTGCATAGTCACAGGATTGTCGATTTGAGAATAACACAGGACTCCCAGTTTGCGAACACGATGAAAATTTACAAACTGTTAGACTTAGGCTTAAAAACATGCCACCAAAGGGGAAAAGCGTAAAAGAGCTACAAAACGGCCCCGTAAGAGGTACGAACAGCCTGTATGGGACTAATGTATCCATAAGAACTGGGTGCGTAGTCATGGGACTCCCAGTTTGAGAACAAGACGAAAATTTTAAAACTTTTAAACTTGGGCTTTAAAACATGTCATCAAAGGTTTAAAATGTAAAATAACCACAAAAAGGCCCCGTAAGAAACACGAACACACCGTACGAGACCAGTGTAATCTGCATGAACCGATCGCATAGTCACAAAACTCCTGGTTTGAGAACACAACGAAAATTTGCAAATTGTTAGACTTAGGCTTAAAAATACGTCGTCAAAGGGTGAAAACATAACACAACCACAAAATGCCTCGCATGAGGTACGGACACCCCACACGGGACCAATGTAACCTGCTAGAACCAATCGTGTAGTCATGCGACTCCCGATTTGAGAACACGATGGGAATTTGTAAACTGTTAGAGTTAGGCTTAAAACATGTCATCAATGGGTGAAAACGTAAACTAATCAGAAAACGGTCCTGTAAGGGGCACAAACAACCCACATGGGACCAATACAACCCACAATAATTGATTGCATAGTCACGGGACTCCCGGTTTGAGAGCACGATGAAAGTTTACAAACTGTTAGACTTCGGATTAAAAATATGCTATCAAAGGGTGAAAATGTAAAACATCCACAAAATGGCCCTATAAGAGGGACAAACCCCACACGCAGGACAAATGTACCTCTCAGGAACTAACCGCGATGTCACGGGTCTCCCAGTTTGAGAACGCGACAAAAATTTTCCAAATGTTAAACTTAGGCTTAAAAATATGCCGTCAAAGGGTTAAAACATAAAACAATCACAAAATGGCCCCATAAGAGGCACGAACAAACCACACGAGACAAATGTAACCCGCAGGAACCGACTGCATAGTCATGGGAATCTCGATTTGAGAACACAATAAAAATTTACAAAATGTTAGACTTAGGCTTAAAAACATGCGGTCAAAGGGTGAAAACATAAAACAATGATAAAACATCCTCATAACAGGTATGAACACCCTACATGGGACCAATGTATCCCGTAAAAACTGATCGCATAGTTACGAGACTCCTGGTTTGAGAACACGACAAAAATTTGCAAATTGTTAGACTTATGCTTAAAAATATGTCATCAAAGGGAGAAAACATAAAAAGCCCAAAAAATTGCCCTGCATGAGGCACGAACATCCTTCACAGGACCAATGCAACGCGCTGGAAACCGATCGTGTAGTCACGGGACTCTCGGTTTGAGAACACGATGAAAATTTATAAACTATTAGACTTAGGCTTAAAAATATGTTTTCAAAGGGTGAAAACATAAAATAATCACAAAACGGCCCCATAAGAGGCACGAGCACCCACACGGGACCAATGTAACCCATACCAATCAATCGTATAGTCACGGGACTCTCGGTTTGAGAACATGACAAAAATTAACAAACTATTATACTTAGGCTTAAAAACACGCTGTCAAAGGATGAAAACGTAAAACATCCACAAAATAGGCACGTAAGAGGGACGACCCCCCCGCACACCAATGTACCTTGCAGGAACTGATCCTATAGTCATGGGACTCCCAGGTTGATATCGCGACAAAAATTTGTAAGTTGTTAGGCTTGAGCTTAAAAACAAATCGCCAAATGGGGAAAACATAGAACAACCACAAAATAGCCCCGTAATAGGCACAAACTCACCACACCGGACCAATATGACCCACAAGAACCGATCGCATAGTCACGGGACTTCTAATTTGAGAACACGATAAAAATTTGCAAACTGTTAGAGTTAGGCTTAAAATATGTTGTCGAAGGGTAAAAACATAAAACAACCCCAAAACAGCCCCGTAAGAGGTACGAACACCCCGTACGGGACCAATGTAACCCACATGAACCGACCACAGAGTCATGGGACTCCCGATTTGAGAACGCAAAGAAAATTTATAAACTATTAGACTTTGGCTTAAAAACATGTCATCAAAGGGTGAAAACATAAAACAACAGTAAAACAGCCCCGTAAGCGGCATGAACACCCTGCATGGGACCAATGTAACTCGCAGGAACCGACCGTGTAGTCACGAGACTCTCGGTTCGAGAACGTGATGAAAATTTGCAAACCGTTAGACTTAGGCTGAAAAACATGTCGTCAAACGGAGAAAACATAAAAGAGCCACAAAATAACCCTGTAAGAGGCACGAACAACCTACATGAGACCCATATAACTCGCAGGAACCGAACACATAATCATGGGACTCCCGGTATGAGAACATGATGAAAATTTGGAAAATGTTAGATTTTGGCTTTAAAATATGCCTTCAAAGGGTGAAAACATAAAATAGCCATAAAATGGTCCCGTAAAAGGCATGAACACCCCACATGGGATCAATGTAACCTGCACGAATTGATCGCATAGTCACGGGATTCTCGATTTTAGAACACGATAAAAAATTGTAAACTTTTAGACTTAGGCTTAAAAATATGTCGTCAAAGGGTAAAAACATAAAACTCCACAAAATGACCCCGTAAGAAGCCTGAACAATCCACACGGGACCAATGTATCCCGTAGGAACTGATCATGTAGTAACGAGACTCATAGTTTGAGAACGCAAAAAAAATTTACAAATTGTTAAACTTTGGTTTTAAAACATGTCGTCAAAGGGTGAAAACATAGCACATCCACAAAACGGCCCGGTAATAGGCACGAACACCCTGCACAGGACTAGTGTAACCCGTAGGAACCGACCATATAGTCACAGGACTCCTGGTTTGAGAATAGTCATAAGACTCCCAGTTTGATAACACGATGAAAATTTACAAACTGTTAAACTTAGGCTTAAAAATATGTCGTCAAATGGTGAAAATGTAAAACAACCACAAAATGGTCCCGTAAGAAGCATGGGACCAATGTAACCCATAGGAATCGACTGTGTACTTATGGGACTACCTGTTTGAGAACACGACGAAAATTTGCAAACTGTTAGACATAGGCTTAAAAACATGCCCTTAAAGGGTAAAATGTAAAATTGCCACAAAACGGCCCCGTAAGAGGCACGAACACCTCACATGGGCCCAATATAATCGCATGAACCGATCCCATAGTCAAGAGACTCCTAATTTAAGAATTCGATAAAAACTTTAAAATTGTTAGAAATAGGCTTAAAAACATGCCCTCAAAGGGTGAGAATGTAAAATATTAACAAAACCGCATGGTCACGAGTAAAATATAAACAACCATAAAATGGCCCCGTAAGAGGCACGGACACCCCGCACAGGAACAATGTAACTCGCAGAAAGCGATCACGTAGTCAAGAAACTCCCGATTTGGGATCCTAATGAAAATTTATAAATTGTTAGACTTAGGCATAAAAACATGTCGTTAAAGGGTGAAAATGTAAAACAAATACAAAATGGCCCCGTAAGAGGCACGAACACCCTCTATGGACCAATATAACCTGTAGGAACTGACCACGTAGTCACGGGACTCTCGATTTGAGAACACGATAAAAAATTTTGAAGCTATTAGACTTAGGCTTAAAAACAAGCCATCAAAGGGTGAAAATGTAAAACAACCACAAAATGGACCTATAAGAGGCACAAACACCCCGCACAAGACCAATATTACTCGTGGTAATTGATCGCATAGTCACATGACTCGCGATTTGACAACACTATAAAAATTTGCAAACTGTTAGACTTAGTCTAAAAAATGTGCCATGAAAGGGTGAAAATATGAAACAACCACAATACGGCCCCATAAAAGTCACGAACACCCCGCACGACACCATTTTAACCTATAGGAATCAACGGAGTAGTCACGGGACTCCCGATTTGTGAACACGATGAAAATTGGCAAACTGTTACACTTAGGCTTAAAACCATGCTTTCAAAGGGTGAAATTAAAAAATAGCTGCAAAATAGCCCGCTAAGAGGCACGAACACCCCGCATAGGAGAAATGTAACCCACAGGAACCAATCGTGTAGTCACGGGACTCCCAGTTTGAGAACAGGATGAAAATTTGCAAACTGTTAGACTTAGGCTTAAAAGCATGCCGACAAAGGGTGAAAATATAAAACAATGACAAAACTACCATGCATTTGGCACAAACACCTTGTACAAGGCACAAACACCCCGAACGGGACCAATGTAACTCGCTGGAACCGATCGCATAGTCACGAGAAATTGATCAAAATTTAACAACTTTTAGACTTAGGCATAAAAATATGTCATCAAAGGGAGAAAACATAAAATAATCACAAAACGGCCCTGTAAGAGGCACGAACACCCCACACGGGACCAATGTAACCCACGGGAACTGAACGCGTAGTCACGGGACTCTCAGTTTGAGAACACGATGATAATTTTAAAAGTGTTAGACATGCATAAAAACATGCCGTCAAAGGGTGAAAATATAAAACTGCCACAAAATGCCCCCGTAAGAGTCACGAATACCCCTCACGGGACTAATGTAACCCGTAGGAACCAACCACATATTCACGGGACTCTCGGTCTAAGAACACGATGAACATTTGTAAACTATTACACTTAGGCTTAAAAATATGTCGTCAAAGGGTGAAAACATAACACAGCCACAAAACGGCCCCGTAGGAGGGACAAATAGCCTGCACAAGGCCAACGTAACCTATAGGAGCTGATCGAGTAGACACATGACTCCTATATTGAGAACATGATGAAGATTTACAAACTGATAGACTTGGGCTTAAAAACATGCCGTCAAAGGGTGAAAACGTAAAACAGTCACAAAATAGCCTGGTAAGAGGCATGACATCCCGCACGGGACCAACGTAACCTGTAGGAACTGACCGCGTAGTCAGGGCACTCCCAGTTTGAGAACATGATGAAAATTTCAAACTGTTAGACTTTGGCTAAAAAATATGTTGTCAAAGGGTGAAATGTAAAACAACTACAAAATAGCCCCGTAAGAGGTACAAACACCCTGAACGAGACCAATGTAACCTGTAGGAATCGACCATGTAATCACGGGACTCCCGATTTGGGAACACAACAAAAATTTGCAAACTGTTAGACTTAGGCTATAAAATATACCGTCAAAGGGTGAAAACGTAAAATAGTTACCAAATGGCATCGTACGCATGGGACCAATGTAACCCGCAGGAACCGATCGCATAGTCATGAAACACTCGATTTGGCAACATGATGAAAATTTCAAACTATTAGACTTAGGAATAAAAACATGTCGTCAATGGTGGAAAATGTAAAGCAGTCACAAAATAAACTCGTAAGAGGCATGAACAACCCGAACGGGACCAATGTACCCCGCAGGAACAGACCATGTAGTAACAAAACTTCTAGTTTGAGAATGCAACAAAAATTTGCAAGTTATTAGACTGAGGCTTAAAAAGATGTCGTCAAAGGGTGAAAACATAGAACAGCCACAAAATAGCCCCGTAATAGGCACGAACATCTCGCACGAGACCAGTGTAACCTGTAGGAACCGACCGCATATTCACAAGACTCCCAATTTTAGAACTTAATAGAAATTTACAAACTGTGAGACTTAGGCTTAAACACATGCCGTCAAAGGGTGGAAATGTAAAAGATCCACAAAACGACCCCGTAAGAGGCATGAACACCCTACACGGGACCATTGTAACCCACAGGAAATGAATGCGTAGTCACGGGATTCCTAGTTTGAGAACACGACGATAATTTGAAAAGTGTTAGACATGATTAAAAACATGATGTCAAAGGGTGAAAACATAAAACTGCCACAAAATGCCCCCGTAAGAGTCACGAATACCCCTCACGGGACTAATGTAACCCGTAGGAACCGACCGCATAGTCATGGGACTCCCGATCTAAGAACATGATGAACATTTGCAAACTATTACACTTAAGCTTAAAAATATGCTGTTAAAGGGTGAAAACATAACACAACCACAAAACGGCCTCGTAAGAGGGACGAATAGCCTGCACAGGGCCAACATAACCTACAGGAACTTATCGCGTAGACACAGGACTCCCAGATTGAGAACAATATGAAAATTTGCAAACTGATAGACTTAGGCCTAAAACATGCCGTCAAAGGGTGGAAATGTAAAACAATCACAAAATAGCCTGGTAAGAGGCATGAACACCTCGCTTGGGACCAACCTAACCTGTAGGAATCGATCTCATAGTCAGGGGACTCTCTGTTTGAGAACATGATGAAAATTTTCAAACCGTTAGACTTTGGCTGAAAAAAATATTGTCAAAGGGTGAAATGTAAAACAACTAAAAAATAGCCCCGTAAGAGGCATAAACACCCTACACGAGACCAATGTAACCCGTAGGAATCAACCACATAAACACGGGACTCCTGATTTGGTAACACAACAAAAATTTGCAAACTGTTAGACTTGGGATTTAAAATATGCCGTCAAAGGGTGAAAATGTAAAACAACTACCAAATGGTACTCTAAGAGGCACGACACCCCACATGGGACCAATGTAACCCGCAGGAACCGATCGCGTAATCACGAGACACTCGATTTGGGAACATGATGAAAATTTTCAAACTGTTAGACTTAGGCTTAAAAACATGTCGTCAATGATTAAAAACGTAAAGCAGTCACAAAATGAATCCATAAGAGGCACGAACAACCCGTACGGGATGAATGTACCTCGCAAGAACTGACCATGTAGTAACGAAACTTCCAGTTTGAGAAAGCGACAAAAATTTGCAAATTATTAGACTGAGGCTTAAAAACATGCCATCAAAGGGTGAAAACATATAATAACCACAAAACAGCCCCGTAATATGCCCGAACATCCCGCACGAGACTAGTGTAACCCGTAGGAACCGATCACATATTCACAAGACTCCCAATTTTAGAACTCAATAAAAATTTACAAACAGTTAGAGTTAGGCTTAAACGCATGCTGTCAAAGGGTGGAAATGTAAAAGAGCCACAAAACGGCCCCGTAAGAGGCATGAGCACCCTGCACGGGACCAATGTAACCCACAGGAACTGACCGCGTAGTTACGGGACTCCCAGTTTGAGAACGCGACAAAAATTTACAAACTGTTAGACTTGGGCTTAAAAACATGCCATCAAAGGGTAAAATGTAAAAAAGCCATAAAACGACTCCGTAGGAGCCATGAACACCCCACATGGTCCCAATATATCCACAGGATTTGATCGCATAGTCATGAGATTCTCGATTTTAGAACACGACAAAAATTTGCGAACTGTTAGACATTGGCTTAAAAACATGCCATCAAAGGGTGAAAAAGTAAAACAACAATAAAATGGCACCGTAAGAGGCACGAACACCCTGCACATGACAAATGTAAATCACAGGAAATGATCGCATAGTCACGAAACTCTCGGTTTGAGAACACGATGAAAATTTGCAAACTGTTTGGCTTAGGCTTAAAAACATGTCGGCAGATGGTGAAAACGTAATGGAGCCAAAAAATGGCCCCGTAAGAGGCACGAACACCCCACATGGGACCAATGTAACCCGCACAAATTGACTGTGTGGTCTTGGAACTTCCAATTTGAGACCATGATGAATATTTGTAAACTGTTAGACTTAGGCTTAAAAACATGCCTCCAAAGGGTAAAAATGTAAAACATCCACAAAAGACCCCGTAATAGGTACGAACAACCCGCACGGGACCAATGTACCCCGCAAGAACGGTCCGTGTTATAACGGGACTGCCAGTTTGAGAATGCGACAAAAATTTGTAAATTGTTAGACCTAGGCTTAAAAACATGCCGTCAAATGGTGAAAATGTAGAACAACCAGAAATGACCCCATAATAGGGCCGAACACCTCGCACGAGATCGATATAACTCCCAAGAACCGATCGCATAGTCACGGGACTCCCGATTTGACAACACGATGAAAATTTGCAAACTGTTAGATTTAGGCTTGAAAACATACCATGAATGGGTGAAAACATAGGACAACCCCAAAATGGCTCTGTAAAAGTCACGAACACCCCGTAAGGGACCATTTAAACCCACAGGGATCGACAACATAGTCACGGGACGCCTAATTTGAGAACGAGATGAAAATTGGCAAACTGTTAGACATAGGCTCAAAACGATGCCGTAAAAGGGTGCAAATGAAAAATAGCCACAAAATGACCCGATAAAAGGCATGAAACACTACACGGAACCAATGCAACCCGCAAGAACCAACCGCATGGTCACGGGACTCCTAATTTTAAAGCATGACAAAAATTTGCAATCTACTAGACTTAGGCATAAAAACATGCCATTACAGGGTGAAAATGTAAAACAACATCAAAATAGCCCCACAGGAGGCACGAACACCTTGCATGGGATAAATATAACTCGTAAGAACCAACCGCGTAGTCACGGGACTCCCGATTTAAGAACACGGTGAAAGTTTGAAAATTTTTAGGCTTAGGCTTAAAAAATCCCATAATATGGTGAAAACGTAAAACGACGACAAATGTCATTATAAGATGCATGAACACCCCTCATGGGACCAATGTAACTCGCAAGAACCGATCGTGTAGTCACGGGACTCCCATATGAGAACATGACAAAATATTACAAACCATTAGACTTATGCTTTAAAACATGGCGTCGAAGGTTGAAACATAAAACAACCACAAAAATGCCTCGGGTGAGGTACGAACACCCCACACAAGACCAATGTATTCCACAGAAACCGAATGCGTAGTTCCAATCCCGGTTGTAGAACACGACAAAAATTTGCAAATTGTTAGACTTAGGCTTAAAAACATACCGTCAAAGGGTGAAAATGTAAAACAACCACAAAATTGCACTGCATAAGGTTTGAACACCTCGTACGGAACCATTATAACTCGCAGGAACCGACAGTATATTCACGGGACTACAAATTTGAGAACATGATGAAAATCTTCAAACTGATTGGCTTAGGCTTAAAAACACGCCATCAAAGGGTGAAAATATAAAATATCCATAAAATAGACCCGTAAGTTAGACGAACACCCCACACGCGACTAATGTAACCTACAAGAAACAACTGCATAGTCACGGGACTCGTAGTTTTAGAACACGATAAAAAATTACAAATTATTAAACTTAGGCTTAAAAACATGTCGTCAAAGGGTGAAAATGGAAAACATCAACAAAACAACCCTGTAAGAGATACGAACACCCTGCACTAGACCAATATAACCCACATGAACTGACCGCATAGCCAAGAGACTCTCGGTTTGAGAACATGAAGAGATTTTACAAATTGTTACACTTAGGCTTAAAAACATATTGCCAAAGGGTGAAAACATAAGACAACCACAAAACTGCCCCGCATGAGACACGAACACCCCGTATGGGACCAATATAACCGGTAGGAACCGACCGTGTAGTCACAAGACTCTCGGTTTGAGAACATGATGAAAATTTACAAACTATTATACATAGGGTTAAAAACATGTCGTCAAAAGGTAAAAGTTTAAAGTAGCCACAAAACAGCCCCGAAAGTGGGACGGACACCCCGCATGGGACCAATGTAACCCGCAAGAACCAATTGCATAGTCACGGGACTCCCGACTTTAGAACACGATGAAAATTTGCAAACTGTTAAACTTAGTCCTAAAAACATGTCGTCAAAGGGTGAAAACATAAAACAACCATATAATAACCCCATAAGAGGCACGAACACCCGCACGGGACCAATATAACCCGAAGGAATCGAACATGTAATCACGGGACTACTGGTTTGAGAACACGAAGAGGTTTTGCAAACTATTACACTTAGTCCTTAAAATATGTCATCAAAGGGTGAAAACGTAAAATAGCCACAAAATGGCTCCGTAAGAGGCACAAACATGATGAACGGGACCAATGTAACCCGTAGGAACTAACCACATTGTCACCGGACTCCTTATTAGAGAATACGACAAAAATTTACAAATTGTTAGATTTGGGCTTAAAAACATACCGTCAAATAATGAAAACGCAAAACAGTCACAAAATAGCCCCGTAAGAGGCACGAATACCCCACACGGGATCAATGTAATTCGCAGGAACCAACCGCATAGTCACGAGACTCCTAGTTCGAGAAGACGATAAATATTTGTGAATTATTAGACTTAGACTTAAAAATATGTCGTCGAAGTGTGAAAGTATAAAACAACCACAAAAGGGCCCCATAAGAGGCACGAACAACTCGCACGAGACCAATGTAACACGTAGGAATGTGAAAAAATGCTGAATATTTTTTATTATTACTATTAAATATAGTCACGAATTTGGACTGTGACTATTTTTTATTTTAAAATAAAAATGGTCAGGGATTTTGATCATGACCATTTTATTTTTAAAATAAAAAATGATCACACCCCAAATCCGTGACCATTGTTGTGGGCACAAATGGTTGGGTCATGAATTTGGGTTGTGATCATCTTGAGCCATGACCAAGATGGTCACGGTCTAAAACTATGACTATGACCCATGCCCTAACTCCCAACACATCTCCTAAATCCTGACGCTTACTAGGGTTCATGCATGGGATGTATCACAAGAGAAATCCAAATGAGGAACCCCCTCGATACACTACTACCTAGGATTGTTAGTAATCGAGATTTGTATGCCCAAATCACATAATCGGGACATTAAAAATCCTTCCAGCAGACGTATGAGTCTAACTATCCACTCCCACATCTCTAAGGGAGTCATACTATACAACGCTCGCACTATCACTAAGTCCCCAGTGCTAAATAAATAATGAGATCAATCTGTCTGCTCGACGATAAACTTGATATCTCCTGAACCATATCTGTAAAGTTTCTACGCACCGGGATCAAATTTAATGAGATGGACACACTCTCCGAATTCTCCTCTATCGTATTATATATACGTGGGCTCGACCCTCGCAAAATAATACACCTGATCTGGAACAGTGAACAATATAGTCTTACTGTATCAGTCCACCATCACTCAAACCATCGCTTAGCAATCAATACCCAGGATAACATCATAATCGCATATCACATATCTTTAAAGTGAGAAAATCTAAAAAAACATATCCTTTCAGTTTCCACACCCACTCCTCTGTAGATGGTACTAAAAGAGAGCCCCATTATCTAATGGTAAATAAATACACACATTACTGATTCTAATTATACATCCGTTAAACTCGTCTCACGCGCGAATCTAGTTCTAATAAAAATATATGTGATGCACTCGTGTCACGTAAAACTTACCCCGTCTAGACATGGATAAAAGATCATACATTCAATTACCAATAACACTATCTATTTAAATAGTTCCTGGACATAATACTCACAACTGAACTGACCCAAAAACCGCTACAATTATTGCCCCTGTTGGGTACCCTGCTCTTGTTCCCTATCTCACTACAGACAAGATCGACACCTCTGGACCTACTTGCCACCTATAAGCACCTCTCTGTAATAATCCCCCTATTTCTATCCCTACTGGCCATGTCGGGGTTGCCTTACTCTCTGGCCCTGGTAGTCTCAACTCTAATGGCTACCCTCATTATTCCCTTTGAGAGCGTATGTGCTTGCGTTCAAATGAGTAAATTATATATTAAACACCTTTTAACCCAAACAAACCCTAAACATGTAACAATATGTGATTGAATAAGATTATAATCTAAGCAAGAACATTCAAACACATGCTTGTGAGGAAAAATCCCCCAAATGGGCAAAACCATTTATTTTCATTATAATATTATAGCTGTACAATTTCAGAATACAATGAAAATACAAGTGACTAAGAATTACCCTCAGGTGTCAGATTCTATAGTTGGCGGCTGGAACTATCCCTTTCCAGTAGCGCTGTAATGGAGAAGAAGAACAGTCTTCTCCACAAGGGTGTGAACAGCAAAAGTGCATTCCTGGGTTGCAAAGTGATTCACAAAGGATTGGCAATTTGTGTGAATCAAATAAACCTAGAGTCTAGATGCTCAATAGGTGAAGACTTAGGGCTTTCTGTACTCTGAAAATCGTGTGTATAAGTCTTAGAAAACCACTTCCCGTAGTGGGATTAAATAAGAGGACTTGAGCCATAAAAATCTGACCACGATCTGAACACGATCTGTTTAAGATTATCCCAGGCGGACCGGTCCAAATATAAGGAGGATCGGTCCGATTGACCGGATCGATTATTTTATTGCAGGCGGATCGATCCGGTTGAGGCGGATTGGATCTTTTATTTTAGGCTTCATCGGTTTGCATGCGGTCCGAGGTACACTGGCCATCAGCAAAACGAATCGGTCCGATTTGAGGCGGACCGGTCCAATTGACCGGATCGGTTCTTTTATTTCAGGCGGACCGGTCCGATCTGTCAGACTTTGATTCCTCTTCTTCTTCTGATATTCGGATCCGTTGATGAATGTATGAAACTTGAATTTTCTTCAATGGTGTAACGGCGTACGACATATAAATTGTTAATGGACAAAAATGTCCTTACAAATCTCCCCCTATGTCTATGCCGGTACATACATAAAAACAAACATCCGAATTATCAAATCAACAAAAAATGCCTATACAAATCTACCCTTCTATGAACCCAAAATTGGAAAGAGACAATTGAATAAGACTACAACATTTGCTCTTCAATTCTTCAGAAATCTCAACACTTTTCTCATCAGGGTGTGCAATCGAATGATAATCCATGTAGTACCTACACACATGAGACAAAGCAAAATACCAAGTGACATATCGAGTTTGAAATGAGATAAACATATATACCAATTTATGAGCAAACTCAAACTTTCTCAAACTTTCAAAACTCCCCCATAATAAGATAATTCTTTCTCCCCCTTTTTATGATGTCCCCAAATAGACAAATGAGAGAAATAAATCAAATAAGAAAGTGCGGGGTGTCACTACGATAAAATCACACCTTGAATGAACACAAAGCAACCAAGACGATGATAGCTTAAATGAAGTGGTGTGATCAAATTCGATAGGAAAATAAATTCATACAAACATGACATATGTGCACGATGAATATTGGATACTCCTAGCGAATGAACTCAAATGCTTCATTTGGTGTAAAAGAATGACAATATAAGATAGTGACTCAATCAAATCAACAAATCAAAGCTTAAATTGATTTTCACACCAATAACCTCCAAAACGATTTTATGCTTTTTCAGGACTATCAAGGAAGTGCAAACCCATTTAAAGATTCTCCAACCAAACTCCCTCAGATATAATATTGAATAGAGGCATTCTAAATTCTCAAACTTTGGAGAATTGATGGTAAAACCTAAGTGGCCCATATTTGGCATGAATTGCTTTTTATTGCCTTTAAATTTTTTTTGGGCTCTTTTAACCTCTTTGGACCTCAGATATTAAAATTGCTCCATTTTTTAGGTCCTTTTTAACAGTGGCTTTTGTGCAAAGGATAGATGATTACCTTTCGCAACCCCTCCCCGTTATACAAAAACACACAGTCTCACTAAAACGGTTGTTACTTGCATTCCAATCTTGTCAAGTTTTATCGCATATTGTACATTGTATTGACAGAATTGAGATGGAAACACTCAAGCCAATATGAGATAGACAAGTGCAATAATCAAATATAGCGATGCATGTGTGCAATAAAGGATATAGGAGTCAAACATGTAGGAAGATATCACTAATTACATCTCAAAGACTCCAACCAATGTAAAGCACATGGATGAAATGATGTAGCCTCTCAAATCTCTATCAAACAGTCACATGGATAAATGGAATGAAGTTGTGACTTGGCTATCTTAAATGCTCATCCATAAAAGAAGCAAAAACAGAAATCTTTTTTGATTTTTCCAAACTTTTATCAAAATAAAATCTTTTTGTGCTTTTCTTAAAATTTTTCTTAAAGGAAAATCTTTTTGTATTTTTTCAAAAGAAATATAAACAGAAAAAAGAATAAATAAAAGTTGTACAACTAAGCAATGGTACGTATAAAACAGACTAGCAATAGGAAGCATATGATATGAACATGAGAAAGCATCCTATTCTAGACATAGACTAACCGCTCAGTCAATTGTGCAAATCCCCAAAGACTTCTTAAGACTCTCAAATCTAAGGGCATCTAAAGGTTTCATGAAAATGTCTGCTAACTGACGGTCGGTAGGAACAAAACTCAGGGATACAGTGTTCTCCTCTACTAACTGACGAATAAAGTGCTCATGTATCCTGATGTGTTTGTGCGCGAATGCTGGATGGGATTACGGGATATATGTATCGCGCTCGTGTTATCACAAGAAATGATCATGGTGTCTTGTGAAATCCCATAATCCTCCAACATTTGCTTCATCCACAAGAGTTTTGTGCAATAACTCCCGGCGGCTATGTAAACAGCCTCTGCAGTGGACAAAGAGATGGAATTTTATTTCTTGCTCAGCCAGGAGACAAGAGAAGAACCAAAATAGAAACACCCACCAAAAGTGCTCCTTCAACCATCTACATCCCCAGCCCAATCGGCATCCGAATAGGCAGACAAACGGTCATCGGTAACAAAGGAATACCAAATACCATATGAGAGAGTCCCACTTACGTATTTAATAGTACGTTTCAGAGCAAGTAAGTGTGACTCTTTAGGGGATGCCTGATATCGCGCACAGACTCCAACACTAAAGGGGATGTCGGGACGACTGGCAGTCAAGTAGAGAAGACTACCTATCATACTTCAATATAAGGTTTGATCTACGTCCTTGCCTGAAGTGTCCTTGCTAAGCTTGGTAGTGGTACTCATAGGTGTACGTGCATGCCTAGCGGAGTCTAAACCAAATTTCTTTACTAGGTCTCTAGCATACTTAGATTGGGAGATGAACATCCCATCCTCTAGCTGACGAACCTGGAGACCAAGGAAGAGTGTAAGCTCACCAACCATTCTCATCTCAAACTCACTTTTCATCTCCTCCTCAAAGTGGTGAGCATGTTGGGAGCATGTGGATCCAAAGACTATGTCGTCCACATAGACCTGGGCAACCAAAATAGCACCGTCATCTCTCCTGACGAACAACGTCATATCTACTCCCCCTCTCTTGAAGCCACGAGCTAAGAGATAGGAAGTAAGCCTCTCGTACCAAGCAAAGGGTGCTTGCTTCAAACCATACAAGGCTTTTCTAAGATAGTAGACGTGCTCTGGGTGCTGAGGGTCTTCAAACCCTTTTGGTTTTTCCACATAAACCTCCTCCTGTAGAATGCCATTCAGAAAGGCACTCTTGACATCCATCTGATATACCTTGAAGCGCAGATGACATGCGATGGCGAGCAGAAGACGGACGGACTCAAGCCTCACAACAGGAGAAAATGTCTCCCCAAAGTCTACACCCTCTATTTGTGTGTAGCCTTGAGCGAACAACCTAGCCTTATTTCTGATTATGGTACCATTTTCATCCATTTTGTTCTTGAAAATCCACCGGGTACATATTACATTAGTCTCACTAGGTCGGGGGACAAGTTCCCAGACATTGTTCTTTTTAAACTGAAGTAACTCATCCAGCATAGCAGATATCCAGTGTTCATCCTTGAGTGCTTCTTTATGGTTCTTGGGCTCGACTTTGGACGTGTAGCAAAGATGGCTAACAACTTTCTCTAGCTGAGCACGAGTCTTGACCCCTAGAGTGGGATCAATAATGGCAGAAGGGTCATGACTCTTGCGAACCCAAGCATGTGTGTCCCCTAACACAAGAGTAGGGTCCACAGAGTGTGAGAGAGGAACATGTAAATCACTATCAGAACAATCCTCTTCCTCATACTGAAGGTTAGGATCAATAATCGTCGAAGGTTCGTCATCTTGCATGGTGACGTTTATTAATTCCATAACCTTAGAGCTCTTCAGGTTAAAAACTCGGTACGCTCAGCTATTCAATGAATATCCTAGAAATATTCCCTCATCTCTTCGGGATTCGAACTTTCCTAATTGCTCTCTATCCCGTAGGATGTAGCATTTACTCCCCAAAACACGAAAATATTCCAGGTTTGGCTTCTTTCCAGTCCACAACTCATAAGGAGTCTGAAGTGCGTGTGGACGTAAATAAACCCTATTCACCACGTGGCATGCAGTAGACACTGCCTCTGCCCAAAATCTCCTAGAAACTTTACGACCTACAAGCATAGATCTAGACATCTCTTGGATCGTTTTATTCTTTCTCTCAACAATCCTATTTTGCTGAGGAGTTCTCACAGAAGAAAACTCATGTTTGATCCCGTGGCTATCACAGTAAAGGTCTATCTTTTCTTTTGTGAATTCAGTGCCATTGTCACTACGCATCCTGTTAATAGTGACACTGTGTTGATTTTGCAGGACACGGTACTTGGTCGTTAAAAATTCTACAGCATCGGATTTCTCTCTCAGAAAACCTACAATGGAGTATCTGGAGAAATCATCTACCATCACGAGGATGTACCTCTTACCACCTAGACTCTCAGTACGAGTGGGACCCATAAGGTCCATGTGAATCAACTCAAGAACACGAGACGTGGTAATGAAGTGAAAATTTCTATGAGGACTACGAATTTGTTTTCCCAACTGACAGGGTCCACAAACGATCAAAGTTGACTTTCCAAGAGATGGTAATCCACGTACTAGGTCCTTTTTAGCTAAGCGATTTAGATCTCTAACGTTCACGTGACCTAGACATTGATGCCACAGATCCATAGGAGTGATCGTGGCACTGTTGTAGACAAGTGAGGACGTGGGCTCAGTCCCATAGCAATTATCCTCGGTCCTCACCCCTTGCATCAAAAGTTTACCGGCTTAATTATAGACTTTACACGCGTCCCGATCAAACTTTACTGCAAAGTCAGTGTCGCACCGCTGGCTAATGCTGAGAAGGTTTGCTTTCAAACCTTTGACGTACAAAGCATTTTCTAGCTTAGGAAATCCAGGTAACTCGACAGTACCACGTCCTATAATGCTAGACTTGCTCCCATATCCAAAGGTGACTCTGCCATCCTGATAGCCCTCAAGAGTCGTAAAAAATGAGGTATCACCTGTCATGTGTCTGGAGCACCCACTATCAAAATACCACTGTGAGGTATTATGTGCTTTGAGAGCAACATGAACAACGAAGGCCTTTTTATCTTTCTTAGGTAGCCAAGCAGGGATGGCCTTTTATTTGCCTTTGTTGTTGTTGGTTTTAGCTGGAATGTGAGAAGCATTAACTAACGGGAAGGACATCCGTCGGAATTCTCCCATTAAACTCTGGGTCGTGGCAGCAAAGAACTCAACTCGCTCTCTCAGACTAGAAAACTCATCAGTATGACGTGGTGGAGCAGTAGTACGTCGTGTCCGACCCATACTATAGCAAGACTCCCTAAGGTGGCCTTTTCTTTTGCAATAAGTACAAAAGAATACAGTCAAAGGCGGACCTTGGTTTGCTTTTCTTGGTCGAACTCTCCTTCGAGGTTTTGGACGGTGACCATAAGGAGTTGTAGTAAACTCAGGAACTGGTCCAGGTGCAATTTGGGATGTGGAGGCACCATCATATCCAATTCCTTGCCGATCACCAAAACCTAAAGCGGACCCATCTTCCCAGATATGTCCTCGATTTGTACCTTGACTTCCCGTGCTTTCTCAAGATCATGAGTCAACTGGGCAATAAGGGCTTCAAGTTTCTTCCGAGTCTCCACAGAGGAATGGAGCTGACTCGTAAGACTAGCCACTTGTTTAGTCAAGTCCACTCTCTCTTTCTCTAAAACACTCTCTTTCTATCTAAACATAATCTCTTTCTTGACACAGGCAAATTCTCTCTCTCTCAGGGCGGTGACGGTGGAGGACTCTCTTTCTCTCGCCTTTCTGAAATCATCCTCTAACCCGGTGATCTTAAGCACTAGCACTTTGTTATGTTTTTTAGTTTTAAAAGACTCAGAATATAACTCAGCGTAGGCGCGTTGAATATCACTCTCGCTCTCACTTGAGTCATCCTCCCCCTCACTTACGTCGATCTCACTGTCGAGGTGTCCCTGTGAAGCATCATCTTCATCGTTGTGAAGACAACTAGGAGTGCTCACTTGACTGGCCATGAATGCGGTAAAGTTACACTCATGCGGTGACTCGTCTCCTGAATCCACCGTCTCGACCTCACTGTCATCACTAAGGGTAGCATTAAGGACAACTTTCCCTTTTTCTCTATTCAGAAGATTTCACACTCAAAGGCTCTATGACCCCTACCATCGCACTCAAAACATCTCTCACTTTCTTTCTTAGGAAGATTTTTGGAGTCTTTTTCATTTTTCTTTTCAAACTTATTTTTCTCAAATTTCTTTTTATCTTTAAAATTGCCATTTTTCTTGAATTTGAGAATTCGTTTGAATTTTTTTGCAAAAAGAGCCAAATCATCTAGGTCAAAATCACACTTAGAATCTAACGTGTCAGTCTCCCTCTTTCTAGACGACTCTACCCTTTTTATAGCCGAACCCTCCCTCCTTCTCTCTTGGGCTTTAAGTGAAATTCCCTTATCTTTAGATTTAGTAGTTTTAGGGAACATATCAATTTCATAAGTTTACAAATCTCCTACAAGTTCTTCCAATTTTAGCGTATTTAAATTACCCATAGAATTTAGCACAGTGACTTTAGGGATAAAACGCTTAGGTAAAGAACGAAGAATCTTTTTAACAACTCTAGCATTAGGAATATGTTCGCCAAGATTAAAGCTAGTATTCACAATGTCAGAAAGTCTAGCATAAAATTCATCAAAGCATTCAGATTCATGCATGGTGATGGTTTCAAATTGAGTTGTCAAATTTTGCAACTTAGATTCTTTCACAACATTAGGTCCTTCATGGGTGAGTTGTAAAACATCCCATGCCTCTTTTGACGTGGTGCACGTCATTATGCGTTTGAACTCATCAGGTGTGACAGACCCAGAAATAGCACTTAGACCCTTAGAATTAAAAGATGCCCATTTAAATTCTTCATCAGTCCAAGAAGTGTCAGGTTTCAAATTGATCACATTATCAACAGTCACGGAGGGAGGAGTCCACCCTCTTTCAACTAAAATACAAACCCTTTCATCTATGGCTTTTAAAGCCGACCTCATTCGGGCTTTCCAATAAGCATAATTTGTCCCGTCAAAAACATGCATTTTATTATATAACTTCTCCATTTGAACATGCACTTTTTCAAAAATCAATTTTTTCAGAAAATTGATATCTTAGAAAAATTTTGCGAAAATAGGAATACGCGATAGATTAGCGTAACCTACTCTGATACCCATTTGAGAACGTATGTGCTTGCGTTCAAATGAGTAAATTATATATTAAACACCTTTTAACCCAAACAAACCCTAAACATGCAACAATATGTGATTGAATAAGATGATAATCTAAGCAAGAACATTCAAACATATGCTTGTGAGGAAAAATCCCCCAAAGGGGCAAAACCATTTATTTTCATTATAATATTGTAGCTGTACAATTTCGAATTACAATGAAAATACAAGTGACTAAGAATTACCCTCAGGTGTCGAATTCTGTAGTCGGCGGCTGGAACTACCCCTTTCCAGTAGGGCTGCAATGGAGAAGAAGAACGCTCTTCTCCACAAGGGTGTGAAGAGCAAAAGTGCGTTCCTGGGTTGCAAAGTGATTCACAAAGGATTGGCAATTTGTGTGAATCAAATAAACCTAGAGTATAGATGCTCAATAGGTGAAGACTTAGGGCTTTCTGTACTCTGAAAATCGTGTGTATAAGTCTTAGAAAACCACTTACCGTAGTGGGATTAAATAAGAGGACTTGAGCCATAAAAATCTGACCATGATTTGAACACGATCTATTTAAGATTATCCCAGGCAGACCGGTCCGGGTCTGAGGCGGATCGGTCCGATTGACCGGATCGGTTCTTTTATTGCAGGCAGATCGATTCGGTTGAGGCGGATCGGATATTTTATTTCAGGTTTCATCGATTTGCATGCGGTCCGGGGTATACTGTCCATCAGCAAAATGGATCGGTCCGGTCTGTGGCAGACCGGTCCGGTTGACCGGATCGGTTCTTTTATTTCAGGCGGACCGGTCCAATCTGTCAGACTTTGATTCCTCTTCTTCTTCTGATATTCGGATCTGTTGATGAATGTATGAAACTTGAATTTTCTTCAACGGTGTAATGACGTACGACATATAAATTGTTAATGGACAAAAATGTCCTTACACTCTTGGCTCCGCTGGCCCTCTGGAACATGGTGTTGGCCCTGATGGACCTATTTGAATATACCGTAGACCAATCATAATTTCCCTGACTTGAATCTCTTAGATGGGTCCCCTTACTGGTTATCCCACTCTGGTGCCCCACTAACACGGCTACATCCAGTCTTGCCCTATTGGGTAGACTCTCCCACACTCTTTGCTCCCTTCTCATGGTAACGATGATCTTGATAGTCTAAAAGAACGACATTGTCCGTGACACCCCGCTTATTAAAATAACGAATGGCCACATCTTATTTTAATAAGAGGGGTGTTACATTTTCATTCTGGCATTTTAATATTTTTTGCGTTTGGATTTGTTTCATTTGTTTCCCTCCCTATATGTGATAGCTTAGTTTAGTTGGTACCATCTCACTCAAGTGAAATATATGAGCAAGTTATATCATGTAAAAATTATTGCTATTATTAATGGGAGGTTTTCAGATAAGGATATAGTAAGTGTTAAAATAATTTTATATTTTGAAGATTCAAAAGACTTCACACCGCAAATTAAAATTTGCAGTTTGAAATTGTGAAAAAATAATTGTGGATTTAAATATGAAATATTTAAAAATTTGAATTTTCACTTCATAAGTTTGGGGATTAGGGAGAAGGTACGATTCCAATCGATGAAACAAAATTTCTAATTTTTTTGAAATTAAAAAATCAGTCAAGTTTTTATATTTTTTAGACTGCAAATTTATATTTATTGTTTCTCGACCAGATTATCAGCGATCAGAAGCCCTCTTGTGAACGAAGGCAAAGAAATCTAGTGATAAAAAACGCAAAGGTCTGGTGATTGGAAGAAAAATATAGTTTTAGAGTTTCTAATATAAGGTAGAATTGGTATTTATTAAAAATAAAATCAACTTTGAAAAAATATGGACTATATTTACAAAAAAATGTTTTGTGTCCTTTTTCAATAACAAAATTCTTACATCCCCTAAAAATACATAATAATTTTTGTAGCAAGGACAAAGGAAATAGGGTCCATTTTTATATAAGAAAAATTGACTGTCCTAAAATCATAATACGGACCCTATTTATAAAAGAAAAGTTGATTGTTCTAAAATCATAATCGAGACCATTTTTATAAAAGAAAAGTTGATTGACCTAAATCCATAATAATGATATTTTTTTAGTTAAGGGTAAAATTGGTATTTCTAAGAAAATAAAATCAACTTAGTAAAAAGGGGGGACTATTTGCACAAATATAAAGTTGAATATCCTATATCCATAACTAACATAATTTTAAGTCCTAAAAGTGCATAATCTATTAAAACTAATCGTTCAAGTTAAAAAGTACAATCTTTTCAAAGGTAAAGAACAAATAAAATATCTATATGACAAAGATTTACTACTGTGCGTGAAGAATTATCACAATGAATATTTATAGAAAGCAAACAGTTAAAGAAAGAAAGATGAAGTAATCACACACGTAACACACAATATATGTGGTTAGGCAAATTGCCTACATCCATGAAGAGGTTACTGTTTGCCTTAATAGCGTGTCTCTCAAGATTACAAAGTTTCATCCCCTTACCCTCGGGGTGAGGGTTTACATTTATAGTTGTGTTCGAGAGGTTGAATTATATAGGTAACTCTTTCTACTTATGTGTAGCTCATAAGGTATCCCTGAATATCTATCTGAGATTGTTGGTAACCAATTTGAGTTTATCATAATGTATTTAAGCACAAGTTAAATACATGAGTGAAGTTATCCATTTGAGTTAGTCTAGGAAGTCCCTGTCTCATAGTGGGCTGGTCGTCTAACTTTATAAATGGGCCTAGTGAATTGTTTTAGCCCCTACAATTGCCCCTAAAATCTCCGGGTTAAGACTTATTGGGCCAGTAGATTTTAAGCTCACTTTAGTCCCAATATCCAGTATTGTTGAGGTCGGCATGGTGGTTTTGTAGTAACCTTGAAGTGATGAGGGTACACTCGTTCGAGCAATGATCTGAAGCGCCAAATATCATTCTTGATAATTGACCCTCATGATTATACACAAAGTTTAAAACAAAACTCAGCCACTTCAAACCTTCCTATTTAGCATTCATTATCTTTATTCTACTCAAATATTCTAAAAGTTTCCTTTCTGCTTCACATTTCTTCAGAGCTTCCTTGCAGCTTTGTAAATTCCTCTTTCTTACTTATTTCGTTCACACTTTTCTTCTTTATTCTTTGTTGCTTGAACTTCTTCCATCAATGGCTACTCTTCACAACAAACGTGTTGAGGAGATCAGAAAAATGTACTCCATTCTTGATTGGGTGGGAATCGACTGTTCCCCCATGACCAAAGATGTTAGGGATATGAATGAGGGGCACTAGATTCACACCCTTGAAATAGTCTAAGGGGGTTTAACGTTTCCCCCTAAATCGATTAGTTTTATAAGTTTTTGATTATTTTTAAGTGGTTCCTGCCCAGTGTTCCCCCAATACCCAAAGAATAGTGAATGGGGTACAAAAGATCAATGAGATTTATTGGAACCTAATTGATTCTAATAAAGGATATTGGGATCAGGGTTTTATTACCAAGAGCTAAAAAATCCTCCCCTTCTTGATGGTGAGAAACACACAGGTCCTCTATGCCCAGATTTGGGGGGGGGGGAGATCATATAGGTTTCTATTTTTGTTTTCTTTTTATTTATGACTTTTATTTCTGTCACTTTCTCTTCTTGCGAATGTATGTATGCCTTATTTTTGTATAGCTCGCGTTAAAAAGAGGAGCAACCTCTTCAACATATATGGGTTTCTGGCCTTTTGAAGGTTTGGAAAATTAGGGATAGACTGCCTGAAAGTGAACATCCACAGTTGGCTGACTATCTTCTGAAATATAAAAATACCACTTCCATCTTTGTTGCTTGCCCAGTGGAAGAGATCCCAAAGATCACTCCTCCGGATGAGGTAACTTCCTATTTTACTGGTGAGAACGTATGTGCTTGCGTTCAAATGAGAAAATTATATATTAAACACCTTTTAACCCAAACAAACCCTAAACATGCAATAATATGTGATCGAATAAGATGATAATCTAAGCAAGAACATTCAAACACATGTTTGTGAGGAAAAATCCCCCAAAGGGGCAAAACCATTTATTTTCATTATAATATTGTAGATGTACAATTTCGGATTACAATGAAAATACAAGTGACTAAGAATTACCCTTAGGTGTCGGATTCTGTAGTCGGCGGCTGGAACTATCCCTTTCCAGTAGGGCTGCAATGGAGAAGAAGAACGGTCTTCTCCACAAGGGTGTGAACAGCAAAAGTGCGTTCCTAGGTTGCAAAGTGATTCACAAAGGAATGGCAATTTGTGTGAATCAAATAAACCTAGATTCTAGTTGCTCAATAGGTGAAGACTTAGGGCTTTCTGTACTCAGAAAATCGTGTGTATAAGTCTTAGAAAACCACTTCCCGTAGTGGGATTAAATAAGAGGACTTGAGCCATAAAAGTTTGACCACGATCTGAACACGATCTGTTTAAGATTATCCCAGGCGGACCTGTCCGGGTCTGAGGCGGATCGGTCCGATTGACCAGATCGGTTCTTTTATTGCAGGCGGATCGGTTCTTTTATTTCAGGCTTCATCGGTTTGCATGCGGTCCAGGGTATACTGGCCATCAGCAAAACGAATCGATTCGGTCTGAGGTGGACCGGTCCCGTTGACCGGATCGGTTCTTTTATTTCAGGCGGACCGGTCCGGTCTGCCAGACTTTGATTCCTCTTCTTCTTCTGATATTCGGATCCATTGATGAATGTATAAAACTTGAATTTTCTTCAACGGTGTAACGGCGTACGACATATAAATTATTAATGGACAAAAATGTCCTTACAAATCTCCCCCTATGTCTATGCCGGTACATACATGAAAACAAACATCCAAATTATCAAATCATCGAAAAATGCCTATACAAATCTACCCTTCCATGAACCCAAAACTGGAAAGATACAATTGAATAAGACTACAGCGTTTGCTCTTCAATTCTTCAGGAATCTGAACGCTTTTCTCATCAGGGTGTGCAATCCAATGATAATCCATGTAGTACCTACACACATGAGATAAAGCAAAATACCAAGTGACATATCGAGTTTGAAATGAGATAAACATATATACCAATTTATGAGGAAACTCAAACTTTCTCAAACTTTCAAAACTCCCCCATAATAAGATAATTCTTTCTCCCCCTTTTTATGATGTCCCCAAATAGACAAATGAGAGAAATAAATCAAATAAGCAAGTGTGGGGTGTCACTAGGATAAAATCACACCATGAATGAACACAAAGCAACTAAGACGATGATAGCATAAATGAAGTGATGTGATCAAATTCGATAGGAAAATCAATGCATACAAACATGACATATGTGCACGATGAATATTGGATACTCCTAGCGAATGAACTCAAATGCTTCCTTTGGTGTAAAAGAATGACAATATAAGATAGTGACTCAATCAAATCAACAAATCTAAGATCAAAGTGATTTTCACACCAATAACGTCCAAAACGATTTTATGCTTTTTCAGGACTATCAAGGAAGTGCAAACCCGTTTAAAGATTCTCCAACCAAACTCCCTTAGATATAATTTTGAATAGAGGCATTCTAAATTCTCAAACTTTGGAGAATTGATGGTGAAACCTAAGTGGCCCATATTTGGCATGAAGTGTTTTTTATTGCCTTTAAATTTTTGCGGGCTCTTTTAACCTCTTTGGACCTCGGATATTAAAATTCCTCCATTTTTAGGTCCTTTTTAACGGTGGCTTTTGCGCAAAGGATAGATGATTACCTTTCGCAGCCCCTCCCCGTTATACAAAAACACACAGTCTCGCCAAAACGATTGTTACATGCATTCCAATCTTGTCAAGTTTTATCGCATATTGTACATTTTATAGACAGAATTGAGATGGAAACACTCAAGCCAATATGAGATAGACAAGTGCAATAATCAAATATAGCCGTGCATGTGTGCAATAAAGGATATAAGAGTCAAACATGTAGGAAGATATCACTAATTACATCTCAAACACTCCATACTAAGTAAAGCACGTGGATGAAATGATGTATCGTCTCAAATCTCTATCAAACAATCACATGGATATATTGAATGAAGTTGTGACTTGGCTATCTTAAATGCTCATCTATAAAAGGTGCTTAAAAATACAACCATCTTTTTTATCTTTTTCAAAAATTTTATCAAAATAAAATCTTTTTGTGCGTTTCTTAAAATTTTTCTTAAAGGAAAATCTTTTTGTATTTTTATTTTAACATAACAAAAGATGAACAAAAATAAAACAAACTAATGGTACATGCTAGCAATAGGCAAAAGAAACAGCATGAAAATCAACCTATGCTAGCAACCAAGACAAGATCTCAACCGGGAGCAACGGTGGAGTTTTCTAAAGATGGTGACATCTTTTGAACACACTCCACTAGATCATGTGTTATCTTGATCAAAAACTTCACTTGCTCGGGAATATGTGCAAACTCTCTATCAAAATGTGCAGGCAAAATGTCATGAGTGGGTGTATGTGCATGAATGTGTGAAGTGGCATGATATGGCACAAAACCCAACTTAGAACAAAACTCCCTAGCATGTCCTCGCTTCTTGAAATGGGAGCAAACATACATCGGTCTAGGAAGTAATTTTTCAACAATTTTGGGATGAACATTCCTAGACGGTCTCCCATGGGACTCACTCACCAAGGTGGGTATAGGCTCAGGTGCATTAAAAGTAGAGAATGTACTGTCATTACCTTTTCCAACATCATTCAAAACGGGATAAGGAACCATCTTATCAAACTTCTCAGATGCATTCTCTAATGTGACTTGGACCTATCGTGATTATTTGAGATCATCCTCGAGATGGATACACGTGTCGTCAGACTAGACACCGTGTTGGTCAAGTCACCTTTTTCCCTTTTTAGCTCATCATTCTCTCCCTTTAATTCATGAATTCGAAGACCTAGGATCCTATTTGACCTTTTTATTTCCATGGTCTCGATAAACAACTTTCTAAATTCTTTTTGGATCACATTTTCATCACCATCCTCATCCTCTCCATCAGTTAGAGAAGTGGGAATGACATCTTTCTTACGCTCTCTCCTAAGTTTAGAGGGACACTCAAATTTCTTGTGCCCTATCCCATCGCACTCAAAACATCTTATCTTCTCAGATCTGTCCTCAATTTGTAGTTTGACTTCCCGTGCTTTCTCAAGATCATGCGTCAGCTGGGCAACAAGGGCTTCAAGTATCTTCCGAGTCTCCACGGAGGAATGGAGCTAACTCGTAAGACTAGCCACTTGTTTAGTCAAGTTCCATCTCTCTTTCTCTAAAACTCTCTCTCTTTCTCTAAACAGAATCTCTTTCTCGACACATACATATTCTCTCTCTCTCAGGGCGGTGAAGGTAGAGGACTCTCTTTCTCTCGCCTTTCTTAAATCTTCCTCTAAGCCGGTGATCTTAAGAACTAGCGCTTTGTTACATTTTTTATTTTTAAATGACTCAGAATATAAGTTAGCGTAGGCACGTTGAATATCACTCTCGCTCTCACTTGAGTCATCCTCCCCCTCACTCACATCAATATCACTGTCGAGGTGTCCCTATGAAGCATCATCTTCATCATCGTGAAGAGAACTAGGAGTGCTAACTTGACTGGCCATGAATGCGGTGAAGTTACACTCATGCGGTGACTCATCTCCTGAATCCACCGTCTCGACCTCACTGTCGTCACTAAGGGTAGCATTAAGGACAGCTTTTCCTTTTTCTCTATTCAGACGATTGGCACACTCAAAGCCTCTATGACCCCTACCATCGCATTCAAAGCATCTCTCACTGTCTGTCTTAGGAGGATCTTTAAAATCTTTTTCATTATTTTTCTCAAAATTCCTTTTATCATTGAAATTTTTACTTTTCTTGAATTTGAGAATTCTTTTGAAATTTTTTGCAAAAAGAGCCAAATCATCTAGGTCAAAATCACACTCAGAATCTGACGTGTCAGTCTCTTTCTTTCTAGACAACTGTACCCTTTTTCTAGCCGAACCCTCACTCCTTCTCTCTTGGGCTTTAAGAGCAATTCCCTTATCTTTAGATATAGCAGTTTTAGGGAACATATCAATTTCATAAGTTTGCAAATCTCCTACAAGTTCTTCCAATTTTAGCGTAGTTAAATTACCCATAGAATTTAGCACGTGACTTTATGGATAAAACGCTTAGGCAAAGAACGAAGAATCTTTTTAACAACTCTAGCATTAGGAATATGTTCACCAAGATTAAAGCTAGTATTCACAATGTCAGAAAGTCTAGCATAAAATTCATCAAAGCATTCATATTCATGCATGGTGATGGTTTCAAATTGAGTTGTCAAATTTTGCAACTTAGATTCTTTCACAGCATTGGTTCCTTCATGGGTGAGCTGTAAAACATCCCATGCCTCTTTTGACGTGGTGCACGTCATTATGAGTTTGAACTCATCAGGTGTGACAGACCCAGAAATAGCACTTAGACCCTTAGAATTAAAAGATGCCAATTTTAATTCTTCATCAGTCCAAGAAGTGTCAGGTTTCAAATTGATCACATTATCAACAGACACGGAGGGAGGAGTCCACCCTCTTTCAACTAAAATCTAAACACGTTCATCAATGGCTTTTAAAGCCAACCTCATTCGAGCTTTCCAATAAGCATAATTTGTCCCGTCAAAAACAGGCATTTCATTATATAACTTCTCCATTTGAACACGCACTTTTTCAAAAATCAATTTTTTTCAGAAAATTGATATCTTAGAAAAATTTTGCGAAAAATAGGAATACGCGATAGATTAGCGTAACCTGCTCTGATACCAATTTGAGAACGTATGTGCTTGCGTTCAAATGAGCAAATTATATATTAAACACCTTTTAACCCAAACAAACCCTAAACATGCAATAATATGTGATTGAATAAGATGATAATCTAAGCAAGAACATTCAAACACATGCTTGTGAGGAAAAATCCCCCAAAGGGGCAAAACCATTTATTTTCATTATAATATTGTAGCTGTACAATTTCGGATTATAATGAAAATACAAGTGACTAAGAATTACCCTCAGGTGTCGAATTCTGTAGTCGGCGGCTGGAACTATCCCTTTCCAGTAGGGCTGTAATGGAGAAGAAGAACGGTCTTCTCCACAAGGGTGTAAACAGCAAAAGTGCGTTCCTGGGTTGCAAAGTGATTCACGAAGGATTGGAAATTTGTGTGAATCAAATAAACCTAGAGTCTAGATGCTCAATAGGTGAAGACTTAGGGCTTTCTGTACTCTGAAAATCGTGTGTATAATTCTTAGAAAACCACTTCCCGTAGTGGGATTAAATAAGAGGACTTGAGCCATAAAAATCTGACCACGATCTGAACACGATCTGTTTAAGATTATCCCAAGCGGACCGGTCCGGTTCTGAGGTGGATCGATCCGATTGACCGGATAGGTTCTTTTATTGCAGGCGGATCGGTCCGGTTGAGGCGGATCGGTTCTTTTATTTCAGGCTTCATCGGTTTGCATGCGGTCCGAGGTATACTGGCCCTCAGCAATACGGATCGGTCCGGTCTGAGGCGGACCGGTCCGATTGACCAGATCGGTTCTTTTATTTCAGGCGGACCAGTCCGGTCTGTCAAACCTTGATTCCTCTTCTTCTTCTGATATTCGAATCCGTTGATGAATGTATGAAACTTGAATTTTCTTCAACGGTGTAACGGCGTACGACATATAAATTGTTAATGGACAAAAATGCCCTTACAACTGGGCCAATAAACGTTGACTCTTGCTTCTAAGAAGAAGAAGAAGATTAAATGGCTCCCGTAGGAGGAGGTTTTTTCTTGTGGAGGGTGACAAAATAATCAAATCCTCCTTTCTGCCAGGGTTAAGGCCCCGAAGAAGTCAGAGGGGGATTCCCCCAAAACTGGTGTCCCTAGCATCGGGGATCGAGAGAAAAATAAAGAAGAGGAGAGATGAGGAGAAGAGGAGAGAGGAAGAGAGGAAAAAAAGGACAATGAGTCCCCAATAAGGATTTCCTCTTCTCTTTATATCACTTCTCAGACCGATAGTGTGGCCCTCAATCCATATCTTGCCCCTTGTTTGCTAAGGGGAGCAGTGCTCATTGCCGATCGAGAACGCTCGATGAAGTTGTGTCCGGAGTCGTCTGAGCAGATGAGGATTGAAGCTTGTAAAATTAGTCTTTTTCTCTTTTGTTCCTATTCAAATGTTATACTTCCTGTTTTCCTTGGTTATAATGCTTATGCCTACATCTTTCGTTGTTAATGAAAGATGACTTTTTCCCTTCACTGATTTTCCTTTTAGTTTTTATTCACTTTATTACTTATAGCTTATTGCCGAGGATGATTCATCTTATAAGAATCTTTGTAGGTTTCATAGTCCAGGATTGAGCGAGCAAGATCTCAAGTATTTCTAAAGGCTTGCAAGGCATTGAAAGTGAACCAAAGCATACAAAGACCATTATGTATTGGTCACAAAGTTAAAATAACCTCCAAGACTTAGAGGACGTGCGCTCCTTGATATAAAAAGATATAACTGACCTTAAGGCCCATATTATAGAGAGCAAGGATGTAGGTAAGGTGGACGAGATGGTTCAGTCGAAAATGATGCTTTGAAGAAAAGACTCTTTAAATTAGAAGAAGGTTCTAAGAGGATGAACTGTCATCACTGCCAGGTTATAAAGCGATATTAAAAAGCTCAAGTACTTGTTCAGAATGGGTCCTCGGGTTGCATTGTCGGTAGGATATGTGTAACACTCCACCTAATTAAATACTGGGTGGTCAGTCCTTTATTAAATTAACATCAAGGTGAACGGTTGGTTCATTCTCAGCATCACTGTCGTAAAATAACATTTTCAATTTGAACACCCTAAATAATTAAGCTAAGTGTCAAAAACAATTTAAAGTCTTATTTTCATTTTATTAAATTCCAATATGAAAACCTTTATTAATAACCAACAGTTTAAAAATCACATAAATACAAAGGATGGAAATTAACACACAAGAATTAAACCATCTATATAATCCAAACCAAGTTTAAGAACCATAAATGAAATCATCCTGACAATAGTTAACTCCCAAGGAGCACTGAATACTGGAAATATAAATGAACACAAATCTCTGACAAATCCAAATGGAATAAGAAATCAGGCGACACATGCCCTTACTATGAAAACTAAAATAGAAACTGAATTAATGAAGGGGTCGTCTAAGCAAGATCCTGTAACTTCTACATAAGCTGCAGCACGTCCAATTCCAAAGAACCTATACATGACGCCCCTGCGACTAGGCACCTGTAATACATACATACATACATATATATATACATATATATATATATATATATATATATATATACAAGCGAGAAAGAAGATGGAAGAAAAAGGGTCAGAGCCCCCCGAGTGTAAACTAGTTTAAAAATAATTTAGCAAGTATTTAAAATGATTACCGGATAATGTAACAACCATGTTAGTATGCGACACTCTCTTGAGAATTCTCACCTCTCATCTAGTGTGCACACCTGCCATACTACTAAACTCATAACTTTATCTAACTTATTTTTCCATTAAGTTTTTATCCCGAGAAGTAGAAAGGTTATGATATTTAGTTTCAGAAAATTTATCTCTTCTATTTTCTTACGTTACTTAGAACCACTTAGAACCCTTACAAAATTCACGAACATTCGATATGAAGCTGGTGCATTTATTCATTACTTAACTACTTATACACATAGTAGAAAGTTTCCATATATATATATATATATATCACTCATATAATATGTATATACTATCGGCACCCCACATAAAACTATGGTGCTGGCAACTCTGATATCAAGTTCCCGTATCACTCGTACTAAGGGAGATACTAGTTTGGAATCACTCTCGAAATGTATTAACACAATACACATAAAATGGAGGCAAAGCATAGTTCCAAGTCACTAAGAGGTCAGCACATACCCCTCACGTCTCTTAGGACCGTTTGACTATCATTCTCAGATAGACTGTACCAAGGAATCCTATGTTCTAGGGTACAAGTCAATATCCCCCATAAAGGTCCCATTGAGATAAGAGTGTACCGGCGTGGCAACCTCCGTGATAGAAAGTACCGTGAGTATGATTATTCAAAAACATAATACTTAATATATGTACACAGTCACGCGACCATATATAGATACACAATTTCCAATAAGGTTCGGCCACGACCCATAATTATTATTGACCGTATTTAGTACAATTTTACCCAATTATATTGCACAAGGGATTCCTCTATTTTATTCCCACTTATAATTTATTTCATACTTACTTCTCATCTCTCGAAGTATTTTCTTTTGCTAAATATAATTTCAGTAGGTACACCCTTTTTAACCTTCTGGTTTAAGTCTTTCACGAGTCCCTCAAATCATTAACGAACTTACGCACAATCTCTAATGTCTAACGAAACTCCCCGTTAATTCACAATTCCATCCCCTATTTAATTTCATTCAATAGAGTCTATTTAGACCCTACTGGTCCTCCTCACGACCCATTATACTCTATAAATAATAATCAAGGGTTCCCACGTATTTAAACCTAATTAAACAAAAAGGGGAAAAATATGTAATTTTCCAGGAGGGGTCGATCGATCGAGGAAAAGGGGTCGATCGATTAATGTTCTTGGGTTGATCGATCGATCAAGCAGTTCTTACCCAGAAACTGCAATTTCAACCTACGGGTTTCGCCTACCAAATTACTCCAAGTTACATATACCTATATACATGATTTCCTATGTGAAACATGTCCAAATTCATCAAAGGTATTGAATTAATGGGGTAAATCATCATATTTAACAAGAACCCTAATTTTCATAAAACTTTCATTCTTCTAATTCTTTACTAGATTTATTGCTTCTATACTCATATAAATTCGTGGGTTATTATCTACATATGATTGGGGATGTCCAGAATATATTTATCTACACCAAGACATGTGATTAATTCCTGAAATTGCTTAAATTCTTTTATGAAACATGGGTATAACAATCCTAATCTAACATGGATGAAATAATAACTAAAAGAAAAAGAAGATATATACTTTCCTGGAATACAAGGGTCTGATTTGTGGATGAAAAAGTTATGGTTTCGTTACTTGTCGTGCGATCTACGTTTTGGTGGTAGTGGCGGTGCAAACGGATGAGTTCTTGGCCTTGGATTGCTTGGAAAGCTTCCTGCATTACTCTCTAATGGCCGTTATTAAGTTTTGTGATTGTTAACCCCAAAAGCCTAACTCAAATGGATGATATACCTTAGGGAAATTAGTGGGTTTAATTATTCAAAAATACAAAATGTCTAAAATACCCTCTCGAGATGCCAATTAGGCCTAAAAACATCCCGAGACCCAAACTAAACCCCCGGGTACACTTTTCTGACTATTTTGACCCTTCGAGCACGTTGGCGCACTCGAAATGACCATACAGGCGACTTATAATTTATTCACTTTTAATAATAATAATTTAGTCCTGACACGATACAGGCGCGTCCCAACTTAAATTTCCATGATTGCCATTTTATTCACTCGTGAAACTTTTTAATAAAATCAATCGTATGTATTACTTTACTTATCTAGTAATATTCAATAAATTCTCAATAATTACTTACTCAAATCAGGCTAGTAAATATTAAAAATATATTTCCGGATTAATATTAAATTAATATCTCAATTAAATTTAATAAATCCCCAATTTTAAAAACCATAAAAATACGGGGTATTACACTATGATGAGGTCTATTTGGATGCACCTGTTTGATTGCAGTAGGCTTAGGACGTAGTGTACAACCATGTATGGGTCAACGCCCTGAAGGTGCTCAAGGAACTCAAGGAAACTTAGTTGTAGTATATGCACCATGTGGATTGATCATCATATCGTAGACCTCCCTTTGGGAAAGATAAGAAGTGGGTTCCCTTGGATGCTATCCCTCACCAAATGCTTAATGACTTCAAGCTAGATTCCGGCAGTGAGGATGAGTTTGTACCAATCTAGATGATTGTTGGAGAAGGTAAATAGAATTTTTTTTGGCTCGCTGATAATAATATGTTGTATATTTTTTGTAATCTAGTTGTATAATTGATATATTTCACATTTTAGTCTATTATCGAATAAATAAAGTTAATATTAATAGTTGTTGCATTTTTCCATTCCAATATGCCTTTGCATGCGTTATTCCTTACCTTTTAGGTCGTGTTGTCACACTCTCTTAGTCCTAGGAAAGATGATGGAAAAAATGCACCTAGTTAATGGACCATCCACCCGATTAGGATTTTTCAAACCAACCGGAGTTGGATTTTATGCCTAGGGATCCCCTGTAGCGCATTTTGTCTTATTCAATTTATCATTCGACGTCCTTACAGCGCTGCTGAGAACTTTTTTTAGTTTAGTCTCCTACGTTAAAATTCCTCCGATTAACACTTTTGTTGTACTTCCTTGCTTGTTGTTATTGATATGAGGCTAGCTTGGTCATATCTTGCTCTTTTCATTCATTCACCAAATTATGTTCAGCGCAAAGGGCATCGTCGTTATGTCCTTATTCGACCAGTTTGGTTCTCATGGTCAGGAGACCAGGCTTTAGCAGTAAGATAACTTCCATTTCGTAGGTGACTACAAAGGGCATTTCCCCAGTTGGTCTCCTGTATGTGGTACGATATGACCAGAGAAAATGGGGAAGCTCGTCCACCCAATCACCTTTTGCTCTTTCCATCCTCTTCTTAAGGCTATCGAGCATCATTTTATTGGAAGCTTCTCCCTGGCCATTGATTTTAGGATTTTCTACCAAAGTGTTATAAGTGATAATGGCTCTTGGTACCCCCAAAGTTCGTTATAATGTTCTTCCAAATGAACCTTATTTGTTGGCATCAATGATGTTAGATAATGGTTCTGCCTCTACCCACTTGGTGAAATAGTTTATTTTAACCAACAAATACTTGCGATTCTCAGGTGCGGTCGGTAGTGGTTCCATGAAATCTAACCCCCATTAAGTAAATGGTCAGGGGTTAGTCAAAGGCCTTAAATCATTAGCCGACTGGTGAACTATTGGGGAGAACTTCTGGAACTTCTCACACTTTTGAACATAGATATTTGCATCTTTCTGCATGTATGGACACCAATAGACTTCCTTGATTGATCGAAATGCTAGAGATCCTCCTCATGCGTGAATCCCATAAATCCCATTGTGAAGCTCATACAGAACATGCTCGACATCATTTAGGTGGATGCATTGGAGTTAAGGTTCTGTGAAAGATCATTTACATATTTTTCCTCCGAGATAAAGATAGAAGCAAGCAGACTTCACTCTCACTTGGTGAGCTAATTTCTTATCGATCGAAAGTGTCTCATTCCACAAGTAAACGATGATTGGGTCCATCCAACTAGGACCCTTTTCAATGGTGAGAACCTTCGTAGTAACAATCATATTGTTGATACTAGGCTTGCGAGGAACTCCACTTTGATTCTTCATTTGAGGTCAGAGTCTACTACTGAGCTTAAGGCAACTAAGGCATCAAATGACTATTTTTCCTCCTATAGGGAACTTCAGAATTTGGACCTCTTCGAAGTTCGTTATGATCTCACGAACCACATCAAGCTAGGATGCCATCTTATCATCGTTTTCATTGAAATCTCCCCTGACCTAGTTGGATACTAGTTTGGAATCACGTAAACACGTTGAGTTGATTTTCCCCTAGTAGTTGGGCCTTGCGTAGTCCATCTATAATTGCTTCATACTTGGCTTCATTATTAGAGGCTTTAAAACCCAACCTAATTCCTTGCTCGATGACAGTGTCTTATGGTGTGAAGCGAAAGATTCCCAATCCTACCCTTTTAGAATTAAAGGTTCCATTAATGTACAGGATCCAGTCCTCAGACTTTGCTTCCTTGTTCTATGGTTACTTTGTAAGATTTTGGTCGATTGGACCGTATCTAGTGAATTTCATAATAAATTTGGCCTAGATCTACCCTTAATCGTTGCCTTGGATGAAAGTGAATGTCAAACCCTCTAAGTTTGATTGACCACTTTGAAAATCATCCAAAAAGGTCGGCTTTTTGAAGTGCATCTTTAAGGGGAATGAAGTGATTACGATGGTCACTAAGTGGGATTCAAAATAATGCTTAAGTTTTATTAAGGCAATTACCAGTGTGTAAGCTAGCTTCTCTAATGGCAAGTAGCACTGCTCTGCATCCAGAAGTGTCTTACTGGTGTAATATATAGGGAAATGTCTTCCCTCCTTCTCGCACACTAAGGCTAAGTTGATTGCATTACTTGATACCATGAGGAAAAGGTACAAAGGATCTCCATTATTGGGGATTGCCACCAATGGTGGTTTGCTGAGATAAGATTTGATCTCTTCTAGGGCATTTTAGTATCCGTTATTCTAGGTGAGGTCCTTATCCTTCTTAAAGAGATGAAAGAATGGTCGGAAGCACTTAGAGGACATGTAAATGAAGTAGTTGAGTGTTGTGAGAATCCCAGTTAGCTTATGAATATCTTAAAACTTCTTTGGTGGTTGGAACTTGTTGATATCATCAATTTGGTTTGGATTGGCCTCAATTCCTCTCTATAAAATTTCCCTGATTGGATGTCGACTGATCATTTTCTCTCATTGAGCTTTATTTGGAAGTGCTTGAGGATTTCAAAGGTGTTGGATGTGTCTCTATTGTGGTCCCCATTGTGTTTACTCTTAACGAACATTTCATGGATATAAACCTCCATAATATCTCCTTTTTAATCCTTGAACATTTTGGTGACAAAGATTTGATAGGTGACCCTAATGTTCTTAAGGCTGAATGGAATAACCTTGTAGCGATATAGTTGAATTGGGATAATGAATGAAGTTTTGTCCTGGTCTGGTCTAAATAATGGGATCTGGTGGTACCTCGTATAGGCTTCCAAGAAGCTCATCTGTTCATGTGTGGCCGTGGTGTCGACCAACTGATCTATCTTCGATAGAGGGAAACTGTCAATGGGGCATGCCTTGTTGAGATCCGTGAAGTCGATGCAAACTCTCTAGCTACCATTACTCTTTTTCACCACCAATGGATTTTAGATCCACTTAGGGAATTGAACTTCCTTAATGGACCTTTCATCGATAAGTTTCCCTACTTCATTTTATACCACCTTAGCTTTTCTGGGGTTGTTCGACACACCTTCTAGGTGATTGGATTGAGAGCTGGGTCTACGTAAAGGAGATGGAAAGACACCTGGGGATCAATCATTAGAAGGTCATCGATTCCCAAGCGAACGCGTCTAATTTACTCTTCGAAAGGCAATGATCTCCCTCTTTTTGTGATCGATGAGTGTTGTCTGAATCAAAAACTTTCTTTATGGTAAGTTAGCATCAAACATAATCTCCTCCATGTTTTCAACGACCCTATTAGTAGGGTGGACCCTGGTCTCCTCCACCCCTTGTTGGCAGTACCGTATTTGCCATTTTAAAGGAATATCCCCTTCTTGGGCTTCCTGAGGAGGGGCTTCCTTTTTTTTGAGAGCTAGATGACAACGATAGAGTATTTCCTAACGGTGGCCTGGTCGCTACAAATTTCCACTACTCCTCTAGCTGTGATGCACTTGATCTTCTAGTGGTAGGTTGATGGTACACTTCTCATTCCATGAATCCATCCTCTGCTGATAATGGCATGCTATATCGAGTCTACGTTTTCCACCAACAATTCTATTAACTTTAAAATACTCCCTGCCCTTACTAGAAGGACTATCTTACCCAACAGAATCATGATCTTCCCCCCGAAGCTAACTAATAGAACTATTATCTCTTTGATATTGGCTAAGTTGAGCTTCAATTTGTGGAAGATCTCCAGGTACGTTACCTCAGGCGAGTTCCCTTGATCTACAGATAATTTTTTGATGTCCAAATTCGCAATCCTAAGGGTGATTACAAGCACAACATGGTGTCAAGTCCTTACCCCAATCAAATATTCCTCCGTGAAGACGATGTGTTTATTATAGTCGACATCCTCTGGTCTCTGGTTCTTTCTAGACTGGATTTTGGCGAGGTCAATTTGGAAGGCTTCCATAATAGCAATGACCTTTTTCAGTTCCATTTGAACATCGTTCCCTTGAATCTGCTTGAGGTCAAAATCCCCATGAATCACTATGAACTACTATCCAACATCATCATCAAGGATGTTTTTCGTCTTCTGGTCGCCATTGGATGCGACCTTGTCAACCTTCTTATTTATATATTCATTTAGACGCCTAGCCTGGGCTAGATCCTCCAGATGAGATTGCAAAGCTTTGTAAAAAAAATCAGTTTCTACCTTCCTTGTGGAATGCGTATCGTAGCATGTTATTTCTCTTCACAAATAGTTGGTCTTTGATTTTTCCCAGGATCTTATAAATCAGTTTCTTGAAGACTGTGTTTATAGTCCGGAAGGCTTTTGAGGGATTAACTTGTTCTCATTCTTCGAATCGTTCCTATTCATTTTTTTATCATTTTTATCATTGACTCCTCCCTTATTGGCTTTGACGCGACCAGTTTCCCCAAGACTGGCATTAACCACATCCTCAACCTTAGCGTATTTATCAATACGCGCCATAAGGTCATCGATGGTGTTGGCCTCCTTCTTTATGAGGGTCTGGTGCAATAGAGATGTGGGTGGCAGACCAATTTTGAAGGATACTACGACAACTTGCTCTGAGAAATTTTCCATTTCATTAAAAGATTCCCAATACCCTTTGGCATATTCACAAAGAGTTTCTTGTGGCTTTTTCTTCCTCATGAGCAGTGTGTCGATTCTCTTCAGGTGGAAATTATTGGTTATAAAGTGAGCAGTGAAAGCCTTAGTGAGGGCCTTGAAGCTCAGGATAGACCCATGTGGTAGTTTCTTAAACCACTTCTAGGCTACATCGTGTAGGCTAGAAGGGAAAATATGACACATGAGGGAGTCATTATGTCTCCACAAGGTCATCACCTGACTGTATTTCCTGATATGGTCAATGGGGTTAGTTTTTCCATTATAGATATTGAACTCGTGAATAGTAAACTTCTTCGGTGGCTCTTCCTCTTCAATTGCCCTTGATAAAGGGGATTTTATTTATGTGTAGAGAGATCTTTTGGCCAGCTCTTTAGTAGACCTATCCCCTCGATTGGCTGGGTATTTATCCTTCTTTCTCCAGACTAAGCTTATTATGCTTCGATGTTCATCATCTCTATGGAGACTCTCTACTCAGCTACGTTCTGACCTATCCAAATCGCGCCACGATCCCCTCCCCCAGCTGCAAGTGTTTCTCACCTGAGGACTTGGAGTCCTTGCACGACACTTTTGATCATCATCATGGATTTCTCTTTCCATTATTTCTAGTTGCCTCAGGAGTCGAGCATTTTCTTTAATTTGGAGGCTTGCGGCCTCCTCTTGCTCTTGAAGCCTAGCTTCATAGGCAACGACCATCTTGAAGATCTGTGTACACCTAGGTGTTCCATGGCTCTCTTTAGATGGTAGTCCCTCTTGTGGAAACCTTGGATTTGGCTCTTGACAAATTTGAGACCTAACCCTAGGTGGAACTGGGTCACCAGCCTGAGGTAGGTTGCTATTATGGCGAGACATCGCGGCACTTTCTTTCAGGGATTACTTTCGTAGGAAAATAAAATCTCTTCCCACAGACGACACCAATTGTGAGTGCAAAAATATCGCAATGAATATTTCCAAAAAGAAAACGGATAAAGAAAGAAAGATAAAGCAGTCACACACACAACACACAATATACGTGGTTCAGCGAGTTGCCTACGTCCTCGGAGAGGTTACTATTTTTCTTATTAGTGTATCTCTTAAGATTATAAAGTTGCATCCCCTTGACCTCAAGGTGAGGGTTTACAATTATTATTGTGTTAAAGAGGTTGAATTGCATAGGTAACTCTTCTTTCTTGAGTGTAACTCGTAAGGTGTCCCTGTAAGGACACAAATTTCCAATTGAGTCCATGTATTGTGTTGGCTCAATTCCGGACAAAAACATTTGTTCATAGGATAGTATGTCATTGTAATACTCTCAAACCTATGAACTGTTTGTTGAAGATGTAGCGGCAAAGAGTATAAAGCTTCATCAAATATGCCGGTTGGCGTTCCTCGTTTCTACGTCATCAACTATGGTTCCATGCTCCCAAGGTATGAATGCAATGATATATATATAGGAGCTTGGAACAAAGTTTGTTGGGTGTTAGGTTTAATATAACCTGCGTTTTTATTTTCAAAAAAATTTAATTAGAACTTTAAATTAAAGTATATAAAGTTTCTGGGCCAAAATCGAATTTTACAAAATTTCTGAAAGTCGTTCGAAATGTCGTTCGAACGAGTTTTTTCGTTCGAACCAGGTTTCGTTCGAACGAGTTTGCCAACGAGTTCTCACTAGCCTATACTGGTCTGTCGTTCTAAATGTCGTTCTAACGAGATTGTTCGTTCTAACGAGATTTCTAACGAGATTCTAACGAAATCCATACTGGTGCGTCGTTAGAAGTCTCGTTCGAACGAGAGTTCGTTCGAACGAAATATCGTTCGAACGAACTGCTAGGCAGGAACAGTTTTTGGCAGTTTTTTGGCAGTTTTTACCCATTTTCCCCACTTGGTTTTTAACCAACTTTTTCAGACTTAATAATGTGCGGGAATCACATTTTCCAATCCAACTTTTCCAACCTAGTTTATCTCTTAGAGAGAGTTTGAGAGCAAAAAATTTTTTAGGAAAATGTTCAGGTTTTGAGTGAGATTTTTAGAGAAAATATTTTATCACTCTAGTGTTGTACATCCATATTGTTTATCCAAGTTCTCATATATAAATATCATTTGCTTGGAGTTTGTTGGCACCGATTTTCTCTACACCGAATTGAAGAGAAGTTTGGGGTTTTGCTTCTACCTCCCACAAGAAAGACGAAGTGTTTTTATGTTGTTTTACCCGCTTGAAGAAAGGCTTCGTGTATGGGTGACGGTGACCATAGAAAGTCCTATCGGTGGATTCCGAGACCGCGGTGGAGCTCCGTGGTTGTTCTCTAGGAAGAGGTGTCTACAAGAAGAAGCATCAAGGCTTGAAAGGGTTCGAGTTGAGGAAGTAAGTCTTTTGTCTTGTATTTGTAAAATCCATATCTAGTGGACTTGTGGCTAGGGTCGTCCGAGGTTTTTTCCCGTCTTGGGTTTTTCCTCGTACATCGCGGCGTAGTGTGATATTGTTTGTTTTATCTTGCATCATAATTTAGAAAGCATGCTTAGGATAATTCAAGGTAAAATTTTGTTTAATTATCACACTCAAATTAATTTGGACGTATATTAAATATTGGGTAGAGTTGTTTAATTCAAGTCTCTTGCTAAAATTGGTTTGGCCTAACTTTGTTTAAATGAAAAATATGACTTAGGCAAATTCTAGGACTTGGATTAATTAATCGGTTTAAGTGAATATATTAATTGATTAATTTTATTGAACCATCATCTTCCTAACGCTTCCGCATTTATCTAAAAAGAAAATTCTCACCCTCACAAATTGGTATCAGAGCCAAAAACGATAAGTTATTTCGTTAAACAATCTTTTAAATAATTTTTGGCTAAAATGGATTTTTCCCCATTTTCTAAATTTCCTATTTTCGATGGTTCAAACTATGCGTATTGGAAAGCGTGTATGAGATCGGCACTAAAATCTATCGACGAGAGAGTTTGGATGTCAGTTGTTAACGGGTGGTCCCCACCAACTTATTTAGTTGAAAATGAACGTGTTATCAAACCCGCTGATAGATGGACTGAAAATGAGTTTAAACTTGATAATTTCAATTCCTGTGGTTTAAATGCCTTGTTTAGCGCTGTCACACTGCATGAATTCCGACGTATTATGACGTGTGAGACCGCTAAAGAAGCTTGGGATATTTTACAATTAGCTCATGAAGGAACTAGTGTCGTTAAAGCTTCGAAACTCCAAAACCTCACCACTCAATTTGACACTATTAAAATGAATGAGAAAGAAACTTTTGATGAATTTTATGCTAGACTTTCTGATATTGTTAATTCATCTTTTAACTTGGGAGAGAAAATACCTGACGACCGTGTTGTAAAGAAAATTTTAAGGTCCCTACCCGATAGATTTATTCCAAAAGTGACCGTTTTAAATTCTTTACCCACTTTAGCCTCTACGCAATTAGAAGAGCTTGTAGGTGATTTACAAACCTATGAACTGGATATGTTTCCCTCTAAAACTAAAAAGAAAATCGAAAAGGGCGTTACTTTAAGAGCCCGAAAAGAGGTCAAACAAGTAATAGAGAGCGATAGTGATAGTGACTCGGAAGACATGGCTTTATTTGCTCAAAAATTTAGAAAATTTCTTAAAATTAACAAAGATAAATTTAAAAATGATTTTAAGAAATTTGAATCTTCTAAGCATGACAAGAACGAGAAGATTTCTAAAGCGGAGAAGATTCCTAAAGCCGAAAAGATCCCTAAACCTAGTAATGAAAATTTAGATAGGGACGAGTCTAATAAGTGTTTTGGTTGTGAAGGTTATGGCCATAGGGCTTATAAGTGCCCCACTAAACTAAGGAAAGAGGGTAAGCGACCCATTTCATATAATGCGACCCTTAGTGATAGTGATACGGAAGAAAAGCCCGATTCCCCCACTAAGAAAAATTTTGTGGCTTTTATGGCAAGTCATGTGAGTGATAGTGAGAATTCATCGATTGATGAAACCTTAACACATGACACTTCCAAGGTCAAAGTTTTTGATTCCCTTGTCTTTGATGATAGTGAGAGTGAAGAAGAAAGAGAAAGTGAAAATGAAGAAGAGGTTGATGTGAGTGAACTTCAAAATGCTTTTCAAGAACTATATAATGAATCTATTAAATTGAAAAGAGCTAATTTGAAGTTAGAAGCGAGTTTAAGAGAGAGTGTCAAGGTCGTTGATGATAGTGCTTTAATAGAAGACCTTAGGACACGTGAGAGAACTCTTCAAGATAATCTAGAATATGTAGAAGGTGAAAGAGATAGCCTTAGGGGTTTAATGGAATCCTTGAAAAAGGATCTTCTTGCTTTTGAAGAGCTAAATGTTTTACTAGAATCTAACATTTTAGAATTGGAAAATAAATTAAAAGATTCTAGTAATGTCAAATTTGATTTGGAGTGTCGTTCAGAAAAACTAGATAAAATGTTAGGAACGATCCAAATTAAAAATGACACTTGTGGTTTAGGCTTCAATTCTTGTAATACATCTACTCATAAAGCCAAAACCAATGTTTTAGGAGAATCTGCTAGGAATGCATTTAAAGATCACTCCTTAGGTAAATCTTTTCGACATATTTTTACTTGTACCCATTGTGGTCGAAAAGGTCATCTTAGGAAATTTTGTTTTGATCTTAAACGAATTCCTAGAAAATCCCATAGTAAAGTAACCACGTTAGTTAAAGCTCCTATCCCCTAAGATAGTCATTATTCATTAATTTGGGTTAGGAAATCCGACTTGGTTGCCTTGCAAAATAGGGTTTTTGATTCTCATTTACTTTCACATGCTTCCTCCCTTGATAAATCAAAAGGATGAATGTGTTAGTGTTTGCATACTTTAGCGTTTGTACTTCATGCTATTTTCACCTGCTAAATGTATGCTTGTTTAGTCATTTTCTGGTCATTGCCTTATTTCGTATCACATGCTAGAAATTATGACGTCTTTATCTTTTTGTATTATATTTTGTGTTTGTATTAATTGAAAAATATAAAAAGAGTTTTGTTTATCATTTGTCTTTTATTTATTTCATTTCAGCTTAACGGAAAATACAAATGATTTTTGTTTATTCTTTTGAGTGTATATCTTTATTTTTGATTAAAAATGTTAAAAACTCAAAAAGATTTTATTTTGTGTGTATTTTTGTTTGACACACTTTATGTGGAATATATTTGTGTTTGAATCCCAGCTTTTACGCTCCCACGTGGATAGAACTTTTGGTTTAGATTTTCAATCCTTAAAATGTTCTTTACCATGTTTTATATGGAGTAGTTGGATTTTGTATTGGTTAAATGGATTCTATTTTTATATGCCTCTCTTCACACATGCACGAGCTCTTTTGAAATATTAATGTCACTTGTTATATTTGAGCTTTTTGAGGTGTTCTCCTACCAATCTAGTCATCTACATATCTATGACCTAGGAGGACTAGTGCATGTCAAAATCCGTTGCATGTGAGATTTGTGTGAAAATGAAAACATGATAAATAAAATGTGCACGGGGAAGGGCTCCGAAAGGATTAATTAAATCCTTTGCGATAGTAAGCCATCATTTATTGGATCTAAAAGAAATACGTGATCCAAAAGCCTAAAAACAGAATATTTGGCATTAAAAAGTATACAATTGCCAAGGCCTATGTTTGTTTGATATATTCATTCAAAAGCAAAAGAATATATATGCTTATTGAGGGAGAATTGGATGGTATATCAACAGTTTGCACAATATCCGTTTATCCTAGTTGTCTTTAATTCCATGACTCTATTTGGTTTGTAGAATCATCATCATGCTAGGCTTGTATGCATTGTGTATGTTTGTTCATTGAGTTCAGTATTTATATTGTCACATGAGGTTATATTTAAATGTGATGAAGTTTTCAATCAAATGAGAACTCCGTGAATGTTTATTAAGTGTTTGGGTCTAGCTTTAATTGTTGCTAGTTCACACCCCTACACTTTCGTTTCCATATGACACATTTTTGCCATACGAGTGTGCAAACTTATTGTATTTTGTGTCATGCGTGTGTTTATATCTATCTATATATGCAGGTACTTATTGTTATATATATATATATATATGATATTTTTTTGTCTTTGCCTTGCTTTTATTGTCCATATGCTTTAATGTCTTAACACTTTAAGCTTCACCGTGTTTATTAGTGCTTTATCCTTTGCCTATTCCTGAACAAAAAGGGGGAGAAATGATAGGGGGAGAAATGGTATCTAATCCTATTGTTATCGTATCTTAGTTTGGGGGAGATTTATCTTAGGGGGAGACGTCTTTCTAAGTAGGTCATGTGTTTGATAAAGGGGAGAATTAACTTAGGGGGAGTAATTTAATTACTTGCATTTTATATTTTGATATTCCCTATGCATTTGATGAGTTTGCTTAAGTGTGCAGGTATTCTACTAAAGCGGCATCCTTAAAAGGCAAAGTGTTTAATCCTTGGGTTGAGTCAAGTCTGGGTGGGTTATGTTATGTTTTGAGTCTAGTAGAGCTTGACGGCCCTTTAGGATTTTTGTTTTGGTTTTTGTCCTAGAATAGCCAAAGGGGGAGATTTGTAAGGACACAAATTTCCAATTGAGTCCATGTATTGTGTTGACTCAATTCCGAACAAAAAAATTTATTCATAGGATAGTATGTCATTGTAATACTCTCAAGCCTATGAAGTGTTTGTTGAAGACGTAGCGGCAAAGAGTATAAAGTTTCATCAAATAGGTCGGTTTGCGTGCCTCATTTCTACGTCATCAACTATGGTTCCATGCTCCCAAGGTATGAATGCAATGATACATATATATGAGCTTGGAACAAAGTTTATTGGGTGTTAGGTTTAATATAAACTGTGTTTTTATTTTCAGAAAAATTTAATTAGAACTTTAAATTAAAGTATATAAAGTTTCTGGGCCAAAATCGAATTTTACAAAATTTCTGAAAGTCGTTCGAAATGTCGTTCGAACGAGTTTTTTCGTTCGAACCAGGTTTCGTTCGAAGGAGTTTGCCAACGAGTTCTCACTAGCCTATACTGGTCTGTCGTTCGAAATGTCGTTCGAACGAGATTGTTCGTTCTAACGAGATTTCTAACGAGATTCTAACGAAATCCATACTGGTGCGTCGTTAGAAGTCTCGTTCGAACGAGAGTTCGTTCGAACGAAATGTCGTTCGAACGAACTGCTAGGCGGGAACAGTTTTTGGCAGTTTTTTGGCAGTTTTTATCCATTTTCCCCACTTGGTTTTTAACCAACTTTTTCAGACTTAATAATGTGCGGGAATCACATTTCCCAATCCAACTTTTCCAACCTAGTTTATCTCTTAGAGAGAGTTTGAGAGAAAAAAATTGTTTAGGAAAATGTTCATGTTTTGAGTGAGATTTTTAGAGAAAATATTTTATCACTCTAGTGTTGTACACCCATATTGTTTATCCAAGTTCTCCTACATAAATATCATTTGCTTGGAGTTTGTTGGCACTGGTTTTCTCTACACTGAATTGAAGAGAAGTTTTGGGTTTTGCTTCTACCTCCCACAAGAAAGAAGAAGTGTTTTTATGTTGTTTTACCCGCTTGATGAAAGGCTTCATGTATGGGTGACGGTGACCATAGAAAGTCCTATCAGTGGATTCCGAGACCGCGGTGTAGCTCCGTGGTTGTTCGCTAGGAAGAGGTGTCTAGAAGAAGAAGCATCAAGTCTTGAGAGGGTTCGAGTTGAGGAAGTAAGTCTTTTCTCTTGTATTTGTAAAATCCATATCTAGTGGACTTGTGGCTAGGGCCTTCCGAGGTTTTTTCCCGTCTTGAGTTTTTCCTTGTACATCGCGGCGTAGTGTGATATTGTTTATTTTATCTTGCATCATAATTTAGAACGCATGCTTAGGATGATTCAAGATAAAATTTTGTTTAATTATCACACTCAATTTAATTTGGACTTATATTAAATATTGGGTAAAGTTGTTTAATTCAAGTCTCTTGCTAAAATTGGTTTTGCCTAACTTTGTTTAAATGAAAAATATGACTTAGGCAAATTCTAGGACTTGGATTAATTAATCGGTTTAAGTGAATATATTAATTGATTAATTTTATTGAACCATCATCTTCCTAACGCTTCCGCATTTATCTAAAAAGGAAATTCTCACGCTCACAGTCCCTGAATATCTCTCCGAGATTTTTGGTAAACAATTTGATCTTACCATAATGTATTTAAGCACATGTTAAACACACGAGTGAATTTATCCATTTGAGTTGGGTCGGGCAGTCCATGTCTCGTAGTGGGTTAGTCCCCCAACTTTATAAATGTGCCTAGTGAATTGTTTTAGTCCCCATAACTACAATTATTATCAACACATTACACAATAGTGAATATACAATTAAAAACTCACAATGGGGAAATCCATGACCAGAAATAAACGATTACAAATTTCATTACTTTCGCACAACTTCCTCATAGGTTCATTCATACATTACCTTCAATCCAAGGAAAAGTTCCAACATCTAGATGACGCTACACAAAGATGAGACGTGAGGGCATCCTAAAGGTCGAAAAGTGTATGGAGAATCAAAACCTCATAAAATGTCAAACTCAAAAGAAATAAAAGCCAACTCAAAAACTAAACGAAGAAATAAATACTTCATAATTTTTCTTAAAAAGAAAGAAAAATGAGTTTAAAAATTACAAAGAAAAAACTTTTTCCCTCAAGATATGTGATTAGTTTTGGATTGTACACAACATAATCTCCTATTTGTTAAGGGTGTGCAAACACAAGTTCAATATCTAAGGATATACACCAAAGTGGATTTATCTTGAGTACAAATTACTACCTATGAATAAATCTCATCTTAAAAAACTCGGGAGACGTGAGAATAATACAAATTACCATGCAATCTGGGGATGTTAGCTGCTTGAAAATAATTCGATGTAGAGAAGCGCTATCTTCATTGTACAGAGCTACTAGAGAACGAGTTAAAAAAGTCCCCTAGACTTTTAGAATGCGAACAACTCAATGGTTTAAATTACAAAGTGCGTTTCCACTAAAATGAAAGAACTCTTCATTGTAGTGTGGATCTATCACACCATATTTTTGGTATGAATGTAAAAGATAGTAACAAAGCAATGAAACTAAAGTTAAGGCAAAAAATATAACTTCATTCATTATAGCGATAACAAACATAATATTACATATATTGTATCACCAATCACATGGGTGAATTATAAGTGTTACATTTTATCCCCAAAATGAAAAATGATGTATGTCATCGAGAAACTCCATTCTTTGCTTCCATATTACTTAATTTTTTTCCATATGGTTATAAAAGCATACAAGTGATTCATGCATATCACAAAATTGGAGGGAGGGGGGGGGGGGGGGGGGTACTACTTTCTTATCCTCGAACATCTGGAGGTAAAAAGGAATTAACACAAGTATGATAAGTATATTTTAACCAATTCTATAATAAATATATTTATATGGAAGTTGGAGGCGTGTATGGATTTAACTATTTACTGAAGAAACATTATGAATTAAGCCTAAGCAATAATTCTTATAGATAGAGAAGAAAGTCAAGGATTTTTAAATGGATAATCCCATAATTATTGGTTTACTAGCAGTTATAGAAGATCAAACATATTAGTATATCCAAATAATACTCTAAAACCTTTGGATTTCAAATAACCATGCTACCCATGTTTTGAAGGAACGACATTTATATATATGTAGCATAACTAGGTTCTCAAAACATCTTGAGACCTACAGATAAAGTAGAAAAGTTTCATGGGATAACACGATAGTCTACTCCCTAAGTAATACGGATTCTTGTAACAAAAACATGTAGCACATAAATGGTTGGGTGAACTGATTTAATCATTTGCAGTAAAACCATGAAATCTATTGTTAGCGAGAAGGGTTTAAATTGATCCAAATGATCCATGTTTAGATATCAATGATATTTAACAACATATATAGCATGGCAGTATCATAATATGTACATACTAAGAATAATTTATGGCCATCACAATGTGATATCAATAGCATTTATATTAAATACACTGAAATTACTATCAAAAGGGCAAAACCTACTTGTCGGCTACGGATAATACTGGCTTGAGTCGGGATCGGGAGGAACAGATGCTTGATTATCTGTCAATCAGAATAATTGTAAATGTATATTGCTGGGATAAGATTTAATTTGAAAGAAAAGATGTAAAACTGTATTTCTTAAAATTTAGGGGTAATTTTGTAATTATTTTTCAAACTTAAGATACGTCTTAAGGTCATATTTGGAAAATGATGTATAAGATGTTTTGGCTTCAAATTTGTCAAAGAATATGTGAAGAAAAGTTGGGGTAAAAATTCCAAACATGAAAAAAAATAGGAGGGGCAGTCTTTAATTTTATGAAAATACTTTTAAATCAAAACCTTAGTTTTTAGTAATTTGAGCTAGGTTTGACCAAACACTCTTACCTTATACGATTTTGACCAAAAAAATTAAGTAAAAATTTTTGAAAAAAAATTGAAAATTTTGATTAGCCATGCACCCTCATGCGCTTGGTCAATGTGTTTGGTTGGAAAGTTCATCTTCAACCGCTCGACAGTTGACCTAGGTTTTGACAATACTTTGATCTCAAATATCTCTAGATTTTTTAAACCATTTAAGGTAATTCCTTAACCAATCCAACTTAATTTTTCACGGGTAATCCAAAATATTGGTTTCATGCATTGAGGTTAAAAAATGATCGAGTTTCAACTACTGTATTTTTTAAGAAATTTTGACCAAACATTTGTGGAGTTACAGAATATGGCAATGGATTTTAAGCTTATGGTTGAGTTTTTTATATCTAATAAAAGAGTTTGGCTTTGGTTTGGGTATACTGGTTGAAGAAACTTTTGAATTTGAAGTTTCTGAACTTCAAAAATAGCTTTGAGAAATTGGGGTTCAAAACTTTGTTGTTTTTTAAAATGGTCATTGCACTTAAGCTCCTGGGATCATAAGGAATTCATTCCTTATTTTGAAATAGGTTCAAAGTCAAGAAATGAATTTTTACCATTAAATCTCAAGATTTAATGGAGATTTGGGGTGTTTCTGCTTATACATTCTATATTACACGTAAAAGCTTGGGTTCTTTGATTGGATTGTGCTTTGTGATAGTGCAAGAAACATTTTGGATAATAAAAATCAAGAATGGTGCATAAAATCATAGGTTACCAGTTTGGAGTGAAAAAATAAGTTTTGTTGTGTTGAATGGGTGAGTTTCAAGATTAGAATCCATGGGGTATTTATAGTATAGACTAGGGCAGTTGATTATTGTACAAGGGAGGTGTATTCTTCCTTCTTTTAAGAAGATATAAATGAAGCACAAGGTTTTAACATGTGTGGAATGTATTATCCATGTGATTTTTTGCATTTTCTTATGTCGTGGATTCTTTATTGGCATGCGTAAGTATAAATATGTTGGTTTTGAATTTGGTCCTTAAAGAAGATGTTTAATATTCATTTGGTATTTTATTAGATGAATTTCCATATTTTAGGGGCATTTGTATAACTTTATGAAACGTAAGGGGTAAAATTAAATCAATTGAGGTCTAGAGGTTTAATTTAATATAAGGTTAGGGTATTGGGGTGAAATATAGGTCAAGTTATGCTTTTTCAAAAGTTTATAGGAGTATTTATGACATTTTAAAATCTTAGGGGTACTTACTAATTAAGCAAAGTTGTAGGGTTCCATGAGTATTTTTAACTTTGTGAGGATGTGTTTTTGAATTTGACTAAGTTATAAGGGGCCTTGCATACCTCTTAAAATGTGTGTTTTAGCTTGGAAACTCCTTAAAAACCTGCTTTTAGAGGATGAAAATGTCAAGAGAATTGGGTTAGGGGACCTTCCAAATGTGTTTGTTGCAAAGCTAATCAAGAACAGACCTCAAATTGTTTATTCTCATCTAGTGAAACAACTATTAAAGTCTGGGAGTTCTTTGGTGAAAAGCATGGTATAATTGGTCAAAATGGATCAGTAAGGTAAAGATTAATTTCTTGGTGGCGCTCTTCGAGTTATTCTTCAAATTCTTTATTCATTCTAATCCCTATCCTTATTTGTTGGCATATTAAGGCTAACATAGACTTGGTCAAGTTTGATAATTCTCCTATGATCATTACTAAAATCATTAAGAACATTCAAGATAGATTTTCTATGTGCTACAAGGTGCCTAGAATTTTGAAGTATAGATCTATTTTGGTGCATTGGTCTCTCCCCCTAGAAGGTTTCTTAAAGCTGAATGTAGATGGAAGCTCTCTGGGAAATCTATCCAACAGTGGTGGAGGTGGAGTCTTAAGAAATAATAAGTTGAAAGTGTTATGGTTCTTTTACAAAGCTTTAGGAGTTAAGACAAGCCTTGAAGCATAAGTTGTCGTTATTCTTCAAGGTATTACTTACCTCTAAGACCTTAAAGACTATGATCTTGAAGACGTGATAGGACCCCGAATTTCAAAACTTTCACTTTAATTTCCCAAAAGTGCAGAATAAAGATGGTTCAACACAACACACACAAACAACAAATTTTAATTTCTTTCAAATTAAAATTAAACTAAACTCAAAGTGAAATTAAATTACACAACTCATAAATTTTTCACATAAACCAAATTAATCTAACCCAAGTCAAACTATAGTGTGAATTAAACCATATTTTTTCTTTTTACCCTAAGCATGCGTTCTAGGTCATTTTTGCAAAAGATAAAATAAATTCACAATCCCACAACACGGCGATGTACGAGGAAAAACCCAAATCGGGAAAAAACTTCGGATGACCCTGGCTTAACAAATTCACTAAGTATGGTATGAATTTTATAAAGCATCGACAAGAGGACTTATACAACTGACTCGACTCCCTTAAAACCTTGACGCTCTCCTTCGATCTTTAACCTCCACCCAGCGAATAATCCCGAAGTCTACTGGAACCTTGGAGTCCACCAATTGAGACCAAGCTACCATCAACCACATATGGTGCCTTTCACCATGTGAGAATGCCGCAGGAAAACAAAAGCTTCTTCTTCTTTGAGGGATGTAGAAGCAAACCCAAACTCTTCTCTTCTTGGGTAGAAAAGTGAACCCGGTGCCAAAATACTCCAAGCAAATATATATAAGTAGAAAATTGGATAAACTAAACAGTTGGGTGTATATGTTTTGGTAGGATTTATTTCATGGATTCACAAAAACACAAAACAATGAACTTTTGATGTTAAGAAATTTTCTCTCCAAATATTCTCTTAAAGCGTGTTTAGAAGTTATCAAAAGTTAGTTTTTAAAAAAAGGTTTTTCCACTTAATAAATTCTGTCAAAATATAGTGGGAAAAAAGAAGTGGGAACATGGAGAAAACTGCCAAAAACTACCAAAATATTTTTCGACCAGAAATCTCGTTTGAACGAGATTTTCTTTTGAAAGAAGTCTCGTTCAAACGACCTTCTAACGAAGTTTCAGTTGCAAAAGGGAAAAGTCATGGGCAAACTCGTTCAAACGAAGTTATCATTCAAACGACAAACTCGTTCGAACTACAATTTCGAACGAAATGTCATAATGGCCAAATTTCATTTTAAGCCCAAAAACTTTTTATTCAAAGTTCTAAAGTAACCTTCTGAAAATAAAATTCATTTTAAAATAAAATTTCACCCATTAAAATTATTCCAAGTCTCCTACAAATATATAAAAGCATTCATACCTTTGGAGACTTGAAATATGAAGTTCATGACGTGAAACGAGACACTGAAACTTGGCAATGATGTTCTCTTGAAAAGCAAGGTCATAAAGTCTTCAAATTTAGCATGTCATAGGCTTGATGGATGGTCGAGAACTCTATCCTATGACTCAAATGTTTTTGTCCGGAATTGAGCCAATAACTACAACGGACTCAATTGGAAATTTGTGTCCTTACAGATCTCATCATTGAATCAGATTCCAAGATCTTGATAGATGTTTTTCACAGTACGCCTTTTGTCTATGGAGGATTAAATGGCTTATGGATCAGTCTCGTTCATTGGCTTCCAACCTCAAATGCAGTTTCTTCCATATTCATAGACAAGCAAACATGGCTGCTAACTACTTGTCCAATATTAGTAGTTTGCATAACAAACCTTTGATGTCCCATCAGTTGGATCTTCTTCCTAAGTACTTTAATGGCATCTTGAGATTAGATAGGATTCAAACTCCTTACATTAGGAAGGTGTTTTGATGAGTTTTTTTTCACGCGTTTTAAGCTTTCATTTCATTTATTTGTAAGCTTCTGGTGAGGGCTATTCTCATATGTATGTATCAATAAAATCCCTTGTTCTCTAAAAAATACTAAGTAATAAGGGGTGTATAGGGCTAACTGATCGTAATTTCATCATTTGAAGGTTTCGATACTGCGCGAGTATTATAAGATCATCATACTGGTCGCATAAATGAGTCAAATATATTACCACATTTAACTAAACACTTTACAGGCAACGAAGCTAAGCTTTGTCATAGAAAATGAGACAAAATAAAGGATTAAGAAAGAGTCTTCAAAATATGAAATATGAATAAGTTAAGTTTTATAAGAAAATTACATTGCATATAATATTATGTAATTCTTAAGATTTTTTAAATTAAGAAAACATTTAATCATATGGGTAAAATCTATGCCATTTAATCTATTGTCCTATGTGGTTTACTTAATGCATTGGAATATATGATATGGCATGGTGATCTTGGTCAATAGAACTTTTTGAAGAACTCAGGGACAAGATTCATATAGTGTCTTGGTCAAAATTTTATTGATAGCAGAATATACATATACTCTTATGATCCCCCCTTTATAAATTTCAAGAAAAATGCAGTGTCAAGAAAATAAATGAAATCTATCACGCATAACACGACTCACTCTGTCAAAGACATAAAATATAAAATATGGATTTACATGTGATAAAAGGGTACGACTTTTAAGACAACTATAAGGAGATCTTGTGCATATTTTCTTATCATGCACAGTCAAGCACATTAAATACGAATGCATAATATAAAGGCAATGAAGATATATTATTAATAAGATGAATAAATGTGAAAATATTAAGGCATTCCTTAAAATATTACATGAAACTCCCCCTAGTACATAATAATTTAAATAAACATGATGTAGCATCAATCATTCTCTCCCATTAGGATAAAATATAAAAACTACCCTTTTAGTTGTAAACATATTGAAATCCATTCCCTTTGCCTTATCTACAAAACTCTCCCACTTTTGTGGTGTATGAGACAAAGGAAAGAAATATGTAAATAAGAACAACTAGAGACTAAGGGCAACTAGATATTAAACATACTGATCAAACCAAAAAAATGAGATATAAATACATAACAATTGATAAAATAATTTGGAATTAAGAAAAAAGTATCATATGATAGACACAAACATTTAACAATACATTTACCACACATAGAGTCACAAAATATATCAATTCAAATGATATGTCATAAAATATGTGCTAAAAGAGACCAGAACACCCAAAAATAGAGTTTATGATTCTATCAAGAGTAAGAAAATATAATCCTAACCCTAAATACAAAAAACACAGACCCCAAATAAAAACTACTTGTTATCTACAACTCCTCTATTCTTAGTGTTCTTCTCTTAAAAGTTATGACAAATGGATCAGTAACCTCTAAATTTTATAAGTTCACCTCTATGATATTTTTAAATTAATACCCCATTGTCTAATTAAGAAAAAAAGAGAAGAAAAAACTAAAATGAATCCTTTGAAAACATTAAGATAATGTAATACCACGATCAGACAAAATCAAAAAGGTCACACAACTCGTACATAATGGAAAATTCAAGAAGAAACATACCGTAAGAGAGACACAATGTCATTTCCATTCCTTTTTAGAGTCGACTTCTGCAAATCTATGCATAGAAAAACAAATACCAAATAATGAAAAGAGAAGAAAAAAATCCAATTATAGATCTGCAATCGTATTATCCTCATCACGAATGGTGGTTGTGGTGTATTCCAAAGAAAATCAACGGTGGTGGTTGAGGTGAATGACAATCATGTAATCGCCGTCGAGAATATGGGTTTGACACATATGGAGAAGTGGAAGAATGAAATGAAATCTTAGATCCCCACGTATGATGAAAATAAGTGAAATTATTTTTACATTTGAGATTGGGGTTAACTTCTGAGCAAGTGAGAAGCACGACTTAAATTTTCCATTTTATAAGGGTTTTGAACACTTACAAATTTTGCAAGTGCTCAAAACTGTTGCAAACTTTGTAAGTGTTCTCAACACTTAGAATTCATTTTTTTTTATTAGTTGCAATATAAGAAATTTGGTGTAATGCTTGGGGGAGAAGTTCTGGCTATTCTCAGACCATAAAAACCTATACTGTTTGTTCAAGAAGTGGGAGTTGAACATGAGGCAAATGAGGTGGATAGAATTTGTGAAAGACTACCAGTTTGACTTTCAGTACCACCGAGGGAAAGCGAATGCCATAGCGGATGCTTTAAGCAGCAAGTCGATGTCGGAGTTACTGGCAGTGTGGAAGGCAAAGTGGAAATCACTTCATGGGGATGATGACATGACTAACGCATTTATGTAAGTTCTCACCATCACACCCGAGATTATTATTCGGGTGGTGAAAGAACAGGAAGGCGATCAACTTTGCCAAGAGCGAGTTAGACAGTTATTAGATGAGGAAGCAGAGAATTATTCTATTGGGTCAAATTGAGGATTGAGATTTTGGGGGAGATTAGTTGTCCCAGATGATGAGAATTTGAGGTGAGCCATTATGTTTGAGGCTCACGGTTCATGTTTTACGATACATATTGGAGGGGATAAGATGTACGAAGACATGCGACATCAGTATTTGTGGGATGGGATGAAAAGGGACATAACAAATTTTGTGTCTAAGTGTGTTACGTGTCAGCTGGTGAAGGTGGACCATCATCGTTCGGCTGGTTTGTTACACTCGTTGGGCATCCCAACGTAGAAATAGAAGATCATCTCCATGGACTTCATTATTGGGCTACCTACATCACAGAGGGGGCACGATTCCATTTGGGTATCGTCGATAGATTGACGAATATGGCTCACTTTTTATCGATCTGAATAGATTACTGCTACGAGCAGTACACTAGACTTTTCCTCACAGATATTATTAAGTTGCATGGCGTATCGCTCAAAATTGTGTCAGATAGGGACAGGATGTTTGTGTCCCACTTTTAGAGGAGCTTTTAACAGGCTTTGAGGGCAGAGTTGAGATTGAGCACCTCATATCATCCTTAGACTGACGGGTAGATGAAGACGGCGAATTTGATGTTGGATTACATGTTGCGAATGTGCATTTTAGATTTTAAGGGGAGTTAGGAGTAGTATTTGCCTTTAGTGGAGTTTTCATACAACAACATCTACCAGTTCACGATTGGATGGCACCGTTTGAGACGCGTTATGGGAGACCTTATCGTTCACCCTCATACTGGTAGGAGGTGGGGGAGAAAAAGTTACTTGGGCCAGATTTCATCCAAGACACCTTAGATAAGGTAGATATGATTTGGGCCTGGATACGGATTGCTCAGTATAGGCAAAGATCTATGTGGACGCAGGTCGGAGATACTTAGACTTTGATGTTGGGGATCAGGTGTTGATTAAAGTGTCTCCCATTAAGGGAGTAATGAGGTTTGAGAAGAAAGGTAAATTAGCTCCCCGATACGTGGGACCATTCCCTATCCTTGAGGGGATTGGACTCATGGCATATCGGTTGGGATTACCTGACCATTTTTAGCGGATGCACGACGTTTTCCATCTATTTTCATTGAGAAGGTTCTTTCGAGATGAGATAGTGTACTAACACATTTCTATTGATGAGATATATCTCCATCCAGATGCTACTTATGAGGAGAGACCAATAGCTGTTCCGGACCATCAGGAAGGCCAACTTCGATACAAGGTTGTTCCTTTAGTTTGAGTGCAGTGGTAACACCATTGGGAGGATGAGTTGACTTAGGAGAGGGAGGAAGACATGCCCGTGAAATATCCTGAACTCTTCAACATGGGTACGTACTTTTATTCCGAGGACGGAATCCTGATATTAGGAGGGAAGAATGTAATACCCCGTATTTTTCTGGAATTAATAATAAAACTATATTTTTGGAATAATATAAAAATTCATGGGAATTGAATTAATTCGATGAATTTAATTTACTAGTTTCAAACATGTAATTTGTTGTTATGTCGTAATTATGTGTGGTTGATTTTGTGATATCAATAATTATAGCAATTGAATGTGTGATAGAAAATTCATAAAAGATGTGTGACACGACTATAAAAATGTCATGTTGGGATAAAATAATTGGTACGTATTCCGGAAAGTATATGGGCTCGTTTAGGTGTTTTAAACATTTATAAATGCTTCCTGTGACTTTTGTCTAGTCTGGTTACAGGTACGGGCCCATTTGGGGGTTTAAAATTTGATAATTTAATCCAAATCGAGATTAAAGAGTTAATCACTTATATTAAGAAGGTAATAAAATCCCCGGAGGTTATCTCTAAGAACCCTAGCCTACACCTCTGTGAGAGAGAGAGGGAGGGCAAGAAGTTACAACAAAGAATTGAAGAGGAATTCAAAGGGAAGTTCGTCAGCCGTGTATCCATGCAAGAGTTTGCTTGCTTAATTTAAATGTTCAATGTGCTTCTTGATTCATTGTAATAAACCCCATATGATTTCTGTGTTTTAGGTTGAAATTTGATGATTTAATGTTAGGAATTAATCTTATGCATGTAGAGGATTAATTGGAACATAGGGTGTTAACCCAGAAATCTAGGAATTGAATTCTTGAAATTTGATGATAGATGCCTTAGGGTTCTTGGGATAAATTTGGAGAATCTTGGAATCACATGTAGAGGATTTTGATACATATTTATGATCTAAAAATTCGTGACTTTAATTGCACGTTATATGGAACATAATTTGATTTACACATAGTTGGTATTGTGGAAGAAATCTGAGCTAAGGGTCTTAATATATTCATATGAATTCTTGGATTTGGGGAAAGAAATTGATGTTGTTATATGAAATTAATTGTTTTAAGATGTTTAACAAAGTAGAAAGGACCCATTCACATGCTTATAAAAAGGAAATCATGATTATAATGGATCTTGGGGAAGAATGAATAAATTTTATAATAAACAAAACTATCAGATCTGGACTACTTCCCCATTGCGAACTGATTTAGCCTTGGAGCGAATCAATTCAGTCTGGAAGAGAATCGACGGCCAATAACCAAATTGATTCGGTCTCGGGGGCTGATTTAGCCTGGATCAGGGTTATTTTTTGGGTATTTTAGAAGTTCGTACAAGTTAGTGGGACAGTGTTTGGGTCAACGAGGAATTTATAAAATGTGAAAATGTGGCATATACATTTATTGGAAATTACATTTAACTACATGGTTAAATAATCTTTTAAAGACGAGGGGGATTAATAATTAACTATATGGAAGAATATTTGTTGCATTATGTGGAATACTTTAAGCAATTATAGAGTTATTACTTGCACATAATATTGAGAATAATAATATGTATATATGTGTATGTGTGTGGACATAACAATGTTCGTGGATAGTTCTGTCGACTTAGGGTTTCATGCATTCGAGTTCGTAGCATACATCGGCACAGGTGGGCTAGACGTTGTGTAGGTCATTTTAGGAACTACGTAGAAGCGCCATCTATAAGAGGTACGTGTTGATGCTGGGACCTTTGTCACCGCTAGTTATGGGCCGTGAACTGGTGTACTGAATAGGGACCGCCCCACTTATGTGTATTTTGTGACGTTTGACTTGGATAGAGAGTCCTTCAAACTTACTGATAGATCACGAATGAGACACCACCGGTAGATGCCTTTGAGTGTCACATATATGAAAGGACAAATATATATATATAAATTACCCAGATTAAATGAGATTCATTAAATTTTCTTAGGATGTAGACATAACTTATAGATCATGATTCTATTGTGCATAATTGATGTTTATGTCACTTTCATGAGATATATAATACTGGAATGCCTTGGGAATTGATAATTGAATATAGTCTACTTCGTGTTAACAATTGATTATAGAAAATTTCATTTATTATTAATTTGGCACGATTATCATGCATTATTTTAGGACTTGTTTGGATGCGGGTAATATCACACTTAGATGAGGGGTGATACGTTAATCATGTGTGAGTGATGATGGGGGGATTCTCACTTTTAATTGATTGTAGTTATTGCACTTTAAATTGAATAAGTTAATTCTTGCACATCTAGGGATCTAACCCAAATTTAAATGTTTTATCCCCCAGGTGCTTATAGACAGGGATAGAAGATTATTGACGTAGCAGCTTTGCATTCTCCTTTTGCTCCTGAGGCATTTTAGATTTATTGATTCTAGCTTAGGTGCTATTTAGCTCTAGTTACTTATTTCATTTGAGATATTTGTATGGGCATAATCCCCGAATTTATTTATTTTGTGTCATCTTGAGATATTTATTTTTATGTTGGATTAATCATACGCTTGGTGTTGGATTGGTTTTCATTATTATTGAAGTGTTAATTTAAACTAAATTATGGATGATTTATATTATGTTGATGCTGAGAATGGTATTAATTGACAAACAAGACCCATTTTCGGCGTATCGCCTGACCAACCTTTACGTGAGAATTTGGGTGTTGTTACATGGTATAGATAAGGTTTTCATTCAAATGAATTTTTGGCATAAATATAACATCATTCAAATGAGTTTGAATAAGTGAGCAAACACCAGGTTCATGAAACAGGTGCCTCAAGTAAAGGAATGAAGACACTACTATAATCATCAAGTTGAGGAATTTACATAATTTAAGATTTCACAAAAATGGAATTTTATGTAACTTCCTTAACTTCATCTTAATATGAGAACCCCGTAGTCATAAGGAATATGTACGATCATGCAATTAAAGGGAAACACATGATTATACTTCTCATGTATTTCGTGTATTGCCATAATATCATTTATAAGGCCAACCAAATTTCTTGTCCCCATATAATGAAATAAATATTCATTCTCATTTAAAACATCAGTCTCATGCTTTATTAGACAAACACAAGAAGATATGATCATGTTTGGAAAGTAAAACTCCTTAGCCAAGTATACTCGAGGGATAATATTTTCATTAAAATTCAAGAAGTGTACATCATTAAGTCTAGACATAACGGTTTTTATCGAAATAATATGATTTCCTCACTTAAAGATAATCTGCAATGTCATTAAATTTTGGTGGAGAGGCAAGTCTGTCAACCTGTTGTAGAATAGTTACATCTTTAGTACCATTGACAAATTACGATAGAACTTATTCCCAAATTTGGCATTACCAATTGTAATAAACAAATAAAATTCATGAAATCTATTCTATACTCCAAAACGCAATACATGTTTTTAATTATCCCTCTCTTTAAGTGTATCCACGTGGCATTTGCAATCTTACTCCATTATCTCTCCTTTTCGTATTAATACTCTTCTCTCTCTAATTAACTCCCGTGACTCTTCATATTTGTCTATCCCCAAATTCTAAGGAAAGGTTTATAAAACCCTTTCGTGGCCAGTTCTCATCCCACATCTCCCTCACCATTCATTAAGTGCTATTGAGTCTTATCTCTCCTATAACACAAATCGTGAATACCATAAAGTTAATTCACTAAGGCTTTATTCTTCCAATCGAACACCCATTTCGTCAATCGACACTCTTTTATACACGTAACCTTTATTCTACTCAAACTGTATATCTCTCTCGCTCTCTTCATTTCCTACCTCTTTATATGCAACATCGTCCAGGTCCACGCCCTGATCCATTCCAAGAGAGCACCGCATGCCACCCAACACAAACATTGCACTAATCTCTACCGTTATTCATGCCATCGCCTCTTTCTTCAAAACAAGTCCATAAAAAAGTAATTTTTTTCCCTATTTTATATCCCTAATGGACTTTTAAATTATCTTGAAAAATATTACACTTCGGTCTGGTACTAAAGTAACACATTATCTTGTCGTGGTTTGGGTTGTGATTATTTCATGTTCTTTAAGTTGGAGCTTTGGATAATGTTTTTCTCATCTTTCTCTATGTTCTAGTTTTGTTTTGAATTGTTTATGTTATGCTTGTTGAGTGTCTATGGTGCCTTGGTTTCAGAATATGTCTACTCCAAAGGTCTTAGACTTAGTTTGGTGTGTTGATATTTTCTCTGGGCAAGGACGAAGATAATAAAGGTTTTCTAGAATGTGTTCCAGAGGCTGTGAAAATGGAGGGTGTGGGTTGAAGGTAGAGTGGATAAGCATTACCATATGTAAGTGGTATAAGAGCAACCCTTATGGGTATGCTAAATGGGTATATATGCGATATATATAGATGCTATGGGTAAGGCAAAAGTATATATATAAACGTTGGTAGGGCAAAAAATAACAAAGATGCAATTGCACTAGTTGATTTTTTATGGGACCCACGCCCAAAGCGGAACATGTTGTTCCGCGCAAGGAAGAAGAAGAAAAAAAAAATCTTAAGCGGAACATCATGTTCCGCGCAAGCTTTAACATATTTTCCCTATTTCTGTTTTGACCCCCAAAATTTTCAAACAGCCCCCAAATTTTTCAACGGCTATTTATCCAACGGTATTTTTTTTTTTAATAAATAGGAACACTATCTTCATTTTCTCGGATGATTTAAATAGGGTTGTTGAATTTAATTTTGTGGTTGGAATATAGGTGAGACGGTTGAGGTAATAAATTTGGGGGGAACGTATTAAGTTAAATCATTTGGGGTGAAAACTTAAAATTTAAAGAACCTTAAGCGGAACATTCCACCCAAGGCTCCCATTCTATAGCCCAAAACGACGTCGTTTTGCTCCCTTTTTTCACACTATTCTATATTTGCCCTATTCATTTGTTAACCCACAGCAAATTTCATCATTTTTTGGGTAGATTTTTAGACTAATTCAGGCTAAATTTGAACTACCCGTAAGGATTGCTCTAACAAGTGGCAGACGTGGTTTGCAGCTATTGATTTCTAATTGGATGTTAAAACGGTTTCAGACATGAGTGTTTAATGTTGTCCAACTGGTTTACACTACGTATATTAGTGGGTTGGGCTAGAGTTTTTTTTTGTTTTAGTTTTGTTGAGCTTTGTTTTGGACTTGTTTGTTTTTAAAGAGTGTTTAAATATTGATTTGGAAGACATTTATTTCCTAAAACAATTGCATTGAATTACCCCAACTGTAACACACACTGATGGTAATAGATTATAGATTGAATGATTAGGTCTTATCATGAAAAAATAATAAATTATTAGGACTCAACAAAGAAAAATTGTATTTCTTATGATCCCACTATGGTGTTTTCACATATGTTCCGTATGTTTTCAATTTAGTTTGAGAATCTTTTTGGATTTAGGTAATACGATCTTCACTTTTAATTTTTAAAAGTATTTTATTTTAGATGATTTTGAACATGACATTACAATACTAATGTAATATTTGTTTTTCTTATGGTTTCATTTTTTATTATTACAAGTAAACACAAATAAATAATTACACCTATATTACTTATCTTGGTTGAATGTTAGCAAATCAAGAAAGCATTTATGGGTTTTTTCCTCTGCTGTTACAACTGCTTATGAAGATATTGACGATTTCGTTAGGTTTTTCTTCATTCGAATGCTTTGTACTTGAAACTATCCACACTCCTAAAAAGGTTTATAGGACAAGGGATAAAGTATAACTTGAGTTTTATCCTACTCTGCACGTTTTGCACTATTATTTTTCTCAATGTTCCTATAGTTTATAATGCATCTTTATTCTTTTTCTACTTGCGATAATGGGAAGTTGTATAAAGATTTACTACATGATTGCACACGACTGAACTATATACAGAGTGATGTGAGTCACTTGCAATTTTTACATTAGTATTAGTAAAATTATGATTATTTATCCACAAATTACAATTAGTAAAGTTGTGTTTTACAAATTTGGAAATATATTGGAAGACATAACAACTTTCTAAATTACCATTATGTGGAACCTTCCTTTGTCAAAATGTGTATATACATTAAATTATTGAAAAATAATAATCGCTTCCAAATATTATAGGCAAAAATTTGTCAACGCCTGCGCATTGCGTGGGTTGTACACTAGTCTATATTATAACTCTAATTTGGAGGAGTTATTGATACTTTCATGTTTGCTATCATTTTATCTCTTATATGAAATATTGTGTTTTTTAAAACTAAAAAAACTAAATAAATAAAAATTCACTTTGAATCCAAAAAATGAGTAAATCATAAGTCTCTTAAAAAATAAAAAAATGATCCATTCTAGACTTCATTAATTAATCTCTCGATCCAACACACTTTTTGAAACCAAAAAATGAATAAATCAAAAGTTTCTTGAAAACTAAACGATTCAACATAATTTAGATTCAATTAATCTATTTTATCGTTCTCCACTCAAATCACATTACACACTGCTACTAATACTACTAAATCTATGTAATGTTTTTATTTCTAGAAAAAAAGTTCAAGAAAATGTTTTTAAAATTTAAAATTTGGTTTTTATATAAATTAAAAATGTTTTTGGTTATACAAACATTTTTAACGTTGTATTTATAGAAAAAACTTTAAGTTTTTATCTATAAATGACATAATTTTTTTTAAACTAAAAACAGAGAAAAATATGTATAATTTTTTTTTGTATAACATACGTACAGTTGTTTGAAGTTTTCATTTGTAAAAAATAGTTTTTAAGTTAAAAAAAGGTTTTCAGAATTTCAAAATTGTTTTTGATATAAATAAAAAAAATCATATAAAAACACTCTTCACTTTTTATTTATATAAAAACTTTAAGTTTGCATCTATAAATGACATGGAAGTTTTTAACTAAAAATAAATAAAAACATGTATAATTTTTTTATATAAAATACATACATTTTTTTTAAGTTTGTATTTATAAAAATAAATCAAAAATTCTTTGAAATAAAAAAAATGAATAAATTAAAAGTCTCTTGAAAACTAAAAAGATGATCCATTCTAGACTCTATTAATTAATCTCTCGATCCAAAACAATCTAGATTCAATTAATCTATTTTCATCATTCTCCACTAAAATCATATTACACAATGCTACTGATACTAATATATCTATATAACGTTTTTTATTTTTAGAAAAAAAGTTAAAATAAGTTTTATAAATCTTGAAATTATTATTTTTATATAAAGTACTTACACTTTTTTTGAATTTTTTATTTTTGAAAAATAGTTTTTAAGTTATAAAAAAGTTTTCAAAATTTCAAAATTGTTTTTAGTATAAATAAAATAGTTATTCCTTATGAAAACATTTTCATCGTTTTATTTATAGAAAAAACTTTAAGTTTGTATCTATAAATGGCATACAATTTTTTAAACTATAAATAAATAAATATATGTATGTTTTTTTTATATAAAATACGTACAGTTTGAAGTTTTTATTTTTAATAAAAATATTTTTTATATAGTAAACATTTAAAAATAATAAACATATTTTACTTATGAAAAAAATAACCTTTTATAATGGCTTTAAAATAAGATATTGAATTTATGATATATACTAATTTTTATAATTATTATTATATTTATTTATTGTGCATCGCTCATGCATCACACGTGTTATATGCTAGTAGGTATGGATAGTTGTTCCCCAACTTGTGTATAAAGACACATCCATCATCATTCCCAAAAAATGCGAGGAACTGACATCCTAGATAAAGATCCCAATCTATACTTCTCTCCCTATGAATGAGGGGCTTGGAGAATACATCGTCAAATATTTTGTTAAAATATTTGATAGGAACATATTAGCATATGTTGATGTTGTGGCCTTCGAACGAGATTTTGAATAATGAAGATAATCGTGAAATTATGATGAAAAAGAAATTAATCCTGTGAAATTATGGATATCACAAAAAGGTACCCGAGAGGTTCATAAAATATAATATATTAAAGAGTTTCATCTATGATAAGGGATGAAACATTCATACATCACACACATACTTGAAACTTGAGTAAAAAAAACAAAAATGGGAATATAAAAGTACCAAAAACTAAGCCAGAGTCATAAAAGATAACTCTAAAGCATGGAGATCATCTCAAAATATGTACATAACTTATCAATCATATATAGATTTTCAGAAAAAATAAACAAACGAACAAAACCTAAACAATATAACACAAAGATCTCAAGAACTCTAAAAATGAATAAGGGAACTTATATTATATTGATGTAGAAATGGCGTTATCTATTCCAAGAGATGAAATTGATAGGTAATGGGGGAGACAAGGTGGGGAGTTTCTCTGATTTGAAATAAAGAAGTATAAATTCAAAAAGGTTGTTATCGAACCATAGGCCTTAAGGTTTTAAGATGGAAATTTTTAAGGGCACCCCAAATAATACTACAAAATACCACAACTCTTCTTTTACTACAAAATACCACAACTCTTTTTCTACTACAAAATACCACAACTCTTTTTTTACTACAAAATAGCACTTAATTTTAGTAGTTACTTCCAAATACCACAAAAGGGCTACCACATATTTAAAGCGTTAAAATTCATTTATGCACTTTCCCTCAATCTCTCTACACATTCAAACCGCCAAACCTTTTATCTTCAACTTCCAAACCTTTCATCTTCAAGTAAAGATTAAGCTAATCAGGTTAGTACATTGAACAAAATAACCTTTCATCTTCAAATGAACTATATGAATTTAACCTTTTAATTACCCTTATATATATATATATATATATATATATATATATATATATATATATATATATATATATATATATATATTGTTGACTCGTTACGTTTTTTATTTACCACAAAAACCAAAAGTTACAAACGAACCAACCAAAGCTTCCAATCTTTTGAACTGTTCAATTGTGAATTTCCAAGCAAAGTTCGAACTACTATACCATTTTTTGCGATGAAAACAAACCCCGACTTATCTAATTTTCATAAGTTTCAAACTAAGGTTTCAATTGATATAAATAACATAAAATAATTATTGATGGGTCATGTTTATAATGAATTAATCCAATCAGAATTAGGGTTTTCATTCGTTATCTTTACCTCGAATTATTAGGTTTGATTCGCTATGTTTTTGCCGAAAGTATTCAGTGTGAACATATTGAATCCTCACGCTTCATTCATTGTGAACATAGAGAATGAACTATTATATGTAGGCATATTTATACTGAATCCTCATTACACATTCATTATATTTATACTGAATGCACATTGATACCTGAATGTTTTATGTGTTAAGCACTCACTATTATGACTTATATTAGGTTTCAATGTGTTAGGCACTCTCTCCTTATTAGGTTTCAATGTGCATCTAGTGTTTACATTTAAATATGTGATCCATCTAGTATGATGGGATACCTTATGACATTTTATTAGTATGATAGGATACACAATGATTGAGTTTTATTATTAAAATAAGTACCCAATTATGCTTGCTTATCTATGTAGGTGGAATCATCTTGTGACTTATGTTTACAGCAATACATGACTTATGACTTCACAATGTTTATGACTTATGTTTACAACAATACATGAATTATGTATACCATAATACATGCCTTATGTCTACAATAATACATGACTTATGCTTACTACAATACATTAGTTATGTTTATGACTTTTGTTTACAACAATACATGACTTATGTTTATAAATTCTATGTGAAATGCTATATTTCATTGTACTCATGAGTGTATTGATTATTTAATTTAAGTTCTTCCATGGATAACCTACTATCCTACTCTCGCAAGAACTGAAATCCATTGACATCCTCAAAGAGGAAGTGCCGAGAAGATATTCATGCTATATATACTGCTACTGCTACTCCCTTAGAGGGAGATGTCCCTGATGTGATGGAGGTGGATGCCTCGATTTTGGAGTGCGTGCTTGAGGAGGTTGTGATTGATGATGAGGAGGTTGAGGTTCATGATGAGGAGGAGTCTGAGGTTGAGGTTGAGGAGGAAGGTCATGATACGGTTGAGGAGGAACATGATGCGGCTGGAGAGGGTCATGAGGTGGCGGAGGGTTATGGCGAGCAAGAGGATATTTCTCCCACTAAGGGGGTGTATTACCCTATCAGCCTAATAACCCGTTTAGCCTATTACATAAGACTATAGCTGAGTATATCAAGAAGAAAAAGGTAGCTGAAGAAGGCACCTCTAACGTGTCTTATAAGGGCCCCAGCGATATCTGTCTATTAAAACATTTTAATAATCACATGGCTAAGGTATTTGGGCGGGTACAGTGATAGTTAAATTTCCCTACAAAGTTAAATCATTAATGTTTTATATAATTCATTACTTTGATAAATTCAAATAAATATTTTGCTTATATTATAGGTGGAGTGGGTGCCTTTATTGTGCATTAATCATTGGATGAAGATTCGGGAGTATGAAATCAATGATTTTAGTCCAAGTGTACAATAGAGGGTCAAAAGGACTAAGTTTGACGAGCTTATAACATATAGCCACCGTTATATAGACCACACCCTTGTATCTGCATTTGTTGAGAGGTCGCATCCGGAGACCAACACATTTCACATGCCATTCGGGGAGATGAATATCACCCTCGATGACGTAACACCTATCTTGGGCATTCCTCTAGTCGGTTTACCTTTTTATAACTCAGGGCCCGTAGTTGAGGAGGATTATATTTTGGTTCCGTCAATTGTGGACCTTGTAGTGGAGACGTTGGGCGTGAGAAGGGAAGTTGCCCAGGAAGAATGTGATGAGCATGGTGTTGTCTGATTGAACTGGCTCACTTCGAATTTCAAAGAACTATCGAAGGACACAAATGCCTCCACTGCAGTCAAAGACTATTGCGCCACGGCCTATTTAGTATACATTATCTGGTGCACACTTTTCCCCGACAAGTCAAAGAATAAGATTTATGTGTTTTACCTTCATGTTTTGAGAGATGTGAAGAAGGTGTGGAAATTAGCGTAGGGAATGGGTATCCTGGCGCATGTGAATCGATAGCTGGGCCTTGCCTCCCACCCAAGTTTGAGGCAATTGTGTGGTTTCATCTCTCTTATATAAGTAACTAATATTCTAAATTCATAATATAATATCATTGGCATGGATCTATAAGCACTTCGGAGGAGTGGGAAAATGCATTGACATGGAGTTCTATCAAATCATGCTAAGATGGCACGTTGTTTAGGCCGCCTCTTAGAAGAATGCATTCCAAAATTTAATCAACTATCGCAAGCAGTTAGATGAAATAACTATTGGTAATGTAAGTAAAGTCTTGTGATTGTTTGTAAAAAAAATCACTTTGATATTTTCTCACCTCCAATTATGTATTATTTATATGTAGGTCATTTGGGATCCCTTCCGATATGCTCGAGATGCTTATGTATTTCTGTAAGCATCATTTTATAGCGAGATTAGGATTTGTTGTGATGTGTGGGAGCCCTATTACCCAAAAAGATGTTTGAGATAATTTATCCCACTGCAAATCATAGCACGTGAGCCCATGACACCCTTGAGGAATGAGAGGGGAAATAAGGCAACTCGATACAAAGCGAAATTCGATATGCAAAAATAGTACCAATAAAAATGGCAAAACCACCTTCTATCTGAGATCGTGGGACTATTGCAGTGATTATATGGACTCGTTCCTATCAAAATCCCATCTTAAAGTCAAAACTCCCACCTTCCCTAAGGACACACAAAAGCAAACATCTTTGGTAAGTTTTATGTTTTTACTAATTTCAAATGTGTTAACTAGTTTGTTTTTACTAATTTCATTTTATTATCTTTTCGATAACCGAACGACGTTTGCAAGGCGATGGATTTATTTGAAGAACAATATGGTCGATGGAATTGTTGCAGATTTGGGTACACTAATTGCATGCAATGTCCAATCTTACGATATCCTTGTTGCGGCTATTTGGGTCAGATGATCGGTTGTCAGTGAAGAGCGGGTAGCGAAGAAAAGTAAGAACAGGGGCAAAGGAAAAGAGAATGTTTATGAGGGGTACCAAAGAAGGAAAAAAATAATAGGAGTTTTTATTTATTATTTTCAAGTTGTAGTTGAAAATGGTTGGTTGTAGGTTTGAAATTGATTGGAGTTGGTTTAAATGTAAAACTCGGTTTGAAAATTGGTTTGAATATGAATATGAATCTGTGTTTGAATATATATTGTGTTATTTGTTTAAATTTATCTTTGAATTATATATTGTGGTATATGTTGTTGAAAGTGGTTTAAAATTGAAGTTGGTTTGTAATTGATTGAAATTGTAATTTTTTTTGTAATTGATTGAAGTTGGATTGAATAAAATCGTACTTGGTTTAAAATTGATATAAGCCTCATTCACTACAGACATGACGAATTATCCTAAATTAATAGATATAAACATAACGAATTGACCTGGTTCGGGAAAAACATCCCTGACATTGGATATTCTTAGAAATTTTTTATGGTTCTTTCACTATGAACATAACATATAGGGTCATGTAATGTGTGCTAAAGCTAATGAATGGTATTTGGTTTGGGATAAACATCGCTAATAGTGGGTAAACAATGAAAATAGGGAGGGTTGTTCGCTATGAACATTGTGAATAGTCCTTAAATATTCGTTATGTTTGTAACGAATAAGGCCACTATTCATACAAATGAATTTTGATTGAACTTCATTTCAATTTATACAACTTTATTTTAATTCATACAACTTTATTTCAATTCCAGTTAATTTCATTTCATACAATTTTATTTCAATTCTAGTTCATTTCATTTCACACAACTTTATTTCAATTCAAGTTGTTTAACATCGTACAACTTCATTTCTTTTCATACAACTTCATTTCAACTCTACTTCATCACCAAACTTTACAAGATTTCGTAAAATTAATGACATTTAGTTGATCTCGATACGTTGATCATTGGTTGCTACATCCTTTGGGAAAATTTTTCAAAACTCCGATACTTGATCCGTGTATTTATCAATCCAAGGTTTTGCTTTGGGCAATGAACAACTATGCCAGTGATTTATTACTGGTGGAATCGACAACCATACTTCAACTTCAAAACTATAAAGCGATTCTAACAAATTTGAGAAATCTCTATGAACATTGTATACACGATTCATTCATGTCTCATCGGTAGAAATGTTAGACATTATCTCTTCGAGATGAGGACGCATACACATTTGTAAGTTTCAGCCAAGAGATAGTCACACTCTGGCATGATCATCCAAGACTTCGGTGCATAAGGTCTTGTAAAATCATCTAACATATGTAGCACAATATTCAAAAACCATTCACCAAAATATTGTGCATAACAATTATTATTTCCCCTAACTTTGTCCATTAAGTTGGATCTCACCTGTCTCTATCTATCGGGTCCAAATCTTACGCATTTAGCAATGCATCTAAACCCATAATTGTCATTAACATCAACCTCAACGATATCTTCTACGAACCGTTTACAAAAGTCTGGTATCTCATTGATATACTTTTTATATGTGGGGGATTATCTAGGGTACCATGGGGCGGTATGGGTGAACTCCATGAAATCAATTTTCTTCTTATGCCTTTGGACTACTGGGTGTTCTTTTTTTGTTGACAGCCTAAAATGTTCGAAGGTCGAGGGATACCTTTTAGTTGATTTCTCATGATTTTTCTCTCGAGCAATTAGTTTTCGACCTCTCGTCTGACTTTAGCAATGCTTAAGCCCAAATGACTCAAATATCCTATAAGTGGTGGGACAACCAATGTCCTTGAGTTTTCACAACATGGCCCTTTGCTCATCGATAATTGACCGTTCCTACCTCTGTTTAAAAATTATCATTACCGGCTCATAATAAACCATGTGGTACTTCTATAAATCGGGCACCATTGTTAATTTGCGCCAATGTGCATTGATATCCCCTATAGTATTGCCCTACCATCCATCTGTTAGATGACCAATTCATGAGTGCACCGTACATCATAGATATTGCATGCCATGTGTAGCATGATTGAACATCTATGCCAACTGTGTCACAAGACTTTAGCTCCTCAATAATTAGGTCAATGTTATAATGAGAAACCTGACCGATGAACTTATGCAAAATAGGAATATTGTGGGACTGCTATGATTTTTACAAAGAATCCTCAAACTCCCTCTTAATCTCGATCACTTGCAACTCAATGTAGTTGTGCATGCTAGAAAAAACCTTATCAAACAAAAGTTGAGAACTCTCCAAGTTCCTTTTCAACTTACCATGTGCTCCTTCACAACGATTGGTAGTTCGGTTACCCCAGTGCATAATCGTATTTTTCTAGGCATAAATGAAACTCTCTTTTAGATTGTATCATGTGAAATCTATGTAGTGAAGCATATTGGTGTATGCAACCCACTCAAAGTCAAATAGGGTCCACATTTCGTTAAAATCATTCTCGGCAGGGGATTCAACCAAATCCACCCAATCCCTCATGAACTTATTCAGTGAAGCCTCATTGTGGATCTCTTTCCTAGCATTAAGTTACACATTACGATGAACGTGGAAAGTGGAAACCATATATCTCACCTCGGGGAACACAACCCGCAATGCGTTCCTTCATATTACTTTGATTTGCAGGTTCTGGGAAAGGATATGGAATTGATTTTCGTAGAGGACCTCAGAACCACCTTCTCAGGATATGAACTGTTTAAGGTGTATGTGATTGAGCTAATTGCAGGTGCGATTGAGGCATTTAGCAGGGGTAACCAGTAGAGATAACCAGCAATGCCTTCGAGCCATTTTCAATGATGGCCATATGGAACCCCCGTCAAGGGAAGTATATGGAGTGCTATTTGATGTACCATGGTGATGCCCCCATAGAAGTGAACACATGCCAATAAGAATTTTGTTTCATTGAAGCTTTTGTTAGACGAATTTGGGATTTTTTTTATATTGTTGGATTTGTCATTACCCCTTAAATAGGGTGGGTAGTCCAATAAACAAAGGAGACTATGCCCATTTTTTTTTTAAATTGACACTTTGTTTTTTTTACACAGTAAATTTGATTATTATAGTTATATATATATATATATATATATATATATATATGGGTTTTTAGACACTTTGCTTTTATAGTTATATATAAATGTTTATATATATATAACTATAATAGTTATAAATTTTTATTATCTTTTGAAGTCGGATAGATTATAATTTATTTTTTATTTTGTGTAGAATGAAAATGGATTTGCGACACATGGAAAAGTCAATGGATATGGAGGATCGAGGTACGTAGCTACTCGGATACTTATTTAAGTTTATGTAGCTACTCGGATACTATTTTTATATATTAAATTAGTGGAAAGGATTTAATGGTGGTTTAGTTGCGTTTTTTGCTGTTGGGTTTATTTTAATGTTAAAAACAGGTTGGATTTCATGAATAAACAAAAGAAACTCTGCAGAAATTTTCTGAAATTAAATAGTATTTTAAATTGATAAGTCAGACATATATGCATTTGAAGTTATACAAACCCATGCAGTCATTTATTTTTGTATCTTGTGCAGGTTATGATGGATTTTGCTTGGAGTTATTATGTTCGTGGTGGCTTGGAGCTGTGGTTTCTTATAGTATAGGGGAGCGATATTGTCGTCGTCGTTTTAGTTTACGTGGATTTTTTTAACATATTTTAATGTGTTAATGTATTAGGTTAGATCATGTTTACATCTTTTGATATGTTAGGATTTGTTATGTTCGTATTTAGGAGACATTTATTTTGTACCTTTATACTTGGATTGTGATGAAATATTATTTTGTAATTCATATTTATGAGATTTGGTTGAAAATTGTGGAATTTTGTATTACTTATGATTGTATGATAAATTTGCAATGTTATTTTGGATTATAAGGTTGTATGTTTGATGCAAAAAGTGCAATTTTAAAAATGTTTCCAATTGCGAAAAAATAATAGGTGATAAATAAAAATCTAATACATTTGGCAACACAATTTTTTGTCGCCAAAAGTTATTATCTACATCTATCACTTTGGATATGGCAACAAATATTTGGTTGCGAAAAGATAACTTTTGGCAACACAGCTCTTGTGTCACCAAAGGTATAGCTTTTGGCAGCAGAGCTCTTGTGATGCCAAAAGGCTATACTTTTGGCAACACAACTCTTGTGTTTCCAAAGGTATATCTTTTGGAACACAAGACTTGTCTTGCCAAAGGAATCGATTCCTCCATTTAAGTGGTTCTCGCTTCTCCTTGTTCCTGTTCCTAACTCCTCCCCGGGTAGTTCCCAATGTTTGGCACTTTCCATACTTCATGGGTGCAACATCAACAAATTCACTCATACCCTTTTGGCAACATAACTCGTATGTTTCCAAAAGCGATACCTTTGGCAACACAACTATTTCTGTTGCTGTTGAGTGACTTTTGGCAACACAAGACCTGTGTTTCCAAAGGTATAGCCTTTTGGCAACACAACTCTTATGTTGCCAAAAGGTATAGCTTTTGGAAACACAACTATTTTTGTTGCTGTTGAGTGACTTTTGGCAACATAAATAATATTTTTTATTATAAATTTGACAAATTATAAAATAATTTTGGCAACACAATTACGTCTTGCCAAAAGTATACCTTCAGCAACACATGTCTACTGTGTTGCCAAAGGGTTTCCTAGAGAGGCAATGCGCAACAGCTGGAAACATAGCAAAATATGTTGCCAATACCTTTTAGCAACATATTTCTAACTTTAGCAACATAATTTGTATGTTGATAATGGTGCAAATTCTTGTAGTGTGCGTACTCCCAATCTGCGATGAAAACTGTGGGACATGTAAATAGATCGAATAGGGATTTTAAATATCCCAATGCCCACTGCTACTTATCTTCTTTATCCGTTACTAAAGATACGAAGGAAATATTGAACGTCCTTCCACACGATGTTATACCAACCATCTCGAACAAAGGCATCTTGTATCGATTGGTCTTGTATGTGAAGTTAATATGACAACAGACAAAAACACTTGGATAGTTGGATTGAGTTTGGATGACCCCAAAAAATGTCTTCCACCTCCATAGTTGACTTATTCGTGTTATACCAATAGATCTAGTGTTTATCCCCAAGAAACCTCATTAACCGTTACATCGCCGTTCTACCCTCTAGTTCGAAAATCCTCAACTTCCCTTTGGCATTGTAAATGGTTTTCATGGTCAAAACATTAGTAACATTACAATTTTTTATCGTCGTCAAAATGGAAAATAGATTTACTCCACTCGAGGACATCTCTTCAACAATTTTCTGTCCTCCAAAGTTAGTCGACCATCATATGCATGTCCAACTAATGTTTCTAGAAATTGGTTATTATGAACACCGTTGACAACTGACAACACCCACTGTCCGTTGTCAAGTGGAATGGCCTTCAACATAAATGAATAATTGCACTTTCGAATGGTCGTGTCCTTCTTCCAAACTTTTTCCTCTTGACTACTCCCTTTATTCCCGTCATTCACTCACTACTCCTTTCACAACCATGTGCAGACTTCCCTTGCCTTTTGTAGAAGGTGCATCTGACTTGTGGATAATGATTACTATTTTAACGAATCAAGCTTTCTCTTGAGCCCAAGCAACTAATGCTTGCCAAGTGGGAAATACTTGAGAATAAAGAATATAATAAATCATAAAACTTTAATTATAATATAGAAATCTATTACATCACTAATTGACATTATAATACATGCTCCATAAAGAATGTCACACTAACATCTACTAACACCGAACCACCTTCCCCATTTTGGGGTATATCGATATTCGTTAAAGCCTGATCAAATAACAGGGAGTTGAAATCCATGAAGGTATCCTTCATAGGTAAAATTATTATTAGTACTCAATCAATGAATTTGAATAACAAAATTTGAATCACAATAATGGCAACAACTGAAATAATGAACAATCTTGAGTGATATTCCATTTGGCATGATTATGGAGAACAACCAAACTCTCATTCAGGGTAATTATGTAGAGTAAGGTTTAAATGTTTAGGGTCACTATGACAAGTAGGTATAAATAAATATATATTTCATTCGGGGTGATTACAACAAGAAAGGGTTGAGTATTCTTTATAACCATGACGACTCATGTAACATATTTCAAGTTGATTATAAAGAATGGACCCTATTCAAATAAAAAAAAATATAATATTGATTCGGGAGGCTTACACTAAAATTTGTCCTTCATATTAGGGCCCCAATCTCGAATCACTAGAATCTTTCTGCGATTTTTAATTTTTTTAAACCCTTTGAATATACAAATATTTATATAATGGGACCAAATTTTACCTCATAAATGTCATTTGTGGAGTTTTCATTTTCTTTAAATATGTTGTCATTGTCTTTGTCTAGATTATCCATTGGTATTTGTGTATTTACAAATATAAACCCTAGTTTAATAATGTGGATGAAAAAGGTGGGTGTATTGGGGGACAAAAAATTTAATAATTTGGTTAAAAATGATTGGTGGTGGGGACCAAAGGAAGAAAAATTTAATAATGTTAAAGATGGTTGGTTAAATAAGTTTTGTTGAATTAATGGAGACAACGTGGTCTTGATTTTTGTGAAGAAGACAAAGGTAAGGTTTGGAGTGTAGTGGGTAGAAAGAGAGATTGTGTGGTGTTTTGTGTAAAAAATATACATATCATGTGGTGGCCCTTAGCAAAAAAAACCATTTTTTTAACTTGTGGTATTTTAAAGCAAAAAATGTGGTATTTTAAGATTCATTGAGTCAATGATAGATAATTACTCATCGTGAGGTCTATGCAATAACAAGGTAAAAACATCATTTCCCATGAAGCCTCTGCACTAGAGATAAAGACAACAAAGGGTGTTTATTTTAAAATAGGGAATCAATTTTTGTTGAACAAAAGAAATAATGGTGTACCAAAGACATTTCCATGGAATAAAGTACTTATATCCTACAAATAATCCTTGAAATGATAAAAAAAAGCATTAAACAATACTCTCAAGGCTTATAATGATGTCAAATAATCTACACTTGAGAGTCAATGAGCATTCAAATGCTTAAGACAAATAAAAGAAAATAAAATATAGTGAGTCAAAGACATAACTCAATGATAGAAAATGAGCAACATGAGCATTAATCGATAAAATAAATTGTAAGAATACATGTTTTAACCTTTTTTTTTCAGCTTGATGTAATTAAAAAAGCATTGTTTTTCTTGAAAAAGTAAAATTTAACCTATCATTTTGTTCTTCCTCAAATAAAGATTTATGATAAAATTATTTTGGTCTCATGTTCTTATTCTTACTAAAATTTTGAAAAATAGACATCTTTGAGACATTGTTTTCAATTTTTTGTGAATGGCGGCTTTCCCTCTTGTTAAGGGCGGGGGTCTATTTATGGATACATAATTGCTTCAAACAATCCCAAGTTCCAAACTTAACCACTTGTTCTCTCATGATTTTTAAAGGTGTGTGCACTCAAAACCGAAATAAAGGCAATCTTTTCTTTTAAATCCTTTCAGATAACAAATATAACGACAGGTTTATCTGATAAATATGGTTTAGTAAGTTTAGTATCCAAATTTTATCTTTTTAAGTTAAGATAATGGTTCTAAAAATGCAAAAAGGTAAAACGATATAACAAGATCAGATGTACAAGGGAAAATTCTACTAACGGGAAAACCCTTGGGCCAATAAGAATGAAAAATGCACTATGGTAGAGTTTTATTAAAGAAAACTATGAGACACATAACTTTTTCTAGACAGTCTTCGCACATGTATTCTGAAGAAGGCGTCAAAAGCTGGAGCACGCTACACCACCGCCACCTATTTTAGCTGCAACCACTGTCTTCATATCCTTATTCGGATAAAAAACTTCTTTTAAGTTGAAGCAAAATTTTATTCCAAGTGTTGGAACCTCAAGAAACAACAAAAATACATATAGGATGTGTGAGGGTCCCCTAAAGGTTGGAATGGGTATATCGAAATGTATGATGATTTAAATATCACAAAAGGGTTTTCGAGTTTTTTTAAAGAAAACATTAAAATTTAGAACAAAGGTTTTTTAGAAAATGTTTTTTTTAAAAAGGTGAGTTATAAATTTTCTCTAGAGATTTAAATAAAGGAAAAATTCAGAAGGGAAAGATTGAAGATCACAAAGAAAAAGAGTGAAAATATGATCTTAAGGAATGTGTGTGATTTGAAAACGATTTCTTTCTTCTCTTTCTACAATTCTAAAGTTTGAAGATTATTGGGAACATGAGTTATATAAAATGTAGGTAACATTAGGGTGTATTATATCTCATGTGTTAAACACTCAAAGCTCCAAATGCGTATGCCTAATAAATAAATTATTTTTCCTTGATATGTTTTCTAATGAGATCTTATTGAAAGATATTCTATAAATTGCAATCTTCAAAAAAAAGAATCAACCGATTTACTTGGAAGTTCACTGCATCGAACCTATGCTTCGTTGTCATGAACTTAAGGCGAAGCAGGTATGAGGCAAAATTTTTGCACCTAGTACAAACTTGTCTTCAATGTATCTAATAGATTACAACAAATCCTAAAATGGAAAAACGTACAATTTTTGTTTTAAGATTTTGGAAAAGTATTTTAATTAAAACATCAAAGTATGCTTTACTCAACCAAGTGACATGTATGTTAAAATACACTTAATATTATTATTTTAAGAAATATATTTTTATAAGAATAATATATTTCATCATGTATTTGACATTCCACAAAATTATTCACAAAATTAATTTCCAAAACGTATTTTCCTGTTATGACTTCAATTTAACCTTGGGTAAAAATAAATCCGCAAAATTCTTTTACCTTCAATGCTAAAATGAAGTTCTCATGTATATGGAAGTGAATGATAAATGAGAAAGTGAAGATCTCATGTATGTGGAAGTGAATGATGCTACTCAAAGTGTGTTTTCAAAATCGAAATAAGAAAATCATATAACCAGGTTTTCCATGCATGGCATTCCTTAAAATTTCTTAAAGATATACTGGTAACTTTTTCAGCGATAACCATGATATTCCTCTCATGCACAAAGTATTCAAAATAAATATATTTTTTCACAACCACTAAAAAATTGATTTTCGATAAGACTAGAAAATAAATATCTTCAGTATGTTTTTCTTGAAGATACTAGATTTATTGCGCAATGTAGAATGCATGACTTATGAAAAATACTATAATATAAAAAGATTAATTTACTAAGGCATTTATGTTATATAATCCTAGTCATTGAGTATATTTGTCATAAACCAAACTAAAAGTATAACATCTAGGCATGTACGTTTTAAAATAAGCATGTAAGTTGAAGTGTTACATATATTGTTATCATGACTAAAAAAATTTAAATGATTATTAAAACTTAAGATATGTAACAATTTACCATATTACCATTATTATAACTGTTGATGTAAAAAATTAGATAGCTCTAATTATTCAATCACAGATAAATAAAATGAAACAAAGATTTTTAAAGTGGTTCAGCCTTATAAGAATGGCCTACGTCCACTGTTATGTTATTACTGAGTGTTTGGGAATTCTCGAGTATATGTTCTCTCCAGAAATTCTGGTCCCTTTGAATGAGGATGATACAAGGTATTTATAGCCCTTAGGCTGTACATGAATGGGTTGACACATTAAATGATATACATATGAAATGGTAATACATTTAATGCAGCGTGTGAGTCAAGATGATAAACATTCAATGAATAATTGAACTGTTGATTATCTGGCAGTTAATGCTACGGCCGAGATGCAGTTCGGACCGCCTTAGTTGCTCGTTGATCAGGAGTTCCTCGGAGCGCTAGTGTACCTCGGAGTGCTGAAGTTCCTCGGTGTATCCTCGTTGCTCGGAGAGAACATGAGTTGGTCGGGGAAATGAAACTTCCTCGTTATTATTGTGCCAAGTAGATTGACACGTGTCTTCATATTATTCGTCCATATCAGCATATTAATTTTGGTATCAACAGAAGCCCCCAATGTTTCATATTTTGAACTTTGAGGAGTATGGAACATTCTTTCTCGGTATATGGCGATATTAAATGACTTTCCTTGGTTTTAGGAGCCTTTTCTTCATATTTGAATTTCTTTCAAATTCACAGAATCAGCCTTTTTTGAATTTTTATGAGTGCTTCGATCTTCGTGCATTTTTGTCCTTTTAGCCGCCGGTGGCGTATTAGTTTCTTTTGTGTAATCATTTCCTTCGCAGCTTCCCAAGGTAAAGTATTTAAACTTCTTAGGTAACCATACCGTCTTCTACCTTTTCCAATTTTCTGCATTCAAGCTTTCTGTTCTCTCTCTCTCCCTTGTGCGTTCATCTTTTCCTTCGCTAGTTGTCAGCTCTTCCTTTTTCCTGTAAGATTCTCTTCTTTTCTTCTGTATTTCTTTTATTCACTATGGTTTATATTGTGGAGTCTGTTGAGAAATTTTGTTCCGATTTTTCCATTCCTTCCTGGGTAACTCTGGAGGTTCTTTCTGAGCCTTTAGATTATTTTCGATTGGCTGAGGGACATTGGTTCCCTAGTCTTTTCATTGCTGAATGTGGATTTTATTTTCCGCCAAACCCCTTATGCTTAGAGTTCTGTCAGTACTTTGACGTTGTTCCTGCAAAAATAGCCCCCAATTCATGGAGAATAATTAATGGGGTGTATAAATTAAATCTAACTCATGGAACTCGTATAGGGATTCCTGAGATTATGTATTGCTATAGATGGGCTATTTTAGATAATGTTTATTACTTAAAAACTAGGTTTTTAAATAGGGCTCTTGTAGTTAACCTCCCTGATGCAAATAGAGATTATTTTGAACATGGGGTGGTGATTAAAAATTGGCAATATGCCCCCTTGGATGGAGATGCAGTATACCAGGGTCCTGAATGCCCCCCATATGGCAATGGGATAGGTTTATTCTCATTTTCCTTTACTTATGAAATTATGCTTTTATCATATTTGACAAAATGTATGACTGATATTTCATTATGTATTTATTTGCAGTTGATAGTAAAAGAAAAACTCCAAAAGAGTCAGAGGTTAATATTAAGCATCTGAAACTTATCTGGGGTTTGCATAAGAACGTTGCAGACGAGCACATCAGGTCTGCATCATATTTGCTGCATTATAGGAGCTATACGACTTCTTATACTGCTCGTCCTGTGATTAGATCTGTTGAGCTAGCCTCAACTCCAGAGGATTCTTCTTCAGATTCTCACATCCCTTTAAGTCAAAGAATGGGCAAGAAAAGAGCTCCCCCTGTTTTATTTGATGACACTACTTCTGCTGCTGAAGCCAAGAAAAGCAAAATTGTTGTCCCAGAGGGGACTAAGAAGGTGGATGTTGCGCCTTCCAAAGCTACCGAGAAGCCCCCAGTGGCTCCGAGCAAGAAGGTTTCTCCTGTGGAGATGACTGCTATCTCTCCGACCAAGAGTTCTTCCTTGGTTGAAATTGCTGAAGTTCCTTTGAGGAGATTGAGGAAATCGTCCTCAGTCAATTTGGCTGAAACTGCCAATCTGACTGAAACCATCTCTTCTCTACCAACTGGTAGTGTTGGTGTTCCAACCATCATTCCTCCGAGCTCTGCCATGAGTTCGGTAAAAACTTGGATCATACCCGAGGTCCAAGGAATTGATGAAAAAATTTACAGGGATATGCTGACATCCCTAGCTACCCGTCACCTTGCTTCAGTAAATTTCTCATACTCTGAATTTCCTTTCTTTCTTTGAATACTTGTATTTTTGTACTGACCTATCACTTTTTCCTTTGTTTAGCTGGTGAATTGTTTTAACAACATCGTGAAGAAAGATGAAGCAATTAAAGCTTCCAGCTCCTCGTCGGGGGTAGAGGATGCTCTGCTGGGTTTGACCCAATCCTTGAAGGATTCTCGTCAGCAGTATAGTGAGGACAAAGCTGTCTGGGAGAAAAAGTTGTCAATAGTTGAAGCTGAGAAGGTGAAGTTGGCTGAGGTCTCCAAGAGTTTGGAGAACAAGGTGAAAAGTTTAGAGATTGAGCATCAAAAATATGACGATAAGCTCAAGAACTTTGGAGAGCTTGAAGATAAGCTGAAGAAGGCAAAGGAAGAGTTGTCCATCCTGCGAGATGTAAAGCGCCAAAAAGAAGAATTGGATGTGAAGTTAAAGACTGCCGAGGATCTTCTATCCGAGAAGCTCTCCTCGGAGAAACTGAAAAGAAGGCTCGCAGTTAAAAAATCCTTCAGCGCTGGCTGGGATAAAGGATGGGACAAAGGGATTTCTGCGATGACATCCCAAGTAAAATACGGGAAGTTGAAATACTTCCGAGATGGCTGGGTAGCTGCCCTGCAGGAATTGAAGATCAAAGACGACTCTGGGCTATTCCAGCTACACCTCCCTGGTCCTCCCCCACCAATTGTAGAAGAAGAAGAAGATGAGCCTATCTCTGATGAATCTTCCATGGCCATAGGTGATCAAGTCCCTGCATCTTTACCTTCTGCCAACGAGGACATTTCTTCCATGCCTCCTCCTCCTGAGAAAATTTCAACTCCTGCTGATCAAGCTGCTGTTACCACCGAGCAACCAAGCTCCTCGTCCCAGCCTCCCGAGAAAGTCTTGGGAGACAAGGAAAATGTGTGAAGTTGTTCGGTATCATTTCTATCTTTCATTATTTGTAATCAAACAATGTAATCTTTTTGTGATCTAATAAAATACATCTTTGTTCATCTCTGTTGTTGATGATTTGTTTTTGTTGACTGTTGTCTTCGTTTCATTATTAGTTTGTGGCTAGAATGGAACTGATATCTGCACATGATACAAAGCTGATGCAGCAATGCCATGAATATTATAAAGCTGGTCATACAAATTTGAGTGTATCGGAAATTGCTGACATCCTTGGCCATGATGCTTCAGAACAAGCAATTGAGGCTTATCGGTACTTAAAGGATTTACTTGACCGAGCTGTGGCCAACAACGTGGCCTACTATGACTTGATTGAAGAGCTTCATTATTCCTTAGAATATCTTCAGAGTCAGCACAATGAATCAACTGCTTTGTTGCACAAGGAATATGAGAATAGGTGTCAATAGCTTTCCTCTGAAACAGGTCACAAAAAGATCATCGCTGGGTACGATGTTAGGGAGAGAACCCTAAAAGGTGAAGTTGAGGCCTGCAGACAGATCGCTGAGTTGCTGGAACAAGAGAACAATAATTTGCAGAAAAAGTTGGCACAGTATGAGTCTGCAGCTTCCTCTTCCACTGCTTTAATACCGATTACCGATGAAGGTTTCTCGTTCTTAGAGGTTGAGAATGCCAAATTAAGGCAAGAATTGGATACGTTCAGAAAATCTGTCATTTCTACTACTGCTCGGGGACGAGGAAGAGGGTCTCGTGGGCGAGGAAGAGCTGTTCAAAATGCTGTCGAGGAGCAAAATTCTCCACCTTCTCGAAGTCGATCAAGAGTTCTCAGCCTTAATGTTGAAGAATCTCGTACTTTGTCAACATTGGAAACTCAAGCATACCAATTGAACGCCAAAGATCGGGCTTTATCTGAAATGTCCAAGAAAAACCTATCTTTGGAAGATCAACTTACTGCGACGAAGTCTGCTTTGAATGATAAAGATGTTTTTGCCAGGAACCTTCACGAGCAACTAGAGAGAATAAATTTCCAATTTCACAAACAACCTCGTGAGTTTTGGATGGCAGGCTACAATGAAGCCCTTTGTCACTTGGATGCTCGTCTTGAAAGTGCCAATAACGAAGGTTATAAACAAGGATGGTTGAACGCCCTGGGTGTGTTAAAGATAGAGCAGGGCCATTTCTTATGGGATTATCATGCTCCTGGGCTACTAGACTTGCCTGTACCGCCTTATAAACTAGACATGGAGTGGATCCCAGCTCGTGCCATTCCTCAGAGCTTAATTTCAAAATACCTTGGCGACTATAGTCTTCATTCTCAGATTGAATTATCTCGTCCCGAGCATCTCTTGGATACACCTTCTGTGATGAACGTCAGAATGCTCAGAGATATTAATTTCATTAATTCTCCTCTTTGCCTGGAGGATCCTCCTGCTGGCGAGGAGCCTGTTTCAAAAGCTAAAGAAAAGAAACCGATAGAATAGGTTTTTCAATGTAACAGTTAGCACATATATGTAGCTTGTAATTTATTTTGATTTTAATGAAAGACTTTCATTTTATGTTTGCAAATCTGTATTGCTATTGTTTTGTGTTTATCAAACATTTTTACATTTGTGCATATGTATCTGTTAAAAAGATAACAATATGGTGCTGTTCATCAACCAACTTAGTAATCAAAATTACAAGTATCAATGTTGCTCAATCACTTAATAATAAAGTAATGAGTATAAAATGTTTAAAATGCTTCCAACCAACCAAGGTTGTTAAATTGTGTTTGTCGACCAACTACAGTTGATGGGTTTTTATCTCCAATCAGCCATACTTGGTAAAAAAAAATTCATAAAATGTGTCTGACCAACCAAGGTTGATAATTTATCCTCGTCGACCAATTATAGTTTTGATCACCGACCAACTATACTTGGTTCAGTTTGGAATTCTTGTATTTTCTGTAATGATTTTACTTTCCGACCAACATAAATTGGCATATTTTATTTCTTAACCAGCCAAAATTGGCATTTTTAAGAATGTTGTTCTTGCCCTCTTACCAATCAGAGTAGGTCATGAGTTTGAACAACTATCGGGTTCTTTCGAACTATCTTGTCCACAAGCTCTTTTACCAACCGAAGTTGATCACGCAAGTGTACGCCTCCTTAACCAAAGGAGTATAATTTGTTCTCGCTATTTTACCAATCGAAGCTGATCACGCTCGAACTATCAGGTTCTTCGAACTATCTTGTCCACAAGCTCTTTTACCAACCGAAGTTGATCACGCACGTGTACGCCTCCTAACCAAAGGAGTATAATTTGTTCTCGCTATTTTACCAACCGAAGTTGATCACGCTCGAACTATCAGGTTCTTTCGAACTATCTTGTCCACAAGCTCTTTTACCCACCGAAGTTGATCACGCAAGTGTACGCCTCCTAACCAAAGGAGTATATCATTTGTTCTCGCCCTTTTACCAACCGGAGTTGGTCGTGGGTCTGAACTATCGTCTTCTTTTTGCTGTCGAGCAGCGTAGTGTACAACACTAGTATTCCCCGAAAAACTTTCAAACAAAGGAGAGAAAAATGGTGAAAACATCATCGTTTTATTCATATTGATGGAACCGTTGTACATTTTACATCATTGATAATACTTGCGAAGGTGTTCAGCATTCCAAGCATTCTTGAATTCTTCTCCTTCTAGAGTTGCTATTCGGTAAGTTCCTGGTCGAACAACTTCTGTAACTCGGTAAGGTCCATGCCAGTTTGCCTCCAATTTATTGTGCTTCTGAATTACCTTCTTTAGCACATAATCTCCTTCCTTTAAATCGCATTTCCTCACTCTTTTGTTGTAGAAAAGAGTTGTCCGTTGTTGATAAGCAGCATTCCTAATGGCTGCCTCTTCTCTGACCTCCTAGACCATGTCCAAATCTAATCTTCTCATCAAGTCACTGACTGGGGAATTGAAATTTAGCACTCTGTGTGTTGGGAGACCCAACTCGGCAGGTATTACAGCCTCACTTCCAAATGCCAGCATGTATGGTGATTCTCCAGTCGCTGCTCGGGGAGTTGTTCGATAAGCCCACAATACTGATTGTAGCTCATTAATCCAATTAGCTTTAGCTTCACTTAGCCTCTTCTTCAAACCATTTAGTAGTGTTCTGTTTGTCACCTCAGTTTGCGCATTGCTTTGAGGATGACCTGGTGCTGAATGGGTCTTCAGGATGTTTGATTGTTGACAATAGGCAGTAAACTCCTCATTGTCGAATTGTGTTCCATGATCTGTGATGAAGGCATGAGGGAGACCATATCGACAGATGATGTTCTTCCAAACGAACTAGTATACCTTCTCGTATGTCATATCAATAAGCGGCTCAGCTTCTACCCACTTAGTAAAATAGTCCACTGCAACGACGAGGTACTTGAATCTTCCTCGGGTGGTCGGCAGTGGTCCAACCAAATCAATTCCCCATGTGGAAAATGGCCAAGGAGAAGTTATTGGTGTCAACAATGCTTGTGGAGTTCGTCGGATGGAGGAAAAACGTTGGCACTTGTCACATTTCTTAGCATAGGCTATACAATCAGCCCTCATCGTCGGCCAGTAGTATCCTTGAGTCATTACCCTTTGTAAAAGTGTTCGACCTGCTACATGAGCTCCACAAGACCCTTCATGGATCTCTTCAATCAATTCTTTCACTTCGGAGGTATGTACACATCTCTGCAAACTTGCCATAATTCCTCGTCTATATAAAATACCATTAGTTAATACATACCGAGCAGCTTTATACTTCAATTTCTTGGCAGCGAGCTTATCCTCTGGAAATTTTCCCTCTTCAATATATACCCTGATGGGATCCATCCAAGATCGTCCTAAATCAAGGGTAATAACATTCATCGTCAGGTTTTCATCTATGCTCCGACTTTCCAGTACTTCAATTGGTATTGTTCTTCGCAGCTCGGTACGAGTAGCTGATGCTAGTCGGGCCAGTGCGTCTGCTTGTGCATTTTCTATTCTGGGTATTCTGATTAACTGAATGGCATCAAATTCTGCCAATAATTCCATCACCTTTGCATGATACTTTACCATTAGTTCTCCTTTAACCGCATATGTTCCCATCATCTGATTCACAATCAATTGAGAATCACTGAATACCATCACTTGTTGCGCTTCCATAATCTTTGATAAATTAAGACCTGCTATCATGGCCTCATACTCAGCCTCATTATTGGAGGCTTTGAATTGGAATCGCAAAGCATATTCCATGTCAATCTCGTCTGGGGTGTTCAAAACAATTCCTGCCCCGCAACCTGCTGTGCAAGATGAGCCATCTACATATAGTCTCCATATGGGCAACCCGTCTTCAAATTTCTTATCTGACAGAGTTCCTCGGTGAAATATTTGTTGCTTCTTTTCATCCTTCCCTGACACTTTTCGCTCCTCATCGATCATCTTTTCTCGCTCTTTTACCAACCGGAGCTGGTCTGAGCTCGAAGTTGATGATCTTTCTTCATCCATAAGTCCTTCTACCAACCGGAGTTGGTCTGGATTTATGTCTGTTGATCCTGTAACATCCACAGGTTGGTCAGCGAGTAATTTTTGTTCCTCGGGGGTATCAGGATATGTAAACTCTGCTATAAAATCTGCTACAGCTTGCCCTTTCAATGATGATCTGGGCTCATACACAATATCATATTCACCGAGCTCTATTGCCCAGTACATCAATCTCCCTGACTTTTCTGGCTTATGAAGGGCTTGCCTCAGTGGTATGTCGGTATAAACGATGATGGTATGGGCCTGGAAATATGGCCTCATTCTTCTACTTGCTTCAATTAATGCCAATGCCAATTTCTCCAGCTTTGGGTACCTGATTTCTGCACCTCGGAAAGCCTTACTTGTGTAATAGATTGGTTTCTGGACTCCATTCTCCAATCTGATCAATGCTGAACTGACTGCATTCTCGGATACTGCCAGATACAAGTACAACTTCTCTCCTGTTATTGGCCTGGACAATAATGGAGGTGCTCCCAAATACTTTTTCAAGTCTTGAAAAGCCTTCTCACATTCATCAGTCCACTCAAAAGTTTTTCGAAGTGTTTTGAAGAATGGGAGGCATTTATCAGTTGATCGGGACACAAATCTGTTGAGCGCTGAAACTCGTCCTGTAAGACTTTGCACTTCTTTCTTTGTTGTTGGAGATCTCAACCCTAAAAGAGCTTTGATCTTATCTAGATTCGCTTCAATGCCTCGCTGGTTGACAATGTACCCGAGAAACATTCCTTCTCGTACTCCAAATGTGCACTTCGTCGGGTTTAGCTTCATCTGGTATTTATCCAGTTGATCAAATGTCTGAGCTAAGTCAACTAGATGATCTGCAGCTTTCTTGCTTTTTGTCAGCATATCATCGACATAGACCTCCATGTTGCAACTGATTTATTCGGTGAAAACCTTGTTCATCAGCCGCTGGTATGTCGCTCCTGCATTTTTCAAACCAAAAGGCATAACATTATAGCAATAAGTTCCCCTAGGGGTAATAAAAGAAGTACTTTCCCTGTCTTCAGGTTTCATTTTGATCTGGTTGTAGCCAGAGTAAGCATCCATGAAGCTAAGCATCTCGTGCCCAGAGGTAGCATCTACTAGTTGGTCAATTCTGGGCAATGGAAAATGATCCTTTGGGCAGGCCTTGTTGAGATCAGTGAAATCAACACACATTCTCCATTTGTTGTTTTTCTTCTTTACCATCGCCACATTCGCCAACCAGTCCGGGTACTTCACATCTTCAATGAATTGAGCTTTCTGGAGCTTGTCGACCTCCTCTTGAATAGCTTGATTCTTCTCGGGGCTAAATACCCTTCTTCTCTACTTTACAGGCTTGATCTCCTTATTCACATTGAGTTTGTGACATAAGAAGTTTGGATCTATTCCTGGCATGTCCTCATGACTCCAAGCAAAAGTTTTCTTCCTATTTCTCAAGAAAATTATCAACTCCTGTTTTATTGAAGCACCCAACGTTGAACCTATCTGAGTTACTCGTTCAGGGTGCTCGTCGTCTAGAATAACATTTTCTGTAGATTCCACCACCTGTCCTTTTACAAGTTGGGCTTCATCTCTGGGATCGAGAGTTTCAATCTCTGTATCTTCTTCCACCTGGTAGGTAGTAGTCTTTTTCCTTGATTCCTCAAGCTCCTCTTGCTCGGCAGATGAATAATAGCATTCTCGAGCTACTTTTTGATCACCTTTCACAACTCCTACTCCGAAGTTTGTTGGGAATTTTAAGCATTGATGCACTGTAGATGGAACTGCTTCGAACTTCTTCAAACCAACTCTTCCCATGATGATGTTGTAGGCTGACTGCACATTCTTATCCATCACAAAGAAGCGTATTCTTTCTGTCCGACAAGTAGGCCAAGTTCCAATGAGTATATCCAACTTGATCATCCCAAGTGGAAAAACTTTCTCGCCAGCAAAACCCAGGAGGGGTCTGTGATACGGTTCCAATTGAGATAATTTCAGATTCAAGCTGTCAAAGCATGAATAGTACATGATGTCTGCCGAACTTCCATTGTCTACCAACACCCTTGAAATCACTACTTCCTTCATCCTCATTTTGATCACCAGAGGATCATCGTGAGGATAAAGAATACCTGCTAGGTCATTTTTTGAAAAGCCAATGACCAGCTTCTCTTTGTTTACCTTCCTCGGACGATCGTCCTCGGCCAGATTTATTCGCTGAATATATGAACAAGCTTGAGCCTCTCCAAGGTAAGCCTTTCTTTCTGCAGTAAGGTCTCCTCCTCCTGCATCTCCTCCTGTAATGACATTACAATCAAATGACCCAAAACGTATAGAAAATACCTCTCGTTCTGCCTGTCTTGGTTTCTTGGGAAGGTCGGGGTCATTATCTGGATCATCTTCATGGTTTGTCTTCTTTTTCTCATCTGCTCGACGAGGAGATCTAGACCTCTCTCTAGCTCGGTCATTATTTTTTCTTTCACCTCCCCGATTAACATGTTTTGATAGCTTTCCTCTTCGGATGAGTGTTTCAATCTCGTTCTGAAGAGCTATGCAATTTTTGGTCATGTGACCATGATCTTTATGAAACTCGCAATATTTATCCTTACTCCTTGAATCAGGATCTGACTTCAATTTCTTTGGCCATTTTACCTCTTCGTTGTTCTTGATTTCTTCCAAGACATGATGAATACCCATTTTCAAAGGAGTATAATTGTCATATTTCTTGAATACTTACCATGATGATTTATTATTTCTGGAGCGTTTATCACCGCCATTGCTCTTATGCTCTTTATTCTTAGACTTGTCGACTTCCACCTTGGTGTCTTTATCTATGTTCTTCTTTGCAACCATAGCTTCCTTGGCATTCATGATTTTGGCCGCTTTTGCCATCAGTTCTGACATAGTTTTAGGTGGATCTTTCGCCAAAGTATAATACAACTTATTAGGCAACAACCCACTCATCAAAGCGGTGATTGTTGTCTTCTCTTCGTAATCTATGACCTCCAGCTTCTCGTTATTGAAACGAGTTATGTAATCTCTAGTACTCTCACCAGATTTTTGTTTAACACTTAACAAGTGTGATACTCGTTTTACTGGCTTTGCTCCAAAACAGAAATTGCCAATAAACAACTCGGCCAACTGAAAGAAAGTTGAAATCTTACCCCTAGGAAGATTGTTGTACCATATCTAGGCAGCTCCAGTAAGAGTTCCTGAGAACGCTCTGCATCTCATCTCGTCGGGGACGACATAGATGTTGGCAGCAGCTTGATATTGCTCTATGTGAAGAACAGGATCTGTCTTTCCATCATATTTGGGGGTCACTACAGGTGCTTTGAACTTTGACGGTGTAGGAAAATTCACAATAGCCTGTACAAAAGGTGTTCCTCGTACAAAAGTTCGTTGTAGGGGGTTCTTTGCTTTGGCCATTTCTCCCAATTTCTCCTCCAACCACTGGAGAGATCCTTTCCACGCTTCATTTCCTTCCTCGGGCCCACTGGTTCGAGCAATAGATCGTTCTGAAGTAGCCTCTTGAGATCTATCTTGACGAGCAGACGGTTGTGACTGTGCTGATCCTTCTCTTAGATCTGACGGTTGTCGAAAACTCCTCGACATGGTCTTAGGTGGACTCCTATTCCTCCTAGGGCCTAATCGACTGAAAGGAGACACCCTACTCAGTCTTTCTAAAGCACTGGGTCTTTCTGGAGAGAGGGTGATATGTCGATTAGTATCTGTCGCCCTTATTGACGAAGTTCGCTCAGGTTGATAAGATAAATCATCAGACTCCTCATAACGACGTGACTCAGTACGCCGAGATCGTGAAGAAAGCAAATAAGTTTGCCTCTGACCACTTTGCTGTCCTGAACGTGCAGGTGCACCACCATGAAGGGTTTGTATGAGTTGCCTCATTGTTTCTTGCATGGCGGTTTGTCCTTGAGCCAGATTCGTCATAATCCTGGCTAGATCTGGAGGTGCAGAGGGATTCTGAGGATTTCCAGTATTTCCAGCGTTTCATTTACTAGATTCTGGATTATCCGCCATTGATGATGGACGATTTTTGGTGAAAAATGATAGTAACAATCTTTCCCACAGACGGCGCCAATCTGTTGATGTAAAAAATTAGATAGCTCTAATTATTCAATCATAGATAAATAAAATGAAACAAAGATTTTTAAAGTGGTTCAGCCTTATAAGAATGGCCTACGTCCACTGTTATGTTATTGCTGAGTGTTTGGGAATTCTCGAGTATATGTTCTCTCCAGAAATTCCGATCCCTTTGAATGAGGGTGATACAAGGTATTTATAGCCCTTAGGCTGTACATGAATGGGTTGACACATTAAATGATATACATATGAAATGGTAATACATTTAATGCAGCGTGTGAGTCGAGATGATAAACATTCAATGAATAATTGAACTGTTGATTATCTGGCAGTTAATGCTACGGCCGAGATGCAGTTCAGACCGCCTTAGTTGCTCGTTGATCAGGAGTTCCTCGGAGCGCTAGTGTACCTCGGAGTGCTGAAGTTCCTCGGTGTATCCTCGTTGTTCGGAGAGAACATGAGTTAGTCGGGGAAATGAAACTTCCTCGTTATTATTGTGCCAAGTAGATTGACACGTGCTTCATATTATTCGTCCATATCCGCATATTAATTTTGGTATCAACAATAACCTTTTGGGATTAATATAATAAATTTTAATGGAACTAGAAGTTGCTTGAATATACAATTTTAGGACCCAAATTTCGTGATTAATTATTGGGACATTAATTCCCAATTGCTATAAAAAAAAAATTGAGGCCTAAAAAGTACCTAATTATCATTGAAACTTGGGGTTTTACAATTATCTAAAACAATTGGGACCTAAATGTCCCTATTCATTTATAATTGAAACCTGTATTTTTTAATTTACTCTTTAAAATTTGGGATGTGAAATTTCTATATTGTTTTTTTTTTAATTTGGGGAAATAGTCAAGTTAATTTGGGACTTGGAGTTTCCAATTAATGAAAGATTGAGACCTAACACTGTGTTTCTATTTGAAGTTGGGACCAAAATCTTACTAAATTATTTTAAATAGTGACATTAAATTCCCTAACTATTGTTCAAATTGAGACATGTAGTTCTCTTCGTTCAGAAAAATCATATACAAAATTATGTCCACTTATTTAAGTATTTTAAAAAATTAAGTCCATCCTCAAAAGAAGTTATATTCATATTCCATTCAAAGATTCATTATGATAAAAATAGGTAAGTTGATACAAAAGTTTAGTTTTACCTTATTAAAATATTTCGATCTAATTTTCATATATGTATACAATTAAAAAATGTGGATATATGAAAGCCTGCATATATATTAGCACAGTGATTTAGAGTGAAAACCATTGTGAGAAAATAAATATCAGGCCAAACCCTCTAAGTCCATTTGTAAAAAATAAAAGTGTTATAAGAATTACAAAAATTCAGATACGACTTACATGACACTCGATACAAGAAAGGAATCTTCTACATCGCTTTAATCGATCACCTCTACCTATACCAGCCAATATATTCTCTCCACTATAACAGATTATGCAACTATTAAGTTTCGGTGTCCATTGATATTAAAAATGATTGTAATAAACGCACATGAACCCTCATGATATGTCTTTGAATGTGAAGAAAGGGATTTGTAAAATCAAGTTCACTCGTAGTTATGAAAATAACACGATCTCTCAACTCAAAATAAAACCCTTAAAAAATAAAGTAAGGTTGCGATAAAAAACTAGGTTTTTAGTCCAAAACACGATTTCTACCCTATTCATATGTTTTCGAATAAAGTAAGTTTAAATCAAGATTTGTAAGAAAAAGATACCTAAAACAAACGAGGGTTCCCTCATACAAATAAAGTGCTTCATACGAGGCTCTTGTACCAAAGAATGCTTTGCATGAGGTGCTGTTGTACAAAGTCCATTTTGTTGAAGTCTCACTGACGCGACTCAAATAATGTCTCTAGTGCGTGTGAATTATGGCTCAAGTGTAAGCCAGTCACGCAAGTAATAATTCAAGAAAGTCGGGTATCGAACTCAGGTACTAAGACGTGAAACGTAACGACTACTAAAGAGGGTGTCTAAAACCTAATGGCCGACTCATGAAAAAGAAAAATAAAAGATGATGATTATTTGGAGGAAATTTCTAATGAATTAATGAAACCTAATTAATAAATGTGAACTAACTACGCATGTAATTACGAAAACTTTTTGATTTAACTATATACAGAAAATAGATTTGGAATACACTCCCCCAAACCTTTGGTAAATTTGTTGGATATAAAATTTCAAAAATTATATTAATAATTAGTAGAGAACATTAAAATTTTCAAAGCACTAAACATATGAGGATTTTACTCCCATAATATCTAGTTAATGATAGATTTAACGTGAAGGACGAGATTGCCGATACGCATATTACACTCTCAAACACTGTGGTTACCTAAGGCAAATGAAGTTAAAAGACCTATAATACTTGTCTCGACAAAATATAAAGCCTACAAATTATCTCTATAACTTCATTTAATTTTATATCCAACTTATTTAGCGAAGTTGGGTTCATGTACCCAAACCCCCTAATTATCTAGCCGAAAATGTTAAATCTAAATATGCATGAATTATTTACGTAGCATGAATACATGATGATGGAAATATGGTAAGAAGATATATAATTAAAATCAATGAAGCAATAAGGAAAGAAGAACAATCACAAACCAACTTTGGAAGAAAAATAGGAATGAAATCTAGACTTGTATTGAATTCGCATGCATGAAAATTACAAAGCTTTAGTCTTGATGTTTCTCTCCCTTCCTAACCTTAAAAAACTAGGTAAAACTAATATTAAACAATGTCTAATTACAAACTAACTAAGTTGGATATGTTTTTACAAGTGTTTTAACCATACACAACTCTCATAAAAAAATAGGATAAAAAAACAAATTTTGAGCATAGGCTTTATGAACCGGTTCGCCTAATGCCCGAACCGGTTCGATTCCAAATCGAATTTAATGTTCTCCAAATTGGTTCAAAAGTGGGATAATTACAATAATGCTCTTGGATTCTTCTCAAATTCAATTGCGTGTAACTCTTCAATCGTAACTCGAAATCCACCGTTGTTTCTTCTAGTGTGCTCGTAAAGTCAAGTTCTTCAACTCTTCTTTAGGCTGCACTTTCGAGTTCGGGCTGAAAAATTACATTTATTCCCTTGGACTTTCTTTTCTTCTTCTCTTTCTTTGTTTTGTCTTCTCTCCTGCATTCACTTGCACGAAATACCTGTAAAGTATACAAGAAATACTCCCCAAATAGGGTCAGTAGAATGAAATGAGATAAGTAAATCCTATTTACACTACACGGGGCTATAAAACTACCTAAATCGTAGGGATAAATATAAAACATTTATGATAAATCGCTCACATCGTGCGAAAGGCCTTTACTACAAGGGTTCTATTAAAAAAATAGACCCCTCGCACGAGGTGCTTAGTAAAAAGTTAACCTCGTACACTGGGGCTTTGTAAGAGATTATAAAAATGTCTAAAACATTAAAAATAAATTATTTTATAAACCTTTTCCATTTATTTGTTAAATTGATAACTCAAACATAATCTAGGAAAATCAAAAATCTTATTTTTACTTCTTAAATCCTATATGCAAAAGATGTGATATCCGGTCCGGTAAAGAAAAGTATAGATGTGTCTTTATCTTTAAGTCATCGGTACATCTAAAGACTTATCAAAGGCCAAGACATATGTTTTCTCAAGTTTTATAAACCTAGAGGGGATAGTAAAAATATCCCTACAACTCTCCCTATTTGGAAATTTTGGGACAAACGCCAAAAAGGTGGTTTAAATTTAAAAAATGAATGAGGTAAAAAACCTTTACATCATATCTACAGATCTAAAATCCCACGAGACAGGCATAATATGTTGTATAAATTTAATGATAAAAACTTTGTTGGTACATCACGGACCCAATAGCTTTAACACTTAAGACATGTGATGTACAAACGATAGAGGAGAACATAAATGAGCAAATAATAAGTATAAAAATATTCAGGCATTATACACTCATCTCACATATAGTTTCCCTAACTCCAAAATCTCTACCCATTTTAGTCCCAAATGAACAAAGGAAGAACCTACTAATCTTTGTCAGTCACCCATACAAAATTAATTGATAAAGGGATAGAGAAAGTTCTATATTCTAATATATATAATATAAAAATATGGAAATACAGATAAGAAAAATCAATTTCTCAAACAAGACCAAAAAAAGTAAAAGGAAATAAACACAAGTGGTTATATAATAAAGATAACATCAAATTGAGGAATCCCACATACATTATATACTGGTAAAGGGAATGAACTTAAACCTAAAAAAAGATAGAACCCAAGTGTTTTATTGTACAAATCCAATGATTCAACCTACAGTTGAAAACAATACGTCAACCATACTATTGAAATTTTGATATCATAAAGGTTCAGGTCAAAAAAGACTTATAGCTAATATGTATGTGTTAATAGTTCAATTAGGCAAAAAACTTATACCGGGCAAAAATGTGCAAACACATTAGTCTTAAAATTATATTTATCTAAAATTGTGCTAATAAATTTTCATGTTTCTTCTTGAGAGTATGCCCTTGCATAGTGTATAAGTCATTGTTTCCTCTCATAAGAAATCAGAAAAGAAAATTTTCTTTATAATGGATCTTTCACCCTATTTTATAGCTTTTGTTATTTTTTCCCTCATTAATTATTAAATTTTCCTTATAAGAAATGGTTTCTACATGAACATCTAAACAATCTATCGAAAGAAATTATGAGCTGATGGAGTGAAATCCACTGCAAAGAAATATTTTTAGATCTAAAAAGAAGATTTATCGTACTTCAATCCATGTGCGTGTGTGGTATGGTAAAGACAATTACATAGTCAACTTAAGTTATTTCTTTGAGAACTCCGTAGGAATAATTGAGCAAAATATGCATAGTTTTTCATTACCTCCCTTAGCTTCTAATCAAAGAACACTTAATTAAATAGCGAGATGTGTCCCATAAATTTCCAACCATCTTTACACTAGTTATCAATAAAAAAACATGATTTCTTTTGTATTTTTATTTTAAAATAAAAAAATAAAAATCTTTTGGGGTTTTTATTAAATAACCTCAAATAAAACAATCTCAATTTTATTTATTTTAAAAGAAAACATACAAAAACTATCCTACACATGGTACATATTTAGGTATAATGCATCAAGATATGATACGAGAGATGTGATCCTAACGTAGAAAAATATCCTAAATTAATGGTGCAAATTCTAGTGGTCTTCCTATGGTTTTCTTACCTAGAATAATCTATATGTTTGGTAAAAGTATCAGATCACTGAGAATGATATGAATGTACACAAAAAAAATTGCTCTCCTTAATAAGCTCTCGAATATAATTTTTTTATATGTATGTGTGTTTCGTCCTAGAGTGATGAATGAAATTGTGTGAGATATTAATTGTACTCGTGTGGTCGCAGTACATCATCACAGTGTCATGCATTATCCTTTAAACCTTAAGAATTTCTTTCAAAGGGATTGAGTACAACAACTCCTAATCGTAATTTACTTTTCCTTAATGGTTTCTAAAGATTTTTGATTTCGTTTTGTTTTTTCCCAAGGGGACTTCCTAAATAAATAAAAAAATCCATGAGGGTGATCTTACGATCATTAGCATATCCTACCCAATTGGCCTCAGAGTCTGCACATAACATGGTGTTGGTATCAAAATAATACCAAATACTATGATTAGGGGTCCACTCACATACTTGATAATAAGTTTCACGACCAAAACATTAGACTCCTTTGGATAAGATTGGAACCTCCCATAAAAGTTTACACTAAATGCTTCAATAGAGTTTTTTATTTACATATATGCCTTCACTATCTTGTCTAATCTTCGTAGTAAAATGCGTGGGTGTGCTAGCTCTTTGAACGAGTATGAGGACAAATTTTCTAAGACTGCATCAGGGTGACTGTATAATAGTTGAGTTCGAACGGGATTTCACATATCTTTCTTTATTTTATTTGGAGGAGGTTAACACAATGGCAAAAAAATGGATCATTTTATCAGGGGACTCAATTAGAGGGTCAGACAGGTGTTTCTTGGCAACTTGGCCTTCACCACTTACACTCAGGTAGTGGACACCTCTCTTTTTCATTTCCAATACCACTATGATTTTCAGTAAGACAAGTCTCCTAATAAGTAAGTGGTTGGTACCGATCAAAGGCCGAAGACAGGGGTGTGCAATGAGTCATCTCGAGATCATGGAGGTTCACAATAGCAAAAGGGACCATCACAAAGGGCCCCTAAGGGGTTTTGAGGTTCAGATGATCAACATTGTCAGGGATATCATGGACAGAGTTTTTAGGGCCAAGGGCATCAGGGCTAACATGGCTATGGTCAGAGAGGTTAGGGCTGAGAGGGTCTAGGCTAGGAAGATCGACCCTAAGGCCAGGGATAATAGGGTCTCCCCTTAAGATGTTCATGATTTACATGAGGCGAGCAGGGACACTATTTTAGGAGGTTCCCAAAGGGAAACTAGGTCAGTCAGGGCCATTTCCAATAGGGGAAGTAACAAGATTACCCACCCCCACCTCAGTTTCAGGCATTTACCGCCACTGTAGTATCCAACATTTCCACCACTTCCTAGATACCCAATGTAAGGTCACCCTAAGTTTCACTATGTACGTGTATTCCATGTCTACTAGTAGGATTAATAACACCCGCCACAATCCATAAAGTGTTTGTTTTACATTTATTGTAGGTATGTACGAGTATTATTTTACACGGGGGCTTTACACTCTTTAATAGTAGTACATTTTCTAAGACTTCGGGGTTATTAGATATTTCTAATGAGGTATCTATGCATGTGGATACCCCCATGGGTATGGGTGATACCTTACATCAAGTTTGTAGGGATTTGGTAGTCGAGATTGGGAATTATAATGTTTAGCTAACCTTTTAATATTAGATATGAGGACCTATAATGTCATTTTAGGTATTGACTAGTTATCACTGCATAATGAAAAGATCAATTACAACGGAAAGGCTATCACATTTTCCATTCTCAGGAAGGATATGTTCTTTATAGTTATTCCTAGGCCCTAGGGAGGATCTAGCACTGACTTATATTATATCGATGTGAATACATCAAAGGAGGTCACTTTATTATTGGAGTCGATACCAGTAGTCCAGGAGTTTTCAAACGTGTTTGAGGTATATGAAATATATTTTGCTATAGAATTAGCATCGAACACTAGACCCATTGTGAGGGCACCGTACATGATGGATCCATTCGAGATGATGGAGTTACGGGATTAAATTTAGTTGCTCTTGAGTCAGGGGTTAATAAAGAGGAGTACATTTTCATGAGGAACTCTAATTTTATTTATGAAGTAAAAGGATGGTTCAATGAGGCTTTATGTGGACTACTGAGAGATGAATAAGGTCATTATATGGAACAAGTATATACTGCCATGTATTAATGACATGTTTAATCAGTTGAGGTGGGCATCATTTTTTTTAAAGATCGACTTATGCTCGGAATATCATCAACTACGGATTTAAGAGGAAGATATCCTGAAGACAACGTTTCCAATATGGTATGGATCCTACGAGTTCTCATTCGTGCCATTTGGATTGACCAACTCATCATTAGTGTTCATGGATTTGATGAACTTGGCATTCTAACAATATTTAGATCAGTTCATCATTGTGTTCATCAACGGTATTCTGTTATACTCTCGATCTAAGGAGGAGAAATCGCAACATCTGAGGACAGTTTTGTATACACTTCAAGATCATAAGTGGTGTTCTAAGTTATCTAAGAGTTGATTTTAGTTAAGGTAATTTCAGTTCTTGGACCATATTATATCAGAGGCTAGGATTGTTTGTAGATCCTAGAAAGATATTGGCCGATGAAGTGGGGGAATCCCATGATGCCTATTGAGTTTAGGAGCCCTTGGTGTTTATTGGGTACTACAGGAGGTTTATTCATGGGGTCTCGAAGAATTTTATGCTACTGACTCACCTCGTCTAGAAGGGGGTACCATTCCTTTGGGATGCTGATTATCAAAGAGGTTTTGAGGAGCTGAAGGAAAGATTCACGACATTTCTCACATTTGCTTTACCACAAGGCGAAGTGGAGTATATGGTGTATACGAACGCATCACTAGAGGGAATTGGAGGAGTTTTAATGCAGAGGAGAGGCCCATATCTTATTCTTCCCATAATCTTAAGACTCGTGAAGGCAACTACCCCACCCATAATTTATAGTTATCTATAGTAGTCTTTGCTCTTCGTATCTGGAAGCACTATTTATTGTGTAATACCCTGTATATTTTGGTGAATTATTAAATTGAATAAAAATAACTACGTGTACTTGTTGTTTTCTAGATATGTCACTATTTATTTTTATGTATTATTTAATTCAAATGTGAAAACAGATTTCAGACACAAAAAATCATTAATGAAATATTCGATCGTTGGACTTGTACTGGTTGATTAGTAAAATAATTAGGTTGTTAATTAATTAATTTGAAATATTTTATATCGGGCAAGTGATATGCGTAGAAGGTATGTTTCTTGCTTAAAATGATGTAATTTAGGCTTATTGGGTTAGTATATAACCTAGGTGGGTTTTTAGACCATTTAGAGTCTATTTTGGACCTTTTAGTTAGGGGCCCATTTTGGGACCAAAACCAATTTTGAAAATTAAAAGACTAGATGAACTATTTGGAGCTCATTATTCACAAAACAAAATTTGGGGAAATCCTAAGGCTGGAGAGACGAGACACCAAAAGGATAAGAGAAAGTGGGCGGGGGGGGGGGGATTCGGGGGATGGATTTCTCAATCAATCCACGAAGCAATTTTATTTATAATGATTTTATGACTTTTTAATGTTTTAAGTTATGCATATTCATATGAAACTAAACCTAATTGTGTTATAAATTTGATTTTTATGATTAAAATTAAATGATTTTGCAAAAAATCTAAATTAGTAGTAATTATGTTGATTTTCTCTTGACTTCTATGGATTTCATTATAAATATCACTTAGATTGATGCACAAGTCCATTGAATTCATGTGGAGATTTGAAGAAATCATCTACTAATTGAAGAAATTATAAAACCTAGGTATCTTGAGTAATAAGTTTGATTTTATGTAATATTAAAATAAAACTATTTATTTGATGTTAAATAGAGGTTCTAATTGGTTGTATGATGTTATTTTATTGTTTGGTCGGAGTTTGGAATAAGCTTTTGGTTTCATTAATGGATTATTAAGAAGTGCAATGGGGGTTTGAAGATTATTAATCATGTAACAAGTAAGTGTCATTTTTCGGGAAGAATCAATCGATCGACCACAGGCTGTCAATTGGAGATGGGTATCTGGATATTAAGGAAATCGTTTATTTAAAGTGATTAATTTAAGGATTGGGTATGTGGCAATAAACCCGAGTGTATGATGGGTTTGTTGATTAGGAGTTTATAAGTTAGTGGTTTAGATTAGTTGACCAATATTTATATGAGTCCATGTGAGGGACTAGCTAGGTAGTATGTCTTTTGAGTGAGATTAGGATCGTGCGCAAAACCCTAGAGTATGAATAATTAGTATATTGGATATGTATATATTTAACTAGAAGTGGGTAGATACCTAAACATGTAGCCTCGAGAGAGTTGGGCTAGGATTATGAGATGGAATATAGTTTTGCAAAATTATAGTATAAGTTGTGTATGAGACTATAATTAGAAATTGGAAATGTCTGGTATGTAGGCCTAGTAACTTGTAGAAGAGGATAGGGGTAACGAGTGTATTATATTTTAATAGATTGGTTAGTATGGATGACCCGGTAGTGATGGGTCTCTACACACACACACACACACACACACACACACATATCTATATAATAAGGAGTAGAATGTTGACACTATTCAATAACATGATAAGCTAAGTAAAGGTGGAGATTTGACCACATCACTCACAAATGGAGGGTTGTGATTGATTTTCCCCATTTTCGCCTTTATGCTCATTTGGCCAACCCTAGACCAAGCCATCTTGCTCATTCTCACCTCACTCATTTCGGCTACCTCCCAACACAGACCCGTCGCTGCCACTGCCCTCCATCGTTGCCCTCCGTCTCCATAGCTACTGCCCACAGGTTGTCTCGCTCTCTCTATCTCACCCTCTTACACACGTGCGCACACACACTCGCACATTCGCGCACACACACACACACACGTAACCATATACAATCTCCCTCCCGCCTCTACCTCTGCCTCCCCCTCCACCTCCGGCTCCTCCTCTCTCTCTCACCCTCTTACACACATGCACACACACTATGTTTATAAGTCTTTTTCACACAACCACATATCTGGGTTTTTGATTTTTTTTTAGTTATGCTAACAATATTCTTTTTTTTTTGCAACAGGTATACACCGTGGTAGCTCAAATGAGGTTGGTTTATCTCACTTTAATTATTGTAAAAGTCATATTTCCTTTTTTTGTTTAATTTTAGTTCTTACGTTTTTTGGGATTTTGTGTTTTTTTAGTGTATAGTTTCCTCTGCTTTTAGACTAGGGTTTACATTTTAGATCCTAGATTTTAGATCCCAAATCTTAGATATTAGATTTTAGACTAGGGTTTACATTTTTGTTGGTTGAGTTTTGCAAGTGTATAGTAGATATGATTTTTGGTGGTTTTATATGTCGATCCGTACTCTTCCACAGATTTTCCTTAATTTATTATGTGAAGAACTAACATTAAACACAGTTAATACATTTTTGAATAGTTTTTATTGGTTTTGTGAGTGGTTTTTGCTTTTTCAATACTGTATGGGTTGGGGTTATTCAGAGCTTCTTTTCATCATAATTGTTATACTTTTGTCATGTTTTTAGCATTAACATCGTACTAGTATGTATGCTTACACATTATATTTGATTTATTATTGGAGATGCTTTTGATAGTTTCTAATTACTGTGATGTAGTTTTACAAGAATGAAATTAATTTGTTATTGGAATTTGGTAAAGTGGTTGAAAAAATGATGAATTTTAGTTGTAAATAGATGAAATTTGAAGCGGGTAGGATTGCAAGGGTATTGCTTTATTATATGAAAGACCTAGCGATGTGCTAACGTTCATTTCTATTATAAATTATATTAGTTTTATTGTTACGTGCAGTGGAGTTTGATTTTATAGTCATGGTTAGTCTTATGTTTACCATTTACACGTATACCGTAGGCATTAGTATTAAGAACAATCCATTTATTTTTTAAATCAGTTTGTAGATGGGCACAATTTAAATGAATGCGGGTATTTTTTTCGTATGAATCAGGTATTACACGTACTTCGTGCCATTAAATTATGTGTTGAGAACATCTCATCACACATCCTTGGAATTTATTTGAAAAGCAAGTAGTGTGTAATGCACAAGACGATGTCTTTATTTCACTATACATGTACTATATTGTTAGAGGCCATATCTTCCATTATTGAGTAACTAACTGATGTATTTAAAGGCCTGATCTTCAATAAAATTTGTCTACCTTAACCTCTTTCATTATTTTTTCTTTGTTATTAATAATGTTGTACATTACAGATTGCTCCTGATGAGGGTTAATCTATTGCTGAGATGAGGTGTTTAACAACGCTTTGGTGTGATAATGACGATGTTAGGTTGGTCACAATGTGGATTATGTCATTTTTTGTTAGGAAAATGTCAATAGATTTGCGTTGATGTTTTATTTTTTATGATTATTACTTTTTATTAAAATGTCTAGATCCATATTGTGTAGAAGGGGAAAGTCAATGCAAGCATTGGTTGGAGAGTTGGAAACGTCTTTACATTGTTTCCCCACTGCTGTTGAATGAGAGAAAGTGTGCACCATCATGTTATTATGCATCATAGATGTGTATAATAGTGTGCACATGTTGTATTAATGAGACTTAATTGTGCAATCTCTATGGGTGGAACTCAACAAGGGGACTAGATGATTCTTCATGATTTTGATGGTGAGATTTTCTTTATATCTATTTTTATTAAAACTTGGTTTGACAAAAAAAATTGGGTTTCTTGAAATTTAGGGGGATGTATTTTAGGGTTTGAAATTTTGATTTTGGGGATTTTGAAAAACTTGGTTTTACAAAAATTTTGGGTTTCTTGAAATTTAGGGGGATGTATTTTAGGGTTTGAAAATTTGATTTGGGGATTCAGGGTGTTAGTTTAGTTACTTACAATAACTTTAAACATGTATATCTCACTCCTCAAGAATTTGTGAAAATATTGTGGATTTTACTTACTAGATTGACTAACTCAAACTCATTTATATTCATTTGAAATTTAAGGTCTCTCCCTCGGTGAGGACAACTATTTTCCTACAATGGCAGAGTTCATAGTTTTTGGCGTTTGACACTATTATTCCCCCAAAATTTATTTCTCGCCTTGAAAACACATCTCATATATGCATTGGTGGATTTATATCATTAAATGGGTCTTCAAACACAAAATGGGTCGTAGATTTGATAGACAAAGGCACAATGGTATCCAATTCTATCTCTTTTTTTTAGTTGATGTTTTGGTTATTATAAGGTTCAAAAGCGTCATTGGTATGTGGAGTTTTCTTCGGCGACTCTTTTTCTCGAGGAAAGGATATGGTGGAGTTGGAGAAGCACATAAATAGGTATTTAGATGTTAGTTCTTTTTACCTCTACTATGTGTCAAATTTTCGCTCACCTTTGTTTATTAGATTGCAATGTGTGAGAATGTAATGAGAAAAGTGAGTTTTCTAAGTTTATTTATAATTTCTTGGTTGATTGACAATATTTATTTTGTTTGGGTGCTAAGAAAATTAAAGGGAAATTTTGTTCGGGTGCTAAGAAAAGTGAGTTTTCTCTCTCTTGCCTTTGATATATGGGTTTATTTCTTACGTTTAATACGTGGGTTTTGAATTTTTTTTATATGTACGTGTTTTATTATGGACTTCTGTGTGATGATCATTTAGTTTGGTGAAAATTACATTGTTTTGACATATGCTCTAATTTTTTACTACCGTCAGTTGAATTTAAGAGGTATATGTATTAAGAAATTTTTTAATCCGTGTTAATTGAAAATTTGCACCAAAAAAGTTATTTTCAAATATTTGTATTATTCATATGTTAATTATACAAAGTTTGCGGTTTCATTCATTTTCAAAATTAAAAATCATAATGGATACATTTATAAGTGCATTAAACCAGTAAACTACAATATATTAGATATTTGCATATGTTCTTAATGTGAATTTTCTTATACTTAATGTATGTTTCCTTATGTAGACATGATCACGTGGTTCCATGAGCAAGCAATCTCACTGCTCAGATTTACTATCTAAAGGATAGGGGCTACAAGTTTAGTTCCGATTTACACCTGTGATGAATCGGATTGAGGAAAATGACTTTGATTAGAACCTGTTCCATGGCCTTAGAAACCTCTTCCATGATTATTATAGGGCATAGAAGAATAAGATCGACTTGCAAACTATGGATAACCTCTTCCACACCCAAAATTAGATGATTGATCTATGCGCATGGAAGGAAGCACTCATCAATTATCAAAGTTGATGGAAGACTTCCAATCACAGATGCAAGAGCATCATAATCATGAGGTAATCTTTTTAATATGTGGATTATTATATCTTCATCATAAATGACATAAGTAGCCATATCTAACTGATCTATAATTTTCTGAATTTCAGAGATGAGTACATTGATTTGGTACCTTTCTGAAGTTCATTCAAATCCATCTTCAAGGAATGATTATGAGGTCTAGAAATATTTGTGTATCGATGATGAAGATGGTTCCATAATCTAAAACAAAACAAAAATCACGAAAAAGAAGGCAAAACCCTTCTCCCCTTCTCCTTCCTCCCCTTGCCCCCTACAACAGAGACTATGCTACTATTTTTGTTGGTTGCCCTTCTGCTCCCCAAACCATCTCTATTGGCAGAGCTTCTCCTCCTCTGCCCCTGCTAGCAGCTCCCCTCATCTCTCTCGGGTCTCTCCCCCGAGTCAGCAGTTCGTAGGATCACTCCTTAATTAAATTAAATCAAGGTGAACAGTTTGGTTCATTCTGAGCATCACTGTCGTAAAAATAAACTTTCCAATTTAACACCCTAAATAATTAAGCTAAGTGTCAAAACCATATTTAAACGTTACTTTCCAAATTTTTATTTAAAGAAAATGATTTATTTATTTATTAACAACATTTCAAAAATTAGGAATCACACCACAATAAACCTGGAACACAATCCAATTAATTTAAAACATTCGTCAATCGAATGTCAACATGCGAAATATAAAGTAACACAATTCAAACTGAATAAATCCCATAGTGACAATACTAGAAATAACTGAAATACAAATGTCCCAATAACAATGAAATAATGGAAAGGGCGACACATGCCCAATAAATGAGAATGCTAGAAGTGGAGTCAATAAAGGAAGCCGTCTACGCAAGTGACCTGCAACTCCCACCTAAGCTACAGCACGTTCCTTTCAAGGGATCCTAAGCAAGACGCCCCTGTGGCTGGGCACCTAAAATATATACATATATATACAAGAGAGAGAGAGAAAAAAAAACGGGTCAGAGCCCGATAGTGTGTTTGATTTAAAATACGTTTAGCAAGTATTTAAATTGATATAGGCCAATGCAACAACATATTAGAGCGACACTCTCGTGAGAAATTCTCACCTCTCTTCTAATGTGCACGCCTATCGTACTAACCTTCCCAACGGTTTATCTTATCATTTTATCATACTAACCTTCCCAAAAATTTAGCTTATCTTACTTACTCATAAGATTTCAAAACCGAACAATATCATTGTTTAAAAAGAATACTTCCAATTAGCAACCCAACTCTCGTTTTAGCTTTATTAATTTATAAAGTTTCCCAGTGTCATATTATACTTTCACAAAACAAGAATTTACTATTTGAGTCATCAACCATGTCCTACTTATCAAATCACAGTAGGCAGTTTCAAATTCCCGAATCTCATATATATATTAACTACTCGTATAATATATATATAATAACAGCACCCCAAATAAAACTATGGTGCATGCATACTTCTACTATCCAAACCCCATACCACTCATATCAAGGGGAATACAAATTCGGAATCACTCTCGAACTGCATTAACATATACACAAACAATAACGAGGCGAAGCATAGATTCCAAGTCTCTAAGAGGATGGCACATACTCGCGTCTCTTAGGACCGTCTGAACTATCAATTAGATAGCCTATACCAAGGATATCTATCTTCTAGGGTACAAGTCAATATCCCCCATAAAGGTCCCATCGAGATAAGACTGTCCCAGCGCGGTAACCTCAAGGATAGCAAGTAGCGCGGTATGTTTTTCACATGTATATAATATATGTACACAAAATCATATAAATATACCACTTTTATCATACTAATATAGGTTCCTCTCGTCACCCATAATTACAACATTTATCCTTAATTTCACATTATTAGTATTACGTATAAGGTTTCATCTCTAACCTTAACTCGAAGAATTTTCTCACTTATTACGTGACACTCGTGGACTCTATCCTTCCAAGTAGAAAATTCAGTAGGTATACCTATATTCACTATCGTAGCTATTCACCGTAATCTCTCACTTGAAATACGTAGTTTCATCGTTCATTACATAATTATCCCAAAAGCAAACTTCTCGTCTTATAATAAAGTTCCCAACCCTTATTCATATGTCCTACTGGTCTTTCCTATCTCCCAAAACATTTTATTAAGAATACCCAAGAATTATTTCACAATAAATTTTGTTTAACTAATTAAACAAGGGAAATAGGAGTCTTCCAGGAGGGGTCGATCGATCGAGTTCTGGGACTCGATCGATCGAACCTTCGATCGATCGAAGCTCTACGCTCGATCGATCGATCAAACAGGTATTTTGATTTCTGCAGAATTGCAGTTACGGGTTCAACCAATTTTCTTCATCCAAATCCATGTTTTCCAACCCCAAACGTCCCAAGAATTCTACTACTAACATTATAACAATATACTAGATGTTTCTAACGTAAGGCATGTACACATTCATCATTTAAACATGGATTTTCAACCCAAAATTATATCTAATTATCAAGAACCCTAAAACTTTCTTAAACAGATTTCTAACAAATTTTTCTCCAGAATTTCTTTCTTATAATCATTAAAATTTTGTGGTTAATTTCCTCTACATGGCAAGGGTTTCCAGAATCATCATATCAACCAATACTACATGGATTTTCCTACCACAAATTGGGTTTTCTTCCACATATTTCATCCCTAATCATTCCTAAACTAATATGGAAATTGCACCAACGAAAATATCAAGATAAACACTTGCCTGGGATTTTTGGTATTCTGATTTACGGCTGATTTTGGTATGGTTGCGTTCCTCGTCTCGCGATCTACGCGTTGGCGGTGACGACGGTGTAAACGGGTGGCTTTTTGGCCTTGAATTGCCTTGAGAGCTCTCTCCTCTCTTCTCCAATGGCCATCACTTGTGTTTAGAGTTTCTAACCCTAGGTGACCATCTAGATATCTGATATAACCCTTGGAATTTTCGTGGGTTTAATTACCCAAAAAGGTGAAATGTCCAAAACGCCCTCCCGGGTTACTAATTAGGCCTAAAAACGCCTCGAGACCCAAACTACACCCCCGGGTACACTTTTCTGACTATCTCGACCCTTCCGGACGCGTTGGCGCACTCAAAATGACCATACGGGTAACTTATAAAATATTCACTTTTTATTTATCAAAATTTAGTCCCGACACGACACGAGCACGTTCCGACTTAAATTTCCGAAATTGTCATTTAACTCACTCATGACATTCAATATAATATATTACTTTGCTCATTAGTAATATTCAACAAATTTCCCATAATTACTAACTCTCGTCACGTTAATAATTATAACATAATTAATTTTTGGATTTTTATTAAATACTTCATTCACATTAACATTAATAAATCCCCAAATTAATATAGCATAAAAATACGGGGTATTACATACTTCCCCCCTAATAACGGAATTTCGTCCCGAAATTCGGAAAATAAGGCATACCTGGTAAAAAAAATCTGGATATCTCTCGCGTATATCTGCCTCGCGCTCCCAAGTGGATTCCTCCACATTATGATGCTCCCACTGGACCCGCACAAGTGGAACTATCTTTGACCTCAATCTCCTCTCACTATAGTCTAAGATAGCCACCGGTCTCTCCTCGTAAAATCTATCAGGCTGTAAGTCGATCTCATCTATCGCAATGTGAGTATGGGCCATGTCATCCCGAAGATATTGTCTCAACGACGAGATGTGGAATACATCGTGGATGAGATGTAAATGTTCTGGCAGTCCCAACCTGTATACAACCGACTCAATCCTCTCGATGATGGGAAATGGTCCCACGTACCTCGGAGCCAACTTCCCCTTCTTCCCGAACCTCATCACTCCCTTCATAGGAGATACACGCAATAACACTTGGTCCCCCACACTAAACTCCCGGAAGAACCGTTTCGCATCGGCGTAGCTCTTCTGCCTGTCCTGGGCTATCCGAATGCGACTCCTGATCATCTCAATCCTCGTGGAGGTTTCCTGATTCACCTCTGGTCCTAGCAATTTGTTATCTCCCACTTCGAGCCAACAAGCTTGGGAACGACAAGGCCTGCCATACAAAGCCTCAAATGGAGCCATGCCAATCGTGAACTGATAAGAGTTATTATAGGCAAACTCTACCAGTGGAAGATGTGGCTCCCAACCTCCTCCAAAATCGAGAATACACATGCGTAGCATATCCTCTAACATCTGATTAGTACGCTATATCTGTCCATCTGTCTGTGGGTGGTAAGCTGAACTCAGCCTCAACTCAGTACCCATAGCCTCCTGAAAGCTTTCCCAAAAATGTGACACGAAAATCTTGTCTCTATCTGACACAATATTCAGGGGCACCCCGTGTAATCTGACAATCTTAGCGATGAACAACTGAGCATACTGACCCGTGGTGTAATCTGTCCGCACCGGCAGAAAATGAGCCACCTTTGTCAAACGGTCTACAATCACCCAGATAGAATCGTGGCCCCGCTGTGATGTAGGCAACGCTGTAATAAAATCCATGGAAATACTCTCCCATTTCCACGCGGGTACTTCCAATGGCTGAAGGAATTCTGATGGTTTCTGATGGTCCACCTTCACTAGCTGGCAAGTAGAACACTTGGACACGAACTCAGCAATGTCCTTCTTCATTCCACTCCACCAGTATTGTCTCCTCATATCCTGGTACATCTTATCCCCTCCAGGATGCACCGCAAACTGGGACCCGTGAGATTGGGTCATCACTGCATGACGTAATTCATCCCCTTCAGGAACTACCAACCTCCCATTAAACCGCAAAACTCCATCGGAACTAACAGAATAGGACTCAGCACCCTCGGCTAGAAGTCGCACAATCTGCTCCTGGCAAAACGGGTCTGTAGTCTGTGCCTGTATCACCCTCGTAACAATCTCGGGTATGACTGACATCACGGATGTGAAAGAACAGGCTACTGCGTCCTGGTGGCCTAACTCCTACCACTTTGCTTTCCAGATGTCTGCTACTTCTTCTACCGGTCTACGACTCAACGCATCCGCAACTACGTTGGCCTTTCCCGGATGATACTTTATGTCGAACTGGTAGTCCTTCACAAACTCTAGCCATCTGTGTTGACGCATATTCAGCTCTCGCTGAGTGAACATGTACTGCAACGACTTGTGGTCTGTGAACAAATGAAATTTCTCTCCCAACAAATAGTGCCTCCATATCCTCAATGCAAAGACGACCGCTGCTAACTCCAGGTCGTGGGTGGGGTAATTTTTCTCATACGTCTTAAGCTTGCAGGAGGCAAAAGCTATAGCCTTCTCTTCCTGATGAAGTACTCCCCCAAGTCCCCGTAAGGACGCATCGGTGTAAACCAGGTACTCCATACCCGGTTTTGGTAACGCAAGGACTGGAGCTAAAGTAAGCTTGTCTTTCAGCTCGTCGAAAGCCAACCGACAAGCGTCATCCCAAACATATGGTACTCCCTTGCGAGTCAGATTCGTCAATGGACCCGCTATTTTGGAGAATCCCCGAATGAATCTCCTGTAGTAACCAGCTAACCCCAAGAAACTACACACTTCCGTCGGTGTCGTGGGCTGTCCCCACTCCCTCACCGCTGATACTTTACTCGGGTCAACTGCTATCCCCTGCTCAGAAACAACATGCCCCAAGAACTGTACCTCTCACAACCAGAATCCGCACGTCTCGTACTTAGCATACAACTGATGCTCTCGTAGAGTCTAAAGAACCTGCCTCAAGTGCTCGGCATGCTCCTCCTCGGAGTGTGAATATATCAAAATGTCATCTATGAAAACGATGACAAACTGATCCAAGAACTCTCTGAATACTCGGTTCATCAAGTCCATGAAAATGGCTGGAGCATTTGTGAGTCCGAACGGCATCACTCGAAACTCATAAGACCCATATCTCGTCAAGAAAGCAGTCTTCGAAACATCCTGCTCCCTAATATGTAGCTGATGGTACCCCGACCTCAGATCTACCTTCGAAAAGAAAGTTTCTCCCCCCAGCTGGTTGAGGTAACGGATATTTATTCCGTATCGTGACCTTGTTCAGCTCCCTATAGTCCACACAAAATCTCAGTGAACCGTCTCTCTTCTTCACAAACAAAACTGGAGTGCCCCAAGGTGAGGTACTCCTACGAATGAATCCCTGACCTAACAGCTGCTCTATCTGATCTCATAGCTCTCGCATCTCTGTCGGAGCCATACGGTATGGTGCGCGTGCTATAGGTCTCGTATCTGGCAATAAATCTATGACAAAGTCTATCTCTCGACTGGGGGGTAGGCCTGGTATTTCCTGAAACACATCAGAATACTCCCTGACAACTGGGATCGAATCTAAGGGAATTACAACCTCCTTATAGGTATCCTCCTCTATGTAATACAAATGAGCGGTCGAGCCTCCCTCTAGGCGAGGCATCGCCACTACAAACATCTCTTGCCCGGGAATGGAAAAAATAATGCTCCCATCAAAGCAATCGATCATGGCTCTATAAGCTGCGAGCCAATCCATACCAATAATCACATCATGCTCGTGCATGTCTAAGACTAACATGTCTGCAGGTAATACCAAGCTACCAATCTCTACCCCCACTCCTCGGCATATAAAGAAAATAAGTGACCCACTCCCCAGTGGTGAGTCCACACACGTCACTGTGCTCTCTGCTGTGGCTAACAACCCTAAGGCCTTCGTAAAATTTGTAGTTATAAAATAATGCGTTGCCCCCGTATAAAAAAAACCCGACCCATAGTACCATGGATAGGAAACATACCCTCAATCGCGGGTGGTGCCTGTGGAGCTGCTGCCTGGTGGACGTTATAGACACATCCGTACTGTAACTTCCCCTGCTGCACTGGAGCTGTGGAATGGCTGGTAGGTCTGGCACCTGGGCTGGAGCTGGGAATGCAGCCGGAAAAAGTGGTCTCTGTGGCTCATTACGGGCACCCTGCTGCTGTGGGGCCCTATCTCCCTCCGGACAATCCTGGAGCCTATGGCCGTGTCTACCACATCCAAAACATCGGCCCTTGAAGTTTCCTCTCCTCTGTCCCTGCTGACCACGGCCCTGCTGGCCGTTACCTCCTCGCCCCTGGCCCTGTTGGCCCTGATTAGCACGTTGCTGGCCCTGTTGCTGTCGGTGTTGGCCCTGCTGGCCCTGCTGATTAGGCTGGCCCTGCCTATAGCCCCCATATCCCTGCCTAGAATCACCTGAACGGAAATGCTTAGCAGGGTCCCCCTGATGGGAACTCTGGTCGTGCTGACGAGTCTGTCCATGAGATGGTGCCCCACTGGCACGATTACCCTCGGTCCTGCCCTACTGGCTGGACTCTCCTGCTCTCTTGCTTCCCTGCAGATGGAAGCGGTGATCCTGGCAATGTAGCAATGCGGCATTGAGTACATCAGTGAAAGTACTCAGGGATAAATTCCCAATAAGGTGCTGACGGATCCTCCAAGCTAACCCGTCGACAAACAGCAAAATATTCTTGCTCTCAGTAGGTGCCTCATCTGGCACAACGGTGAGGAGTCTCGTGAACTCCTCCTCATACTCTGCTACGGTAAGACTCTCCTGCTTCAGATTTAGTAATCTCCGCCTCATCTCAGTCTGCACGGCGGGTGGAAAATACTTACGGCCAAACCGCTCCCAAAATGACTGAATAGGGATCGTGTCCCTCTCCTCTAATGTGGTAGTGGACTCCCACCACTGCAAAACGGCTCCCACCAGCTTAAAGGAAGCCAATAACTGCTTTTGCACATCAATGGACTCATACATACGGAGGTTCCGCTGGATGTCTTTCTTCCATTGGCTAACTGTGACAATATCGGAGCTACCAGAGAACTCAGGGGGATGCGCTTTCTAAAAAGCATCCCGAACCCTCTCCCATGCAGATGGAAGCTGTGCTGGTACTGGCGCCACTGCCTGAACCTGGGGTGGAGCCTGCTGAACCACCGCTAGTGCAGCATTCACCGCCTGACCAACAATGGCGGCTACTTCATTTGCATTCATCGTGCCTTGTGCCGGAACTGCTGGCTGTTCGGCCTGGGCACGCCTATCGTTCGGAGCACATCTCGGAGGCATCTGAAACGTGAAGAAGTTTATTAGTCTACAGTTATCATAAAATCTCAAATAGCTGAAGACTTAAACGTAAAACTATAGTACAACAATCCTAAAAATAGGGCTCTATAGCAATAACGTTAAGCTGAAAGCGAAAATAAGCCATACAGATCCTATGGACACTGGAACCTGATGCTCTGATACCACCTCTGACACCCCGCCTAATTAAATACCGGGCGATCACTCCTTTATTAAATTAAATCAAGGTGAATAGTTTGGTTCATTCTTAGCATCACTGTCATAAAAATAAACTTTCCAATTTAACATCCTAAATAATTAAGCTAAGTGTCAAAACCATATTTAAACGTTACTTTCCAAATTTTTATTTAAAGAAAATGATTTATTTATTTATTAACAACATTTCAACAATTAAGAATCACACCACAATAAACCTGGAACACAATCCAATTAATTTAAAACATTCGTCAATCGAATGTCAACATGCGAAATATAAAGTAACACAATTCAAACTGAATAAATCCCATAGTGACAATACTAGAAATAACTGAAATACAAATGTCCCAATAACAATGAAATAATGGAAAGGGCGACACATGCCCAATAAATGAGAATGCTAGAAGTGGAGTCAATAAAGGAAGCCGTCTACGCAAGTGACCTACAACTCCCACCTAAGCTGCAGCACGTTCCTTTCAAGGGATCCTAAGCAAGACGCCCCTTTGACTGGGCACCTGAAATATGTACATATATATACAAGAGAGAGCGAGAGAAAAAAAACGGGTCAGAGCCCGATAGTGTGTTTGATTTAAAATACGTTTAGCAAGTATTTAAATTGATACAGGCCAATGCAACAACATATTAGAGCGACACTCTCTTGAGAAATTCTCACCTCTCTTCTAATGTGCACGCCTATCGTACTAACCTTCCCAATGGTTTATCTTATCATTTTATCATACTAACCTTCCCAAAAATTTAGCTTATCTTACTTACTCATAAGATTTCAAAACCGAACAATATCATTGTTTAAAAAGAATACTTCCAATTAGCAACACAACTCTCGTTTTAGCTTTATTAATTTATAAAGTTTCCCAGTGTCATATTATCCTTTCACAAAACAAGTATTTACTATTTGAGTCATCAACCATGTCCTACTTATCAAATCATAGTAGGCAGTTTCAAATTCCCGAATCTCATATATATATTAACTACTCGTATAATATATATATATATATAATAACAGCACCCCAAATAAAACTATGGTGCGTGCATACTTCTACTATCCAAACCCCATACCACTCATATCAAGGGGAATACAAATTCAGAATCACTCTTGAACTGTATTAACACATACACAAACAATATCAAGGCGAAGCATAGATTCCAAGTCTCTAAGAGGATATCACATACTCGCGTCTCTTAGGACCGTCTGAACTATCAATTCGATAGCCTGTACCAACGATATCTATCTTCTAGGGTACAAGTCAATATCCCCCATAAAGGTCCCATCGAGATAAGACTGTCCCAACGCGGTGACCTCAAGGATAGCAAGTAGCGCGGTATGTTTTTCACATGTATATAATATATGTACACACAATCATATAAATATACCACTTTTATCATACTAATATAGGTTCCTCTCGTCACCCATAATTACAACATTTATCCTTAATTTCACATTATTAGTATTACGTATAAGGTTTCATCTCTAACCTTAACTCGAAGAGTTTTCTCACTTATTACGTGACACTCGTGGACTCTATCCTTCCAAGTAGAAAATTAAGTAGGTATACCTCTATTCACTATCGTAGCTATTCGCCGTAATCTCTCACTTGAAATACGTAGTTTCATCGTTCATCACATAATTATCCCATAAGCAAACTTCTCGTCTTATAATACAGTTCCCAACCCTTATTCATATGTCCTACTGGTCTTTCCTATCTCTCAAAACATTTTATTAAGAATACCCAAGAATTATTTCACGATAAATTTAGTTTAACTAATTAAACAAGTGAAATAGGAGTCTACCAGGAGGGGTCGATCGATCGAGGTCTGAGACTCGATCGATCGAAGCTCTATGCTCGATCGATCGATCAAACAGGTATTTTGATTTCTGCAGAATTGCAGTTACGGGTTCAACCAATTTTCTTCATCCAAATCCATGTTTTCCAACCCCAAATGTCCCAAGAATTATACTACTAACATTATAACAATATACCAGATGTTTCTAATGTAAGGCATGTACATATTCATCATTTAAACATGGATTTTCAACCCAAAATTATATCTAATTATCAAGAACCCTAAAATTTTCCTAAACAGATTTCTAATAAATTTTTCTCCAGAATTTCTTTCTTATAATCATCAAAATTTCGTGGTTAATTTCCTCTACATGGCAAGGGTTTCCAGAATCATCATATCAACCAATACTACATGTATTTTCCTACCACAAATTGGGTTTTCTTCCACATATTTCTTCCCTAATCATTCCTAAACTAATATGGAAATTGCACCAACAAAAATAGCAAGATAAACAATTGCCTATGATTTTTGGTATTCTGATTTACGGCTGATTTTGGTATGGTTGCGTTCCTCGTCTCGCGATCTACGCGTTGGCGGTGACGGCGGTGCAAACGGGTGGCTTTTTGGCCTTGAATTGCCTTGAGAGCTCTCTCCTCTCTTCTCCAATGGCCGTCACTTGTGTTTAGAGTTTCTAACCCTAGGTTACCATCCAGATATCTGATATAACCCTTGGAATTTTCGTGGGTTTAATTACCCAAAAAGGTGAAATGTCCAAAACGCCCTCCCGGGTTACTAATTAGGCCTAAAAACGCCCCGAGACCCAAACTACACCCCCGGGTACACTTTTCTGACTATCTCGACCATTTCGGACACGTTGGCGCACTCAAAACGACCATACGGGCAAATTATAAAATATTCACTTTTTATTTATCAAAATTTAGTCCCGACGCGACACGAGCACGTTCCGACTTAAATTTCCGAAATTGTCATTTAACTCACTCATGACATTCAATATAATATATTACTTTGCTCATTAGTAATATTCAACAAATTTCCCAAAATTACTAACTCTCGTCACATTAATAATTATAACATAATTAATTTCCGGATTTTTATTAAATACTTCATTCACATTAACTTTAATAAATCCCCAAATTAATATAGCATAAAAATACGGGGTATTACAGAGGAAGCCTTACTTTTTGAATATACAAGTAAACTCTCTTTTTGATCTTTTTGGGTTTTTATGAAAATAAGTTATATAAATACTGATATTAATAAAAATGGATATTATTTGATATGAGGTAATGAAACAAGACTAAAAGATATCACAAAATGGAAATAAAGTGAATAAATAATACTAAATGAGTAAACTAGAAAAGAGTTAGGAATGGACTTCCTATAAGACTTTTGTTGCGAAATTTGGAGGGTATGCAGGCTGATTTTATAGTAGTATATGATGGTACAAAATGCAGGCTGATTTTATAGTAGTATAGGATGAGGTAAGTGACCAAATGTGGTACGAAAGTGAGGCATGAGAATGTTGGAAAATATGGTTTTTGGGTATGACGGCGCTCTAATTTCGAGAGAATGTTTTATGATTACTTAAAAAGACCTCCTTCATGAGTGAGGTCATAGGTTCCTTAAATAGTTCCTTTTAGGGTTAGGGATGACAATTGGTAGGCACCTTGTGTTACCTATCATCATAATATTATCCTTGTTGGGAAAGTAAAGCACACCCCGTCGATAGGTAGGGTGTCTGAGGTGCCTATACGTAGTCGAGAACATACTTTTTTGGAAAAATGGGAATAAATTGCTAATCGCAAGTTCAAATCGTGCACAATAGGGACCTTTGGAAAGGATATTAATATCCCTTAAATAATTCATTGATCCACTCTCAGGTTCGATAGTTGACTGGAGTCAAATGGGGCTCGAAAGCGCCTGATGATCTCTGAACGGGGGATTTCGGAGTAAAATGGGTCATTCGTGTGAACCTTGAGGCTAATTTATGCATTGAACAAATTGTTTCAAAGGGAATTTAGTTACCTTCAATATTTCATTGAACTTTGCTCGGATTAGATGGTTGACCAATGTCAAATGGGGCCCGAAAGTGCTCAGTGGCCTTTCGGAGTAAATTAGGTCATTCGTGCGAACCATAAGGACGATTTGTGCATGGTATGGACCATTGGAGAGGGAATTTAGATCCCTTCAGTGTTCCATTGATATTCACTTAGGTGGGAGAGTTTATCGGAGTCAAAGGGGCCCAGGAGGACTCAATGGCTTCCAGATCAATTCTCGGAGTAAAAAAGATCATTTGTGCAAATGGTGGGACCAGTTCATACATTGTACGAGCCGTTTCAAAGGTAATTTAGATCCATTCAAGGTTTCATTGATATTATCTCAGTTTAGAGAGTTAAAAGGAGTTAAACAGGGCTCGGTAGTGCTCGATTGCCTCTAGATTGATACTCGGAGTAGGACCTAGGGTTTATTAAGGGAGGAGGAATGTTAGGGACCTTATTAGGTATTTAGAGGGTACTGGGATGGTGTGTATAAAGTCACCAATATACTATTGGTATGGAATTATACTAATCCTTGTATGGATGGCCATTCCATTCACTCAGATATTGGCTAGAGACATGGGATAGTAGGCTTTTCAAGATAGAATGTATTTGGGACACCGCGGAGAATTTAACTCTCATCAGAGAATGTTTAATGTCTTCCCTGAGTAATAAAAAGTGTAATGTTGATAGGAGGAAGTGTAAAGTGGAGTTTTAGGTTAGAGATCAGATGCTTATGAATGTCTCCCTAATGAAGGGAGTTATGAGACTTGGGTCTAAGGAGAAGTTGTCACCTCGATACGTAAATCTCATCATGTTCTTGGATAGGGTAGGTATAGTGGCATATCGTTTGGAGTTACCCAACCATCTTCAAAGAGTACATGACATATTTCATGCGTCTATAATGAGGATGTTCTTAAAGGAAAGTTAGCATATTACCACATCAACCTTGATGTGATTGATTTGCATCTAGACATGAGTTACGAGGAGAGACCACATCAAGTCTAGTGAGGACACGTACTTTGGAGAGAGAGGAAGACACACGATCAAGATGACCTAAGATTTTTGAGTCAGGTATATAAAAGTAAAATTTCAAGGATGAAATTCCTTGTTTAAGGGGAACGAATGCAATACCCTTTATTTTCTTTGAATTTATTTAATTATTTACTTAATTATTAAATTATTAGTGGTGACATACAATATGTCACTTATTACAATTATATATGTTGTTATGTGATTCTTACATGTGTTGTGTAAATTCAAAACCTTTACAAATCAACAAAATACACTTTAATTCACTAAGTAAATATATTAAGTGACTTAGTATTATGGGTGACTATGGAATTATCAAGGACTAGGTGTCGGGGTTTTTCTTGTTTGGATTATTACCTTAGTATCAGGTCCCGCCATTCGTAAAGTAATTTCTTATAATACCGAGGCACGTTTATCTCATTAATAATTAAGTTTTAATTTAATCTACTCGTATTAGTTAATTAATTAATGTAAGAAGTAAATTAATTTATAAAATATATTCATTTTTAGGATTGATTCTTGGTACTTTTATAAATTCCCTTTTTAGGTTAAATTGTGGAATTTAAATTCATTGGGTTAGTATATGATTTGGACTATGTTTTGGGTCATTTGAAGCATGTTTTGGGCATAGTGGTTTGAGACTATTTTTTATCCTAGGTTCAATTTTGGATTTAATACCTTTTTAACTATATTAAAAAAACCTAAAACTCCCATAACACATTATAGAAGAACCCTAACAGCTAAGGAGTTTGAGGAGAACCAAGAAATTGACGAGATTGAGGATTTGCGATTCGATTCGTACAATCAATTAAAGGCAAGTCTATTTTGATTAATAATCTAATTAAGTTTGTGTTAGGATAATTTTAGTTCATTGGAACCTGAACTTAATTTATGAAATTTTTTTCGTAATCATATTATAACCTAATTTCATATTTAGATGAATTACACGTTTAAGCCTTAATCACATATTGATGAACTAGTATAGTTTTGGTGTCTAATCCCTTAATCAAACCATGAAATCATGTAATATAGATATAAAATATTTCGATATGAGTCATAGTAATGTTACTATGCAAACTCCCTCTTTTTAGATTAATACTTAAAGTGAAATCATCGTTTAATTTGTGGAATCATGTTTAGATGAACAACATTGGGTTGAATTATTATAATATAAAATTAAATCATTAATACTAGATTTAATCATCTAAAACTTATTAATATAGGTTAGTAATGATGATATACATGTTAGATTATAAGGATATATGGTAATATGATGTTTAGAGTCTTTAAACTTAAGTTTCAATTTGGTTATGGTTGTTTTTATGCAAAGAGGAAGACCGCTCATGCGTCAAACTCGTTAGATCGACATTGGATTCTTGTCCGAACGAGAAAAGACATCTCGTTCAAATGACATGGGTTTTTAGTTCAAACGATGTTCGAATGACTGGGAGTTCCTGTTCAAACGACTTTAGAGTTTTGGTTCGAATGCCTTTTGGATTTCGTTAGAATGACTTTGGGTCAAATTCGCTTTGAACTTTTAAATACTTAGAGCTTATTAATAAAAGATTTAAGGTACTGTGTTAGGTATACTTAGAGCATGATTGATTGTTGTTTACTTAATTTATGTGCCATCATACATAGGGGTGTGTGTGCTCGTGGGTGGCGTACTAGGAGGGATTTATTTGGTCACGTATGACGTTGACCGGATGGGTACCCCAGTGATTGATACATGCTTTACTTGGTCCTATTTACCCTGATCCTACGTGTCAAAATACTCGTCTCCTGACTGGGACAAACGGGGGAGTCCTTTTGTATAACCTTGGGTATGGAGTTGTATGACTTGAGGGAAGGCGTAGTGATTTCCACTTGTTGATAATTTGATGTTATATGTTGGAGACGATAAATAACTATACCTAATATGTGCAAGTGATCCCTGAAGGACGTAGGGATAGAACTTCATGACTTTATTTACAGGCTTGGGCATAGCTCATCTGTTTTTCATGTGAGTGGGGAATACTCAATTGGTTATTGAATTACATGATTCTACTACTCTATATTGAGATTATACTACAGATTTATAGATGAGATACTAGCTTCTGGAACCATGTAAATATTAAACACTTGAGAAGATATATAATTATGTAACATGGCTTTCATTGGGGACTGGGATTAGACCTTCATATTTTATCTAGGTTTTTTGGGTTGGGCTAACTTAAAAATAACTAAATAACGTGAGGAAGATGCATTATTATTATTATTATTATTATTATTATTATTATTATTATTATTATTATTATTATTATTATTATTATTATTATTATTATTATTATTATTATTATTATTGTGGACCATATTTAGTTATATTTTTACTCAGTGTAGACTTGCTAGGTTGAATCCTATTTGTGGGACTATTTTTCATATCATAAGTGACATCAATTACCTCATCCTTGGTTCTTTCTTAATTGAGTTACATCTAACCCTTCATTTTCAGTTCCATTTATTCTAGTCTCAGAATGTAGGTGTCGATCTTATATGATCACCTTTACGTATTACATTTCCATTTCAGTATCAGTTGAGTCAATTAACTTATTTAGAGTTGTATATTTATTATGTTAAGACATTTATCTATTCTAGTGTGGCGATTATTTTATTATGATTTGGATTGATACCATAGTTGTATCGTGTACTATTTCATTTTAGAACTATTGGTATATTTATCAGTTTATTTTATTTTATTTTATTTTAGTCATTCTGAGAATGATATAAATTATTTTGACTTTCAAATTATTTATGTTTGGACCTAATAAATCTATTTATAGATTTTATGGGATGTCATAGTTAGTGAGCGCTAGTTACAGCTATTTTTTTCAGCACGAGCTAAAATATAGTGGGCTTATTATATTCCAATGACTTTGTATTTAGTGGGGATAGTCACGGGTTATTTGGCGTACTAGTGACCCCATAGTTAGTGGGTGTTAGTCTTGATTTTATGTTTTGGTGTATTAATGACCCTTAGTTAGTTGGGGCTAATCCCAAATTTACTAATGATGATATTATCATGGGTAGTGGGTATATTAGTAATCTCTTCATTAATGTGAATTAGTAGGATTTTATAAGACTTCATAAAACACATTATGAAATGATAACATCGGTAATGGTGGGGTAAGATATTAAAAAGTTAATTTAACAACTTTTGATTTATTATTTATGCATATGATTTTCAGTTTTGTTACTTGAGTTGCGAATCCTTTATCTTACGGTGGGCCTGACCCGTCATGTTGTTCCAGATGCTCCAACTCGTTAGATTTAATTTTTCCTCCCTTGAGTAGCGAGTCATCTTTACGATCACCACTGTCAAAGACGTAGGTGTTGAAGCTTATCTTTCTTTTTGTTTATTTTGGGAGATGTGAGGGGTACATTTATGGCACAGTGGATATTGTACTGTTATTTATGTTGGAGGTTTTGGAGATATTAGCATGTATGATTTTTGATTATCCTGTCAGATATTATAATTTTATATTTTATAGTTAGTGGCGGTGATTTAATCATATTCCATGTTTATTTTATATTGAGGGTGTTCATGTATCACTCTATTTTGACAATCATTATTCATTGTTTTCATTTCATGCTAAGAACAATATTTAATTGTTTTAACAACCTATATAATTTAATAGCCAGACTTGATTAACCTAAATATTCAAATATATAGGGTGTCACACTTCTTCTTCTTCTTCTTCTTCTTCTTCTTCTTCTTCTTCTTCTTCTTCTTCTTCTTCTTCTTCTTCTTCTTATTATTATTATTATTATTATTATTATTATTATTATTATTATTATTATTATTATTATTATTATTATTATTATTATTATTATTATTATTATTATTATTATTATTATTATTTCTTCTTCTTCTTCTTCTTCTTCTTCTTCTTCTTCTTCTTCTTCTTCTTCTTCTTCTTCTTCTTCTTATTATTATTATTATTATTATTATTATTATTATTATTATTATTATTAGAGTTAATGACCCTAGTGGCCCCTAAACTATACTAAAGTGACCATTTTTGTCCATAAATAATTTTTTTAACCCTATCAGCCCCTAAACTATGCAAAACATAATTAGTTGGTCCTTCCATTAGTTTTTCTTTTAAAACTAACGGAATTCTTGTTTTAATTGATTTTCCTCATTAAAAAATTATTAAAATGTAAGAAAACATGTCAAATTTGAATAAAAAAATAAAAAAGAGGACTTTCCCTCCATAAAATTAGTTCCAAAACACTTTCAAAAATTTCCAACAAACTCTTTTTATAGTTTTTAAAAATTGGATTCCGAAATCTTATTTTTTTTACCCAACATGAACCCGACCCAAATAAAAGCGACACGAAATGGTACAAATTCATATTTTTTTTATCAAACACAACCCAATTAAAATGGAACACGACACCAAATTTTATTTTCATTACCTAACATAATCAAAACCCAAATAAAATGACACGGGTGACATAAATTTTTATTTTAATCAACACGAACACGCCCCCAATTAAAATGCAACAAGACATGAATTATTTTTATTGCCTAACACGATCACAACCCAAATAAAACCAACGTGAGACGATGCAAATTTCATTTTTTTACCGAACAAAAACACGACCCAATTAAAATACGACACGACCCAATTGAAATACGATCCAATTTGTTTTTTGTGATTTATTTTAGGTGAAACACTATGGGTCTTTTGGTTCGCCTAATGTTGTAAGCATTTATAAGAGGTTTTTTTGTTAGATGAAAAACTATCTTCAGTTATCTTTTTTGTAATTTTAATGGCGATTGCTTTTGCAAACTGTGCATGGTGGTGGTTTTGACCATGATGTGTTGTGATGGACCGCTAGTGGTGGAGTAGTAAGAACATAATATATGTTGGAGTTGCAAATTTTTCCCCCTTTATTTGGTTCAAGTTATTACTTAATTTAATTAGTATGGTTTAACAAAAAGAAGGTGTTTCAATCACTTGTAAAAATAAAAAATATAAACAAAACAAAAACCGAACCAAATGCTAATAGAATGACCTTAAATACATTAGGTCAAAATATCAAAAGAGTTTAAGAAAACTTACTTAAAAAATATTTTAAGTAATTTTTTTTAACCAAAACGTGTCATTGAAAATTTGCATTTTATAATTACTTATTACCCCACCTTCCCATATTCATTGGGCATAATGACCTCCCTTGTGTTCTCTATTTTTCGATTCCATGCCCTTCGTTTTTTTATAATCATTTTTTATATGTGCTTTCCATGGAGATTAATATAAATGTACAAATAAGATCTTCTCTATTTTATAATTCAAAATAATATTTTAAAATTTGGTGTCATGTTGCATTTTAATTTAATTATGTTTGATAAAAAAAAATATGAATTTGTGTCATTCGTGTCTCTTTTATTTGGGCTCGGTTCATTAGGTAAAAAAATAAGATTTCATAATCCATTTTTTTAAATCTATAAAAAGAGGTTGTTGGGAATTTTTGGAAGTGTTTTGGAACTAATATTATGGAGGGAAAATCCTCTTTTTTATTTTTTTTATTCAAATTTTACATGCTTTCTTACATTTTAATATTTTTTTAATGAGGAGAATCAATTAAAATGAGAATTCCGTTAGTTTTAATAGAAAAACTAACGAAACAGCCTAACTAATTACATTTTGCATAGTTTAGGGACTGCTAGGGTTAAAAAAATTATTTAGGGACCAAATTGGTCACACTAGTATAGTTTAGGGGGCACTGGGGTCCGTAACTCTTATTATTATTATTATTATTATTATTATTATTATTATTACTATTATTATTATTATTATTATTATTATATTCCATCTCTTATTTGGGCTCACCTCCCATCCGCATTGCTATTACAAAGATTTCAAATGCTTAATATTATGTACAAGCATTACTGCAGCATCGGTCGTGTCCCCCTCTATGATGTGTGTGGCCAGCAACTACAACTCCCTCCGAACATCATCAAAATGTAAAAAAATAAAAAATAAAAAAAGGTCATAACTATCATAATTAAAGAAAATCGGATAACACTCATTTAATAGAATTAAAAATATATATATTATAAGTGATGTTTTTTACTCCGTATTAGCAATTCGTAGGGTTTTGTATGACCGGGAAGGAAAAAATCAACAACCATGACATATAATCGTTGGTCATGTTCCATGGGTATGCCACCAGTACTGAACGAGAATTATTTAAAAGCAAATGGTCATCCTAACTTTCTCGGTACCATTTTTGAATGTTAAAGTTAACACTATATTCGATATTATTATTTTCCCTCTCATTTTTTTATCGATTTTAATTGGTTCCCATAGATGATTTGGACACAACCCAGTTTCCTAAGTACATGCTCTGGGTAGTATGACTCCTCTACATAAAAAAAATTACAATAACATTATAGAATTCAACCTCATGAAATAAGTAAAAAACTCTCTCATCCTTGTACGGTTCCCAACACCTACGGACAAATGTAAAACATATATAAAGTATTAAGCATGAAAAAGAATGAAATAATAAATAAATTACAATTAAAGCCCAAAAAGTCAAATTAATTCGGCCCAAAAATATAGGAGATTTTTATAAGCCCGGACCCCAAACCTGAGCCCAAATCGAGCCGGCCGACCGGACAGCGCGCACGGGCTTTTGGTCCAAGCCCAACACATGCATAGTGTAGGTCATCTCCCCTTCAAAGAGTTGGGATACCCCAAGGCATCCAAGCCTTAGTCCATACTTGGGGTGTTATTAACTCACCAAATTTCCACTACTCTTCCAATGTGGGACAAGAGTTAAAACATACCAAATTCATTAACTTTCATTACTCCGTGAGTCACTTTGGGGACATATTTATCAGTCTTATCTTAATGAAATTGGACATGTGAATATACTACGTTAATCTCCTTACGAAGGAAAATGCGTTCGTATATGGTCCCATAATTATCGTAGTGTGGGTCCCACATAAATTTGAGCTCAAAGTTGCTCATAATTCTGTCCAAAAAATCTGGACAGCTTTTTAATTCTAACTTTGAGTCCAATTTTTCAACAATCCCCCACATGAATGATATATCTCTATAAATAAAACAAAACAGATGCAGACACAGGTTGAGTAAAATTGAAGATTTATGGCATCGGGAGAAGTAGCCTAGTGGCCTTGAACTTTCCTTAGTGATATACCATCGGATTTACTTGGTTAATAAGCAGACTTCACATCTTTGAACCGTCAACCATTTTTGTAAACCTAGATAATAGTATTCATACAATAATTCTTCAACACAGTTGGTTCTCACGTTTGTTTTCATTTTGGCCATGAACACCATTTGGTTCCGTGAGTATTTTAGAGAATATGCCTTTCATTATTCTCATAGAAGTGGCCCCCTTCTTACTCACGTAGGTGACTTTCATAAAGAGTATCCTGTAATACCCCACTTAGACATACTAAGATATGGATGTCATTAAAAGCATAACTTATCCTGATTCCGCGACAGATGTGCACTGTCTTATCTTTATAATGGATATGATTAAATATCCTCCAGTGCTTACTAAATACAATGTAGTTCGATTTTTCCCATTGATCCTAGATATTGGGATCTCCAGTCAGCTAGGTTGGGTTTCCACTATATCGATTCTTATTTATTTATAGGCTTTAGACCCATTCCTCTCGATGATCTTTCAATTTGCTCTCATTTTAAACCTTTCGTTAGTGGATCTGCTATATTATCTTTTGACTTTACATAATCAATTGAGATAATTCCGTTTGAGAGAAGTTGTCTAACGGTATTCTGTCGATGATGAATATGTCATGACTTTTCGTTATACATGTGATTTTGTGCCCTTCCAATCGCTGATTGACTATCGCAATGTATACGTATTGCGGTCACAAGTTTAGACCAATTTGGAACATCTGCTAAGAAATTTTGAAGCCATTCAACTTCTTCTTCAGCTTTATCTAGTGCAATGAATTCAGATTCCATTGTCGATATAGCAATGCACGTTTGTTTTGAGGATTTCCAAGATACGACTGCACCTTCAAGGGTAAACACATACCCACTCGTAGACTTAGAGTCTTTTGTATCGGATATCCAATTTACATCGCAATGTCGATATTTTGAGTAGTGCAGTCCATAGTTTTGAGTATATTTCAAATAACCCAAAACTCTCAATATTTCCTTCCAGTGATCTCTTCCTGGATTACTCGTAAATTGACATAGCTTACTTATTGAGTATGCTATGTCTGGTCGCGTACAGTTCATGATATACATTAAACTGTCGATAATACGAGAGTACTCTAGTTGAGATATGCTTTCACCATTATTTCTTGCTAGATGTAAAATTACATCTACAGGTGTCTTGGTAGGACTAATATCCTACTTCTTGAATTTTTCAAGCACTTTCTCTATATAATGATATTGAGATAATATAAGTCCATCTGATGTTTTAGAAATTTTAATTCATAATATAACATCAGTAATTCCCAAATCTTTCATGTCAAATCGACTACTCAACATTTGTTTTGTAGTTTTGACAATTTCCAAGTTATTACCCATGATAAGCATATCATCAACATAGAGGCATACAATGACATATCCCTTTTGAATGTATTTAAAGTAAACACATTTATCGCATTGATTAATTTTGAAACCATTTGATAATATTACATTATCAAATTTTTCATGACATTGCTTAGGTGCTTGTTTTAATCCATAAAGTGATTTAACAAGTTCACATACTTTTCCATCTTGTCCAGGATCTTTGAACCCTTAAGGTTGTTCCATATAAATTTCCTCATCTAGTTCACCATTTAAGAATGCGGTTTTTACATTCATTTGATGTATTTTAAGTCCATTAATAGCAGCTATTGCTATTAACATCCGAATGGACGTTATTCTTGTTACCGGTGAATATGTGTCGAAGTAATCAAACCCTTCCTTTTGCCTATAGCCTTTAGCTACAAGTCTAGCTTTATATTTATCAATTGATCCATCGGCCTTCAACTTCTTTTTGAAGATCCATTTACAACCTAACGGTTTTGAACCTGGTGGAAGATCCACTAGTTCCCATGTGTGATTTTGTAATATGGATTCAATTTCACTATTAATTTCTTCTTTCCAATTAGAAGCATCGGGTAAGGATATGGCTTCTTTGTATGATTGAGGTTCATTTTCTAGCAGATATGTTAGAAAATCTGGATCGAAAGAAGTCGAGGTTCTTACTATTTTACTACGTCTTGATTCATCATCTATTGTTTCAATAGGTTGATGAGTACCACGTGTAGTAGCTCCTTTTAGAATGATCATATTCTCGGGTCATGTTATACGGGAATTCATTTTCAAAAAATAAAGTGTCCCTCGATTCAATAACCGTATTTACATGAATATCCAAAATCTCAAATTTACAAACTAGAAATCGATATGCACTGCTATTAGTAGCATAACTGATGAACACACAATCCACAGTTTTGGGCCCTATTATTACCTTTTTAGGTTTAGGAAACATCACTTTGGCTAAGCACCCCCCACACTCGTAAATATTTATAGGAAGGTCTTCGACCTTTCCATAATTCATAAGGTGTCTTGTGAGTCTTCTTGTGAGGTACTTTATTGAGAATGTAATTAGCAGAAAGTAAGGCTTCCCCCCATAAGTTAGGGGGAGCTCCTGAACTTAATAACATTGAGTTCATCACCGCCTTCAATGTATGGTCTTTGCGTTCAGCAACACCATTTGATTGAGGAGAATAAGGAGCGAATGTTTTATGGATTATACCATGCTTAGAACAAAATTCCTCAAAAGGATATTCATATTCTCCTCTTCTATCACTCATTATTGCCTTTATCTTTATACTTAATGAATTCTTAATTTCATTTTTATATAGATTAAATGCACTAATAGCTTCATCTTTACTATGTAGCAAATATACATAGCAATATTTTGTGCAATCGTCAATAAAAGTAATAAAATACTTTTTTTCACCTCTAGTTTGAACAAATTTTAAATCATAAATATCAGTGTGAATTAAATCTAAAGGTTTATTCTTTCAACAGAATGGAAAGGTAATCTGGCTAATTTAGATTCCACACAAATTTCACATTTATGATTTTTATCAATATTAAATTTTGGCAAAAAAAATTCAACAATGTAGGAGATTTTTATAAGACCAAGGCCAAGGCCAAGCCCCAATCTCGAGCCTGAACCGAACCGAGCCGGTCGGACAGACGGACGGCGCCGCGTGTGGGCTTTTGGGCCAAGCCCAAGACATCAATAGTGTAGGCCATCTCCCCTTCAAAGAGTTGGGATACCCTAAGGCATCCAAACCTTAGCCCGTACTTGGGGTGTTATTAACTCATCGAATTTCCACTGCTCTTCCAATGTGGGACAAGAGTTAAAACATACCCAATTCATTAACTTTGATTACTTTGTGAGTCACTTTGGGGACATATTTATCATTCATATCTTAATGAAATTGGACATGTGAATATATTACGTTAATCTCCTTGCGGAGGAGAACACGTTCATATATGGTCCTAAAATTATCGTAATGTGGGTCCCACCTAAATTTGAGCTCAAAGGTGCTCATAATTCTGTCCAAAAAATCTGGACAGCTTTTTAATTCTAACTTTAAGTTCAATTTTCCAATAATTACTTTATTACCAGTTATGTCATCAAGTTTCTCATGGTATTTAAAAAGCTATAAAGCACATTCTTCTGCAATACTGGTTAAAGCGCCCACCAAGAAATCCTTGGAATTGTGTTGTTGAATTCCATAATAAATTAGGATCCCAGTCTTCTAAGAATCTCACAAATCCATGACTACGTAAATAATACAAAAGATTAGGTAACTTGTTTATAAAAATACACACTCGTAGAGATATCGACAACAATATTTCTTATTTTTAAATAACTACCGATGTGCTTCAGTCTTATTCTGGATGTTAGGCAAGCTACTAGTATAAGTGTGAAGGGATTCCCACACCCCCAACAATATCCCCCGCCTTATCAAGATTCTTAAGAATTTGAAGGTAACAAACATAAATTTTGTTCGTTGTTCTGTCAAAAAAGACGATGCACCCTATAATGTATAACAAATGGGCCCTTACACAATAATTAAGATGATCCACTGAGGTATAGAAAACTTTGACCTTTTTCTCAAACTTAAATGTAATCAAGTTCAAGATTACAACATATGGATGACTGACACTCTTTTATCTCCTTTTCATTTGTAACTCCCAAAGAGTCAGCTAATAAGTCCACAACCTTATTAGGAAACAATTCCCTTCCCCCATTATCTCCGCTGACTAAAGAACCAATTATAAGGGACTTCAATATCTCGACTACATCATCAAGTGTGATCATCATCTCTCCAAATGGCATGTAATACCATATAATTTTTAAATGATTAAATAGTTGGGGATTTAATTTGAATAAGTCCGTGTTTATTTTTTATGATGAATTTAATTTGGTAAGCCTTTCTATTTCCAGGATGTGTAATGTTACACTGGTCTTTAGACAAGTGTAGATGCCCATATTGGTGTTAGAAACATGTTAAGCTAGGTCTTAGGGTTGGATAATCCTTTCAAATAATTTTTTAGAGCTTATAGGCAGTGTTTTGGACTTACTTAAAGGTTTTAAATTAGACCTATAGGATACCAAAGAGAATTATAGGATATAAATAAGTGTTTAGACATCATAATTAACATAATATAACAAAATACTAAACCTAAGTTGTAGAGGAGATAATTGGAGAGAAAAAGATTCAACATGGCACTTTCAACGAGAGATTCAACATTCATATTTTAGGCAAGGAATAACTTATTTTACTTCATATTATTTCTAATTCATTTATGTTCCATTTATAATATTATTTATAGTGGTTAGTTTTAGGTTGGAATATTATTTTAAACCATGGAAGATATTAGATTTAATCATGCTTAATGCCTAGAATTATTTAGATTTGGTGTAGAATTGATCTAAAATGATGATTCACATGATTAGATTGAGATTTGTGGTTTAAAATATAATCTTAATTGATTAGTCCCGTAATTAAAATAAACCCTTATGAAGATCATGCTAAAATTTATGATTAAACATTTATTTTGATGGATTTAACCGTCCTAGTGATTATATAATGTTCAAAACATGTTTAGTATCTCTTATAGATGATATTTAGAGTGTTTTGGGACTGATTATAGGTAAGGAGGACTTATATGATCTAGTGTGGTAATAGATTTTATTACATTTTGGATGAATTTTGTAATACGATGTGAGTTTAGGTTTTCTCAGGAAGGGTCTTCCAAAATATCCACCGTGTGCACGGGGGAATAACAAGCACATGTGAATGGATATGGGCAGAAAGTACTTTGTATAGTATGTAAATGCAATGTCACCTAGTTCACTTAGGACTTTCCAAGTGGTTTTAAATTAGGATGTGATTATTTTAGTCGTACATATAATTATGGAGATCATGTATATAGGAGTGATGATTAGTCCGGGGAATGTTTAGCCTGATATGTACAGTTAGGACGGTACACCGCATCCATTACATGTATTAGTAAATTATAAGATAATTTATATATGTGTGGACATACATTGGTTGTGTGTGTATTCGTGGGGATTCAATCAGTGGAGATTTTATGGGATTGATGATGGGACCTGTATTTACACCCCTGATTGATGATGTAGGTTATGTTTAGGTCTACATCCTGATCTTGCGTACATTTGGTCATTCACCTCGCAAAAGGGAGACATTGGAGACTTGATATGTCGAGTAATACTGCTATGTGAATACATAGTGGTGTGACGGCATAGTGATTTCCCAATTATATGTGGTGGTTTTCAATCCATTTGGAGTGGGACCTCCTATGAATTGACCTGATAGATCCATGAGGGGTGCCCGCAGAATTTTTTCCTTTGTGTTGAGCTAATATATATAGTTGGTTCGATGAACGACATATTTATACAAGGATATTAGATTGTTCTATTATAGTTGCGGTCATATGCTTGATTTTATAGGGTAAGGTATAGTGTACGAGTAATACATATATGTATAACACTAAGTGGATGATTAGTGAGAATGAAGTTTTGTTATGGCACTAGGTAGAGATTATGTATCTAGTTATGTGGATCTTAGTAGTTACTTGTACAGTGGATAGTTGGGTTTATAGGTCAGTGATGGACTAGGTTATTTAGATAACATATATCATAGCAGTTAAACTAGTGGTGAGTATGATGTATTGGGATATTGGGTATTACTGTAGTTAGTTTAAAAATGAGTGAAGCTTACGTGATTACTGTGTAGATTAGTATTTATCTTGTAATAAAGGAGAAAATCTATTTAGACATTAATCATACTATGGGTTAATAAGTAGTCTTATTATATTATTTTTGGTGATGATATTATGTTGTATTGCGAGCTATGAATTATATAAGATACACGAGTAGTCTTGGGGACTTGTTTACTTACGGTGTTAGTTGTGCCTAGAGTGATGGGAACGTATGGTTGGGATTCCTTTAAATAGAGGTGAGGTGGGATATTTTGGGTGTAATTTTCGTAGGGGGCGACATGAGATGTGAATGAATCAAATGTAATATTATTAAATCAAAATAATTTATATCTTACAAAATGTGGAGTCGGACCCATGTGTTTTCCTAGAAATATTTTTTCTGGTATTCAATAGTTGCAAGAACAATGATGAGTGAACCAATTACAAGGTCAACCTTATCCAGTAATCAAAACAAGAGACACAGAGACACTTCTTTATTTATTTCATGTGTGGTTAGACTTTTCACATTCAGTTATTCATTATATGGCCCTATGGGGACTTTAAAGTTTTTCTTTATTCATTAGACTCTTATACATGATATGTAATATGGAGACTTATTTTATTCAGCCATCTCGTTGCATTCAGTTTTATCTTGTTGTCACTTTTTATATCATTTATTATTGAGTCTGTGATCTAATTGGTTATTCATTACTGCTTATAATTATATAAATTGTTTGAAGTCCTTTATCTTTGGCGTATTAGGTTGGCTAACTTATGCGTGCGAAATAGGTGGTGTTACATGGCCTTTGAAAATTGTTAGTATCGGGATTCCCTTGCTCAAAAAATGATGAAATCAATGCATAATTTATATAACATTAGCTACTTTGCATTAAACCTATGAGACCTGACTTCTCAACCCTTCTCGTATGTCATTTCAACGACTCCCTAAAAGACACTCATTTATTTTAGTCTATTTGGTTCACGCACATCAAGGTTCCACATTCATCCTATATTAAATACATAACATTTAGTTATTAGAAATAAGTACTTTTCGTTGTAAATGAATGAATACAATCAAGTGTTTTACCAACTAACTAGTCCATATCGCATATAAAATATGGTGAGTGACGTGTTTTAGTAACTGAACAACCTTAACATGCCTTTAATCAATGGCCCTACCTTGCCAACTTCGGTATGCCCACTTTTATTTTCGAACTGAGCATTATCAATACTAACCCATGGGATATATACATGATCAACCTCCCCCTGGACATTCATAGGTATGGGTTCATGTACCCAAACATGATCTTCCATATTGCACACCTCGAGGATATTTTTCTCATATAGTATACTGTGGAGTTTATCCCGATGCTTCCTATTATAAGTAGTTGTTATATTATTCATATTCCTTGAATATGTCTTTTGAGATTCCATTTTAGCCAGAAATAAAGAACAAATTAATCATTAAAAAAGGTCAGATACATGGATCGTAAGCATAAAAACCAAATATGGCATAAATAACTAATCTAAGCTTCCAATTCTGGATCCATTATGAGTGGAAGCTTCAAAATTGAGATTCTAACCACGATTAAGTTCAGTTAGTTAAATGAGTATGGGAAAGCTTCATTCGTTATGTAAGACGCAGATGATTATGGATCTACTCGTGATCGAAACACTAATAGGTAAATTCAAATGTCTTTAGCTATACCCCAAATTAAACCCTTAAAATAAAAATAAAAAATGACTCAAGATAATGACTCCCAATTCATATGCGGGATCGGGACCCTAAAGTTGCAAGAACTCCAAATGTTACTGAAATCTTTGTGTTATTCCTTTTCAACTGGGTATCACATTTTAGAGTTATTTAGTGATTTTTGAACAAGTGTACAACTTTTAGTTGGAATCTTCCGCTCATTTGTCAACAACTAAAATGTAAAAGGTTAACAAAAATGTATTAAACCCTAGAAAAACTGCTTGTAATTTATATAATTAGAATGAGTACCTTAAATAGGAGAATGTTATTGTACTATGATGTGAAACTTTTAGTTTAAAAGGTTTGAATGCTGAGAGCGGTTTCAGGATTCAAGATCATTTGAATCATATAGAGAGGAATATAGGAGGGAAAATGATGAAAGATGAAAATTTTCTATTTTCAATATATAGCTTCCATTCGGTACAGGGTAAAAGGAAGTGAGGAATGTCTATATTGTGGTGTTAGTGAGTTATTTCATCTTGTGGATAAAACTGAGTAAATTCTTGGGGGTAAATAACAACGCCCAATTCCCAAAATTATTCCATTTATAGTTAAGGAAGTACCTAAGAGTTATCACACCTAGGCTACATCTAGGGTAAACACTCACATTAAGGAATCAAAGGTGAACTCAACATAATTTTGTATCCCGCTCTTATAGGAAACCTTGATTAGTAATCAATTAGATGTATAGGGCTAGATATAAAGTTTAAACCATGATTTTATCTTCCTTAGTTGCTTAATAAATAGTTCCTATGCGAGATGCCTTTCCTAAATTTTAGAAAAGTATTAAGTTCATCGTTTTTATTACAAGAGATAAAATGTCAAATTTGTTATATTACGAAAATGTAAACTATGCCTGGTACAATGTTTTAACTTTATTTACAAAAATGAGTCATCGTCGTTAAATTATTGTCCATATGTCAAACTTTTTACCCATTACCAGTTTTCCATGCAGTTTGGAATCATATTTCTTCATTGCCCATTGATTTTGTAAAATTGCATCCTTATAGTTAATTTAATTATCAATATTACTATGAATTGTTTCCCAAATAATGAAAATTTTTCTATAACTTTAGCACTAAATTTATACTTAATTGTTATGTGGTGACGAGGATATATAATAACTAATTAAAAATTATAGGGGTGATGCCCTCCCCCTCCTCTTGAGTTCATTAGGGATCTTGATCCGTGTAATGCGAAATATTTGTACCCATTATATGAACATCCGACCTTTGTCACCCTCTCACAACCCACCTTTCAAGGAATCATGGGTCCGCCTTTGGTTTTATGGCACACTTAGCCTAATTTCACATAATTTCAATTCAGCTTACATAATTCTCATTTTCCCCCTCTAAAATGCCTTCAATTGTGTGATAATTGGAGGTCACCACTCTTGTGTTGGGGTTAATTTAGTTGTTTCTATCCTAGTTGCAATTATTATATTAATTTTAGGTTTGGGAAATGTGATAAGTTTATAATGGTATTGAAATATAAATAACTCTAACCATTGTTCTCCCATCATTATGGTGTATTAAATTTGTGGCTATTATTGTCTACATATGCTTGCATTAATTTTTTGGTTGTTTTTGTTCATAAACATGGTATTCATTCTTTTTTAATTTCATATTGAAGTTGAAGACTATGGTTTGCAAAACATTATAGCATGTTATGGACTTTGCATATTATTTTGACAGAATGGGAGGGCATTGTGTACTTGTGATCTTCTTAAAGTATATTTGTTTTGTGAATTGAACTTATGCTATTTTGGATTATGAATTTAATGGATTTTTTGACAATGTTTCATTTGGTAACTATAACACTCCGCATATTTCAACATTGGAGGTGGCCAATCCCCGCTACCAACCAATGTTGAGAATTAGAATTAAAATACCATTCTTAGCATGTGACAGAAATATCAGACTTTAAAAAAATGACTCAATAAAATGACCCCAAGTCATACGCGGGATCGGGACCCGAAAGTTGCAAGAACTCCAAATGTTATTGAAAGCTTTTCATGTTATTCTCTTTCAATTGTATATCACATTTTTAGAGTTATTTAGTGAATTTTGAACAAGTGTATAACTTTTAGTTGGAATCTTATGCTCATTAGTCAATAACTAAAATGGAAAAGGTAAACAAAAATGTATTAAACCCTAGAAAAATCGCCTATAATTTATATAATTCGAATGAGTACCTTAAATAGGAGAATTTTATTGTACAGTGATTTAAAAATTTAGTTTAAAGGGCTCGAAAGTGGAGAGATGGTTTAGGATTCAAGATTATTTGAATCATATAAAGAGGAATAGAGGTGGGAAAATGTTGAAAAATGATTTTTTTTTTTTAACTTTCAATACATATGTGCCCTTCGATACATGGTAAAAGGAAGTGAGGAATGGCTATAGTATGGTGTTAGTGATTTATTTCATCTTTTGGATCTTATTGAGTAAATTCTTGGGGGTAAATAACAACACTCAATTCCCAAAATCATTACATTTATATTTAAGGAAGTACCTAAGAGTTGGCACCCCAAGGATACATCCAGGGTAAAAACTCTCACATTAATGAATCAAAGGTGAACTCAACATAATATTTTATCCCACTCTTGTAGGAAGCCTTGATTAGTAATTCATTAGAAGTATTGGTCTAGATATAAAGTTTAGACCATGGTCTTATCTTCCTTAGGTACTTAATAAATAGTACGTACAAGAGGCGCCTCTCCTAGATTTTGAAAAATTATTAAGTTCATGGTTTTTATTATAAGATAGAAAATGTCAAATATATTGTTAGGACAATGTAAACTATGTTTGTTACAATTTCAACTTTATTAACAAAAAAGAGTCATCATCATTAAATTGTTGTCCATATGTCGAACTTTCTACCCATAGCAAGTTTTTCATTCAATTTGGAATTATATTTCTTCGTTGCCCATTGATTTAGGAATATTGCATCCTTGTAGTTAATTTAATTATCAATATTACTATGAATTTTTTCCCAAATAAATAAAAAAAAATCTTTATCTTTAGAACTAAACTTATACTTAATTGTTATGTGGTGATGAGGATATACAATAGCTAATTAAAAATTATCGGGGTGATGCCCTCCCCTCTCCCCTTAAGTTCATTAGGGAGCTTGATTCTTGACTTAATCCATGTAATGTGAAATATTTGTACCCATTAGATGAGCATCTGACGTTTTTTACCCCCTCACAACCCACCTTTCACGAAATCATGGGGTTGCCTTTTCGTTTATGACATTTTTAGCTTAATTTCACCTAATTTCAATTCATCTTACGTCATTCTTATTTTTCCCCTCTAAAATACTTTTAATTTTGTGATAATTGGAGGTCGCCACCCTTGTGGTGGGGTTAATTTAGTTGTTTATATCCTAATTGCAATTATTATATTAATTTAGGTTTGGGAAATGTGATAAGTTTTTAATGGTATTGAAATATAAATAACCCTAGGTGTGGCTCTCCCGTCATTGTGGTGTATTAAATTTGTGGCTAATATTGTCTATATATTCTTGCATTAATTTTTTATTATTGTTGGTCATAAATATGGTATTCGTACTTTTTGAATTTTATATTGAAGTATAAGACTATGGTTTGTGAAACATTATAGCATGTTATAGACTTTACATACTATTTTTGACGAAATTGGAGGGCATTATGTACTTGTGATCTTCTTAAAGTAGATCTGTTTTGTGAATTAAAATTATGTCATTTTGGATTATGAATTTAATGGATTTTTTAACAATGTTTCATTTTGTAACAGTAACACCCTAAATGTAACGACATTGGATGTGTCCAATCCCATCTGCCAACCAATATTGAGCATTAGGATTAAATTACCATTCTTAGCATGTAATAGAAATATGAGACATTAAAAACTTTTTCCACTAGATATGATTTGAAATAATTTGATGAATATAAACAACAACTACAATAAAAATACATCACCATGCTAACTTTAATAAATAAATCTCAACTCCAAATGATAATAATACTTAAATGAATAATCCAACTACAATTCTCCCACTGAAAATCATAAACAATTGTGGAATCAATTGATCCAAAAAAAATCCAGAAATTACTTTCTCATAATAAGTACGATGGGAATAGAAAAACAAACTAATAAAGCTGTAAAAAAAAGTAACTCTAGGTGAAACTTCATGACTATGTAGTAAATCCTACACATCTACTTCAGCAACTAAACCTGATATGTTACTCAACACAATGGGTTAGCTCCCACCGCATGAATACAAGCTACTCCTCCCAAATAGAATTTGTGAATCAAAACATAATCATTATACAAGATAAATATCACAATTGAATATTTTAAATTAAAAAGAAATATAATAGAATGCGAGTAAAGTAAAACGATACTAACTATCCTTGTAAACTAAGTAACCTTGCTACCTAAGTTCCATTATGTTTGTTTCAACGTTTAATTATATTACCATCAATTATCTTACCCAATTCGATTATTTAACTAATTTATTTATGAGACTCTACTATATCCGGTCAACCTTTCTAATGGTCCTTCCAAAACAATTTTAATATCCATTTATTATCTCAGACATTAATTATAATTTCTTAATGAATTTATCTTTATTTTCAATTAGCCCCAACCATAAATCAGGCATCATAACTAAAATCACCCATAGTCCGATACCCAGAGATCATCAAACTATAAGTATTACCTAGCCTTTGACCTAGTAAGAATACCCAAACCAAAGTCATGAACTAATATTACACCTAGGCTAATAAAATAGTGTAACGGCGTACTACCTAGTCCCAGACCTAAAAAATACCCAATCGTACAAGAGGACACTCACTAGTCCCATACCTAGAAAGCAATAACAACACTAGAATATACCCATAAGTCCCATACCTAGCAAGTAGCCTACAACAAGGGTGAAAGTACAACTACTCCCAAAAATTCCAATGTTCTTACGGTGTTTAACTATTGACACGAACAATATCCACATAAATTACATTTTTAATTTAACACTACAATCCTCCAATTCATCATACCATCTAATTCAATTCTAATTAAATCCATTTTATCATGTAATAATAAAGTTATACGAACTGGTTATACAAGTTATCAAATTCCATAATTCCAATACGAGTGATATTTTATCAATTCAACACATAGTTCAATTTAAACATGCATATTATTAAAGTTTTATAACAAATAATTCCATTACAGATAATACACATCAATATCGTAATTTTACGTTTCAAAACATTATTCGAATTATATATTTTAATTTTTAACATGTGATTATCCCAATGTTCCACTATAACATCATACAACTAATCTAAGCATGTGATGTTCCAAATCTTAAAAACATACATTCAGATTTAATTGAAACAACCCCAAATTAATAATTATTTTTCCAAATTAATCTTTCTAACTATTTTTAAGAAAACATGAGTAATTAAGGTTTAGGTAACATTTAAAACATATAATATTTAAGGGGAACAATAGAGATATTCATGCATGGAAATAAGTCGTCTTAAAAATATGAATACGCCGTTGCGTTCATCACATGAAAACACAGAAGGGTTCTTCATGTACCTGAGAAAACTTGATCTTCACCTTCAAAACTTGGGTTGAAAGCTTGTTTTAATGGAGGATTAGGTTTTGTAGAATATGGGAGGAATTTTTTCGAGATGCTACTACCTTTAATTCCCGAGTCTTTTAATAAAGGAAAATTTTTAGAGTTTGAAACAAACACATACACTAACAAATAAAGTAACTATATATATCTAAATTATATTTATAAGGCATGCCTATAAAATAAAACATACCACACTATCCCACTAAACATGATTTGGAACCTATTGAGCTTGACCCGCCTGAGATCCCAAAACAGGAAGTGCATTAACTCTCGGCATAACCGGTCCTTGTGCACCCACCCCTAGTTCTTTCGGCACTCCCTATGCCCCTGGTGCTCCCAGTGTTGGAGTCTCATGGCCCTACTGGCCCTAAGTTTTTGGACACTTAAAACCTTAATACCCTATCTCCCATAATTAAAACATGATCCTCTAAATGGTCAAACTACCTAGTTAGTGCTCGCTCATCCTGTAGTCCATGCCCTTAGCCCCAGGAGCCTTGTGGGACGATGTTAGCTTACTGAAAGGCTTGTTGATCTTTCCTCGTGTAATGTTTCTTACACAATTGATCATTATGACCCTTGTTCTCCCCGCTAACCTTGGTTCCATCTTGACCCCTTGGGTCAATCCTCTTACCTAACTTCTTTTAGTCATTCAGTTTCCCCTACCATAACAACAGTGCGACATCCACCACCTGATTATAAATAGTGAACGTCGGATTCCCCAAAACCATTTGCTCAACCGACCATGCCAAACCCTTAATGCAACATTTTTGCTTCTTCTCTCCAGTGTTCATCTCCTTAGATATAAACAATGACAAAAATTGTGAACTCTTGCTCATACTCAACAACCGACTTTGAACCCTGCTTTAAATCTAGAATTTCCTTATTCTTCGTACTCATAATGGAATAAGGAAAATACTTGTCATTAAACTTCACCAAAAAGTCTCCATCGTTCAGACAATCTTTATACTAAGATGTGGTGACACTCTCCCACCACCGCAATGCAGTAGTTAACATTTTCTTCTGTACATTCGTACAGTCCATTATCCTCAAATACCTCTTATAATGTCTCCACTGGTGAGCGACCTATGGGTCAGACCCCTCAACAAAAGTTGGAGGATTACCTTTGTGGAAGTTGACCCTCACTTTATCCCAAACAAAAGTGGGTGCAACCTACTGTTGCGGCCCTTGGTTTCCCCACCTCTGTCTCCACATATCAATACTGACCATTGTGGCCTTGTGAATGATTGTACCTCAAAAAAATTATCACTGTCTCTCATGAACTATGAAACCAGAAACCGAACCCTCTCTCATAACTCCATATCTCCTAGTATTTGCCATCTGAAAAGACGGGAACAAACAACACCAGACTCAAAAACCTAAAGAGCACAAATCAATAAAAAGAAATCAAAGATCGGTAACGCGAAAGATATAACGGAATCAAAAACCTTAGGACCTAAGACCATACTCTGATACCAACTATAACATCCCACATATTTTTACATTTGATGTGGCTAGTCCGCACTGCCAACCTACACCGAGCGTCAGAATTAAAATATCATTCTTAACATGTAATAGAAATATGAGACATTAAAAACTTTTTTCACAAGGTATGATTTGAAATAATCCAATGAATATAAATAGCAACTATAATAAAAATCCATCACCCTGCTAACTCCAATAAATAAATCTCAACTCCAAATGATAGTAATACTCAAATGAATAATCCAACTACAATTCTCTCACTGAAAATCGTAAACAACTGTGGAATCGATTGACTCACGAAAAATCAATAAATAACTGTCACGTAAAAAGTATGATGGGAATAGAAAACTAAACTAAGTAAGCAGTAAAAGGTAGCTACAACTTCACGAATCTCTAATAAATCCTACGCAGCTACTACAACAACTAAACCTTAAGTGTTAGACAACGCAATGGGTCAGAGCCCATCACATGAATACCAATAACTCCTCTTAAATAGGATTCGTGAATCAAGACATAAGCATCATACGAGATAAATATCGCAACAGAATATTTTAAATTTAAAAAAAAATATAATAAAATACGAGTAAAGTAAAACTATACTAACTACCCACGTAAACTAAGTCACCTCACTACCCAAGTCCAATTATGTTTATTTCAACATTTAATTAGATTCCCATCCATTACGTTACTCAATTCAATTATTTAATTATTTTATTTATTCAATTCCACTATAGCCAGTCAACCTTTATATTGGTCTTGTACATACTCCGAGTGCACATAAGGTCTCAACATAACACACCCACACTCGTCACTATAACCAAGTAACTCAATTTTGTTAGCCCTACGTATACTCGTGATGTTCCACGCACGACACATCGCTATAATCAGTCAGCCAATTTTGTTAGCCCTGCACATACTTGAGATGCCAATACACTATATCAAGACAACCTAATTTTATTAATCCTACACATACTCATGATGCAATTTATTTTAATACCCTTTTTATTATCTTGGGAATTAATTATAATTTTGTAATCAATTTCTCTTAATTTCTAATTAGCCCCGCCATAAATCGAGCATCATAACTAAAATCATCCTTGGTACCAGACCATAAGTATTATTTAGTCTTTCACCTAGGAAAATTACCTAAACTAAATTCACAACCTAATATCACACCTACACTAACAGAATAGCGTAATGACATACTACCTAGTCCCATACCTAGGAAATACCTAACCTTACAAGAGAACACTCTCTATTCCCATACCTCGAAATTACCAATGACACTAAAGTACACCTACTAGTCCCATACCTAGCAATCAACCTACAACAAGGGTGAAAGTACAACTACTCTCAAAAATCGCAATGTTACCACGATGTCTAAATACTAACACGAACAATCTATACGTAAAATATATTTTAATTGAACACTACAATCCTCCAATTAATCATACCATTCAATTCCATTCTAATTAAAACCATTTAATCATGTGAAAGTCAAGTTATATGAACTAGTTACGCAAGTCAAATTCCATAATTCCAATAGGAGTGATATTTTATCAGCTCTACATACTGTCCAATTCAAATATGCGTGTTAACAACGTTTTATAATATTTAATTATGTTATACAACATACACATCAATATCATAATTTTACGAGTTAAAACATTATTCAAATTATGTATTTAATTTAATATGCGATTTGTCCTAATAATCTATCATAACATGATACAACTAATTTAAGCATGCGAAGTTCTAAATCTTAAAAATACATTTTCAGATTTAATGAGAATAACCCTAAATTAATTGTCACTTTTCCTAATTAATCTTTCTAATTATTTTTAAGAAAACGTGATTAATTAAGTTCTAGTCAACATTTAAAACATATAATATTTCATGAGAACAATAGAGATATTCATGCCTAGAAATAAGTCGTCTCGAAAATCTGAATACACGATTGCGTTCACCATGTGAAAATACAAAAGAGCTGTTCATGGAGGTACTTGAGAAAACTTGATTTGTACCTTTAAAACTTGGGTTGAAAGCTTATTTTAATGGAGGATTAGATTTTTAGAAGATGGGATGAATGTTTTTGAGATGTTACTACCTTTGGAGAAGGGTTCAAAGTATTTAATAATTCAAATCACTGAGTCTTTTAAAAAAGAAAAATTTGTAGAGTTTGAAACCAACACAAATACTAACAAATAAGACATCCCACAACTACTAACTCGGTGTGAATCGATTCACCCCTAGGACCGAATCGATCCGGCACCTGGGAGTAGCCCAGTTCTTTCAGTTTTAAATAAAAGTTAGTAAATTTTGATTTTTCTCTCAATTTCATACGTGATTAAAACCTTTTTTTATTTTATATCAAAACAAACAAAATTAACTGCTATAAAATAATTAAGTCTAATAAAATATTTTTTCAGTTTTTGAATTTTATAAATTGTTTAATGGTCCAAAATGATGGGGTATTACAATAACTTAACATCTTATGTATTATCAATATTTATTGACTAAGTGTATAAATTTTACAAAAATCTGTTAAAGCATAAATATATGAAATGGTATGTGATATTATATTTTTTTTAGTATTCCATAGGAAGAGGATGAACCACTATTGGTGATAAGAAATCAACACTATAACTATAGATAATTTTATGGTGACAAATATAATCCACATGTAGTTACATGATGCAATTTTTTAGTTTTGATTTAAATTTTATCGATAAAAGAACATTTATCATTTGTCAAATTTGCAAAACCTACAACCCCGACTTACATTTTGTTGCTAAAAACACAACAAATTATTAGTGATGATTCTTATTCGAAAGAATTTGTGTAAATAATTTGTCATAGAAACTCCTTAAATAATTTGTATTAATGAGGTATTTTTTTATGTGGATAGGTAGACCATAGCAAGGGGAACTCCATTTTGTTATTGTTAGCTATGTCCCCCTCCCTTCTAATCATATCTTTAGCATCAATACATTTTGTTATTTATAGACAAACTACAAAAGAACATTATCCCTCTGCCCTAGAGTCGTTGATTTAAAGTCAACACGTTAAGAAAAAATTACAATCAAAATTTATCTTCTTAAAAATGATGGTTATTTATTAAGACAAGACGTGCACTTGGATTTTTGTTTTCTTAAGAATACTGTTCGAAATAAGAAACTTTGTAATCACCTAATTTTATATATCATTTTTATAAACACAACTACTTATTTGAGTCGTATACAAAAGAAAATGACAAATATCAGTTTGGTCAAAGAGTGTATTAATTAATGGATACTGTGAAGTTACTGTAACACCCTATATTTCTGAGTATTTAAAAATTAATTAATTCGATAATTTTAAATTACTCGCATGATGTAATTTAATTTAATTAAATATTATGTGCGGATTAAGATATTGATCAGGAGAGATAAAATACTATTATTTAGGGAATATAACTACTAAGCGAATAGTAAATAATTATTTTACATCATGATGAGTGATAGTGAGGTGATGGGATTATATCTTAACCGGGAGTCTAGTGTAGACTATGTGAGGTCAAGATAGGAAATTTGTATGGAGTGACTTGGATGGTAATTTCAAGATCACGATTGATTCCGGATGGGTCAAAATAGTCAGAATAGTGTACCCAGGTGTGCTGATTGGGTCCTGGGGCGATTTTAGACCAACTCGACACCCCATAAAGGCGTTCCGATCATATGGGAGACTAGGGTTGGAGGAGCTACGAATTTCTAAGTGTTATATTATCATAGATTTGGATGAGGCTAGGGTTAGAACCAAATAAAACCAATAGAGGTAATAAGAGAGGAAGAAGAGAGGATTCTTGGAGCATTCGACACCATTCTTGCACCGTCATTACCATCGGAGTGTGGATCGGAAGAGGAGGAGGACACTATCATCATCTGAAAATAAAATCAGACCACCTACACAAGAGTAAAGTGTTAATTTTTCATATTCTTGAATAGTTATAATATCCATGGTAGAATTTTATGTAATCTAGCATGAATACATGGTTTTACGATAAAGAAATGGGCTAGATTCATGTTAACAATTGGGATTTATATTAGAGAGTTGATTTCTGGGTTTGAATATACGAAAGCTGACTTTTGGGATGTTATGAGGGATTAAGTTCTGGGTTTTATGAAGAAAATGCATGAAAAAGTGAAACTAGGGTCTATATAGACAAATCATGATCAAATCCTGTTAGATATGGAATTTAATGGTGTATTAGTATTGGAAATTTGTTAGAAACTGTTAATATACTTATATTTAATGATGGATTGAAATATATAAGAGTTTGGGTACGATCCATGGAGGATGGGTTTGTTATTAATGGAAGAAAATTGTAACAGTGCAACAAGAAGATGACCTGCTCATCGCAAATCGATTTGATTCCTTGGTCGAATCGATTTGGTCTGGTGAATCGATTCGGTTGCCCAGATTTTTTCCATTTTCTTTATTTCAAAACTTTTTTCACAAATAAATAAACGGGAGAATTTTGTATTATTCTTAAACTATAGGTAAAGACTTAGTGAGATTCAGTAGACCTATGGTAAGGACTAGGGCTTGGGCCAAAATGAGGGGATTAAGATTTGGGCCGATTGAGCAATATATGGGACTTAATAAATTATGAGAATTTATAACGGGCCACGGGGAGCATGAGTGAATCAAATAATTAGAGAAGTAGTATCGGGATGTAAGAACTACTGAAATACCTTAAGGGACAGTGGGACTTTTAGGTAGTGAGTGATACTCGAAAAGCGCGAATAAAATATGGTGTTAGAATTATTAGAACGTTGAGTATTTGAAAGAGATAGACACTACATATGGGTTTGTACGATGGGTTATGTGAATAAATACTAAATATATGTATATATATAGTTTGCGTGAATACCTATTATGTGATTGGTTATGTGAGTGAACATACCTTCACTGCCTGCTATCACGAGGGGTTCCATGCAGAGGGTGATCCCACCTTGGCGATTCCAGCAAGGTCTATATTTATTCCCCAGAACATAGGACTTAGGGCGGCCCTTTATGTGATGTGTATTAGTGGGACTGGAAAGTCATTTGGGTACGTTAGTGACAAACCTATGTGTGATAAAGATTCGAATGGATGCGCAAATTTCAATCACAAACTTATTTAATTAGTGTCAATTTATGAATCAAATAAATTCATCCCTTAAACTCAAATAGTAACGTGCGTGCAAGTGTCAAACCAACATAAATAAAATATGCGACACAAAAAGTTCAGGAAAAATCCCCTCAGGGAAAAACCTTTTTATTTCACTATAATTGTAAATCGCAACTTACACGGTTACAATGAAATACAGTTTTATACTCGAATACCCGTAGGCATCGGTCGATGTCGTCAGCAATAAGTCCACACTCAGTGAGCCTACATGAATCGCAGTCCAGTCTTCAACCCAAGATCACCACAGCACTCCTGAATGACATGCAGTCATAAAATTTCGTAGAAACTCACTCCATAATAGCACGTAGCTCTCGTTTGTTGAGATCTCTCCACAAAGAATGAACAACAATAAACCATGTTTTGGGTTTCACAAAATAACTCACACAAAAGCAATTGGGATTGTGAATTGTAAAAAAAAGTTATGAACCCTCAAATGGTTGGAGAATAGTATAAAAACATATTCTGTTAAAACCAGTTTTTCTCCACATGAAAATCAGGAAGTCTGACACCCTATTTATAATAAAATTTAAGGCGGTGATGTGTCAGAAGAAAACAACTCTCGCTCAAATGACACAATGTCGTTGGGCGAGATTCGATCTTGTTTGAACCAGGTACAATGTCATTCGAACGACATCATACACTTAACTATGAAAGCTTCAATCTTTTAAATATCTTGGAAACCTTAAAACTTAAAGCTGTTCACAAGATCAGAAACATTTATCCCCAAAAAAAACCTTTTATGATAAAATATTTTTGAAAGATTGAAACCATTTAAAAACATTTCAAAAATCATTTTTCATAAAAAAAAATATTTTATTTTTCACAAAAATATCCCAACACTTTTAATGAAATATGTAAATGGAACTTAAACACATTTTACCAAATTCATCCTTGTTGGGCTTGAATGTTGAAGTCTTATTGAAATTTGGATCCGTCTTTTGTAGATGTAATCTTCTCAATTCTGCAGCGACTTGTAGCGGTATACGACATACAAAATGATAATGGGCAAGAATGTTCTTACAAATATCCCCCTATGTCTATGCCAGTACAAAATAAAATATCCGAATTATCAATCTCAAATGACCTATACAAATCTACCCTCCCAAAAACTCAAAAGTGGAAAGATAAAATGACAAGTCTTCAAACTTTCCTTCAACAATTAACTTGTCAAAACTTCAAACTTTTCTCATCAGGATGTGCAATATAATGATCTTCAATTGTACCTACACACATAAGACAAAGCAAAAACCTCGTGACGTATCGAGTTTGAAATGATATAAAGCATAAACATGAAATCATAATCAATTCTCCCCCATACTAAAACTCCCCCATAAAATCATAATTCGTTCTCCCCCTTTTTATTTGTTCGAAATAGACAAGGAAAAGAAGAAATCACATAAAACAAATTGGGGTGTCACGATAAACCAAGGCAAACAAACTATTTTTTATTTTTCAAAATTTTCATATAAAAATGCAAAAAAGATGTTAGAAAAATCACACACCACGAACTTATACTAAGACAACCAAATCATGGATACAGAATGAATGGGTATGAACAAATTCGATAGGAAAATTAACTCAATTATATCATATGTGCACGATGAATAAGTGTACTCCTAATGAATGAACATCAAAAATAGTCTTTGTGTAGAATTGTTGAATTTAGATGACATCGTCTTAATCATATCAACAAACCAAAGTATAAACGATTTTCACACCACCAAAAATATGTAATGCTTTTTCATGACTTGCAAGGATGTGCAAACCTTTTTAAATTCCATCCAAACTGCCTCATTAAAAGATAATGCTTTTTATTTTTCTTACGAGGTGATGAAACTAAACCTATTGGCCCATTTTTGGCATAATTTTCTTTTTATTGCCTTTCAATTTTTTTGGGTTGTTTTAAACCTCATTGGACCCCAAATAATTTTCAATTCCTCACTTTTTTAGGTACATTTAAATGGTGGATTTATCGCAAAGGAAAAAATGAAATACCTTTCGCAGCCCGTTTTTGTTTTCCAAAATAAATCACACAAACTCTCAAACAGTTTATATCATGCACTACTTTTTGTCAAGTTTTATCACATTTGGTTCGTTGTATAGACAGAATTGAGATGGAAGCACTCAACCAAAAAGTGATAGTCAAGAAAAAAAGTCAAACAAATTCGTGCATGTGTTCCATAAAGGACAAGAAGAGTCAATTATGTAGGTAGCAACATTATATCATCTCAAAGACTCCAAACTTTGTAAAGCACATGAATGACACAATATATTTTCTCAAGATACTATCAAATAGTCACGTGGATATGGCATGAAGTTGTGACTTGGTCATCCTAAATGTCAATTCATATAAGGAGCAAACAAAATGTAATACCCCGTACTTTTATAGATATTTAAATTACATAAGTGGGTGTAATTTGGTAATTAGGGGAAATTACTGTGAATAGTAATTTTGAAATTTTGAGTATAATTTGATAAATTGAGAATTTAAAGCGAGTAGTAAATATTAGTTTGCAAGTGTCGGATTAATATTTACATGAGTTATATTTTCTTACGGGACTAAGTATATGATTTGGATTATTTTAATTACATGTCGCAGTTGGGTAAAGCGATGAAGGATAATATTTTATTTGGAAAACACGTGCATTGAGATGTGTTGGGTTAATTAGTGAGTTTTAGTTAAGTAACTCAGATGGAGATTTTGAGTGCACGGTTAGTTTCGAAATGGCCAAGATAGTCAGAATAGATTGTTCGGGGGTGATGTTTAGGTTCCGGAGACTTTTGGACTAGTAGGGACTCACATTTGAGTATACGAGTCAAAATTGGGTTTTATAAGGGATACCCCTTTATTTCTCTCTTATAACACACGTGAGAGTGAGAGAAAGGAAAGAAAGAAGAGAAAGGAAGAAGGGAAAGAGGAAGGGAAATGGGATTTCCGACCAAACTCCGCGGAATTCGACTCAAGGTCGCCGGATTTTATCCACAAGGCAAGTGTTTACTTGCTTTATTCAATTGAGTGTGTGTATCTCATATTATAGTTGGTAAACTATATAATTTTTGGGTTGGAACCCTTGAAATAAATTTGGGAAATTTAATCTTAAATTCACAAATTATTTTTTTTGTTAACTCTTTATGAATTCTAGTGTTAAACCCATGTTAATAGTATGTATATATGGTTAGAATGGACGAATTGAGAAAGTTAGCTTTAATTAAGTTATTGGTTTAAATCTTTGATGAATGATTGAATCCCTTGATTTAAATTGATGTGTTGGTTAAATCATTGTGTAGATGATTATTTTGTTGGTTGTTGAGGTAGAAATCATGGAATTTGAGTTGGAATTGTATTAGACTAAAGAGAAAATTGGAGAAGAAGGTGAATAGTAGCTCAGCATCCTTTCCGAATCGATTCGGCTCTTTGTCAAAAAATTAAATTTCTAGATCTTTTTTATACGAACGCGTGGGAGATGACCGCATATTTTTCTGATTTTATTTTAATTATTTATGATTTTTCTATGAAAGGGTGTCCGAGATCAAAATCGTTAGTCCGAAATCAAACTTGATATTTGGGATTTTGGAGATTGAGAAATCGCCCAAATAGTGAGCTCCGAACAGGGCGAATCAATTCGTATAAGGAAACCTGTAGGACTGTCTCAGGCTGAATCGATTCGGATTGAGACCAAATCGATTCGCCCTTGAAGACCTGTTCGTAGACCCTTTTTCGAACCAATTTGAATTTGGTCCGAATCGATTCGCATTTGGGGCGAATCCATTCGATTTTGCTGAATTTGACAGTTTTTCCTTCTTTAAGTTTAGGGGGAGTTAAATTTTAAATTAGAGATTATTGTAGGGGATTCTAAATGAAATATTATGACTCCTAGAGAATGGAATTTAGGGTGAGCAAACATTGGGTAAAGAAGAGGGAACCTTGGGTTAGTTAAGTGTAAAGTCCGAGGTATGGACTTGATGAATGTTTAGGATGAGTAACGTTTGAGAGAAGTATTCGCAACTTATATAGTTACAATGAAACACAGTGAAACATCGCAAATTACATAGTTACAATGAAACACAGTTTGACACTCGAATACCCGCAGGTGTCGGTCAATGTCTTAAGCAATAAGTCCACACTCAGTAAACCTACATGAACCGTAGTCCAGTCTTCAACCCAGGAACACCGCAGCACTCCCTAATGACATGCAGTCATAAAACTCCGTAGAAACTCACTCCACAATAGCATGCAACTCTCGATTGTAGAGATATTTCCACAAAGAATGAACAATAACAAACTATATTTTGGGTTCCACAAAACAACTCACACAATAGCAATTGGGAATGTGAATTGTAAAACAAAAGTTATGAACCCTCAAATGGTTGGAGAATTGTATACAAATGTATTCTGTAAAATTCAATTTTTCTCCACGCGAAAATCAGGAAGTTTGACACCCTATTTATAATAAATTTAAGGTGGTGACGTGTCAAAACAAAGTAGCTATCGTTTGAATGACACGATGCCGTTTGAGCGAGATTCGATCTCGTTTGAATTAGGTACGATGTCGTTTGAACGACATCATACACTTAACTTAGAAATCTTCAATCTTTTAAATATCTTGGAAACCTTAAAACTTAAAACTGTTCACAAGATCAAAAACATTTATCCAAAAAAAAATTATGATAAAATATTTTTGAAAGATTAAAAACATTTCAAAAATCATTTTTTCATAAATAAGAAAGATAGTATTTTTCAAAAAAACTTTTAATGTAAAATGTAAATGGAACTTAAACACATTTTACCAAATTCATTCTTGTTGTGCTTGAATGTTGAAGTCTTCTTGAAATTCGGATTCGTCTTTTGTAGATGTAATTTTCTCAATTCTTCGACAACTTGTAGCGGTATACGACATACAAATTGATAATGGAAAAGAATGTCCTTACAGTTAGGTATGTGCGTATCCCAGAGGCTTAGAACTATGTTCGCCTCCATTGTATGTTATTTTATTTAGGGTTCGAGGTGACATTCCGAACCGATGGTCCTTGATATGGTACGAGAGGTACATGGACTTTATAGCCGAGTATGCATGCATCGCGGTGGCTGTTTCGAGGATGCCATTGTAGTATATATAAATAGTGATATATATACACACTTGACTTATCTAATTTTGTGTGACGGTAGAAGAGATAGATAGTGTATATCTAAAGATAGCTTAATTATGAGGAACTTAATGAAATGGTTTAGCGATAACATATGAGAAATGTTAATACGGTAGCGTATTATATGGGCAGTATGGGGGAGCCAAACTTAATGAGGTTAGATACATACTTATGTCGAGTTAGGTTGGGTAGCATAACTAAGAGGATTATTAGGAGGCATTAGGTGTGCACTTTAGTTGAGAAGTGAGGAACTCAAGAAATAGTGCGTGAAACTAACATGTATATCTAATAACTGCTCTAACTGCATTTTTAACACTTGCTAAATATTTTTCAAATGGTTTTAGTCTTTGAATAGTGTCAAAATATTTTCCAAAACATTGTAGGTGTCAACCCACAGGGACGCCAAGCTTGATGACTCAATCTAGGGATGGGTAGTTGCAACATTTGTGGAGGCTTGAAGGAGTTTGCTTAAACGCTTCAGTTATTCATTCCTAGACAAGAATTTACTATTCGACATTTTATTTGGGTATGTTTCTCCTTCAATTGATATTGTTGTTCAGTTATTCATCAGAAAATGTTTTGTATTGTGTTTTATTTCTTTTACATTTATTATTGGATTTTATTTTTGGAACCGCTGGTTTATTCTGTATTATTTATTCACTTATTTATCATATGATTGTTTCAAACCATTATAATTGTGTGGATGGTTTGGTTAATGTATTAATTTTCCGCATGTTGTTCAATTAATGCAATATAAAATTTGGCACCAACTTAATTTAACATAAGTGGTTAGCAATTTAAAACGTTTTTGACAGTGATGTTAAGAATGAACCAAATGAGATTCCTGTTTGTTTTAATAAAGGACTAATTATCGTGGTTAAAATAGGCGGGGTGTCACATATGGTATCAAAGCATCAGGTTTAAGTGTCCATAGGATCTGTACGGCTTACTACGATTTTCTCATAGCGTTCTTTGACATAGAGCCCTATTATTTGGACTGTTGCATTCATGATTACGTATTTGAGATTACGTTTTTCTGCTATTATATTTGTATAAATTGTGAGCTCATACAATTTGATCATCTTTCAAATGCCACCCAAGAGAGGACGATCGGCGAGGGCAGCTGCGAGAGATGATGAGAGAGAGGCTCAGCAGAATCCATAGGCAACGCATCCACAACCACTACAGGTGATAGTTATGGAAGTATAAGTGGCCACTATTGTGGCGTAGGCAGTTAGTGCTCTTATGAATGCCATGGAACTCCACTTTCCTTAGGTCCAACCACCACAGAAGCCAATGGCACGAGTTGTCCAAGCCCACCCAAGGCCCTTTAATTGGCTGAGAGTGAGGGATGCCTTTCAGAAGGGCCACCTACCCTAGTTCCAGTGTAGCTCAAACATGATTTTGGTGTGCCAGTGGAAGAAAGATGTTCAGCGCCAACTATGCATGGTTGACTGTAGCAACTTATTTTCCACTTTTATACTTGTCAAGGCAACTTTACAGTGGTGGGAGTCTGTTACCATAATAAAAAAGAGGGATACTATGCCTATCACTGAGTTCTGGGTGCAATTTGACTGCAAATACTTTTCTCCAGCCATCGAGATAGAGATGCGAAAGAAGTTTATTAAGATGGTTCAGGGAGATTGTTATGTGGCTGAGTATGAGGAGGAGTTCACAAACTTATCTAATATTATGCCAAACTCGGTGAACAGTGAAGAGAAGAAGAAGCTGAGATCTATGGATGGGCTAGCCTGGAGGATTAGGCAACACTTGATAGGTAACTCCGCATTGAGGACTTATACGGATGTCGTTAATGTCGCACTTTTACATTGCCAATACCATCGCTTCCACCTGAAGGGAAGCAAGAGAGGATGTGAGCCTAGCCAACCGAGAAAGGTAGGTGGGAGCGGTGCTAACGGAGCATCGCAGCAACTGCAGATAGGCAGACAGAAGGGGAAGGATTACTGGCAGGGGGATTCGGCCAAGAGGTTTAAATCTGGGGGTTACCGACTCGAGGGAGGTTTCAGGCAGGGCCAACAGGTCCCTCAACAGCAAAAGTAGAAACATATTCCTCACGTCCATTAGGGCCAAAGGAATAATGGGGGATACCAGTAGGGCTGAGCCACTAGGTCCAGTAGCAGGGGTAACCTTGACAGTGCCAGATGCAGAGAGACTTCCCAGGATATTGTTTTACTTATGGACAAATGGGATATAAGAGAAGAGACTTCCCACACCAGTACAAAGTACCATAGCAGTAGGGTGCCCACCGGGGGAAACTGGTGAAGTTACCCCCGACAACACCGTAACTACCATCCCTACTCCAGCAGGGGCAGCTACAGTACGAACATGTCTATAATGCTCGAGATGCAGTCATACAATAGGCCCCACTGGCACCACCTGTAGTATATGGTATATTTCCTATTCACGGGCTTGAGGATATGATTTTATTTGATATGGGGGCATCACACTCTTTTATAGAGACCAAATTGGCACAAGTTGTCGGTCTATTAGAGACAACGGCTAGTCTCCTTATGTGTGTAGAGTCACCATTGGGTAGTCGGTCGCTTATACACTCGATCTGTAGGGGTGTGGATATTTATGTGAGGAGATTATATTTATTCGTAGACCTTCTAGTTTTAGATATGGAGGGGTATGAAGTCATTTTGGGTATAAATTGGTTAGCTGGAAATCTGGCGATGGTGGATTGTTTTGGAAGGACTATTGTGTTCTCTATTCCAGGGCAGGAGATGTTCCTAGTGGCGATACTTCTTCCTAAGGGAGGTTCGAGTACACATTTATATTACACTAGGGTGTGAGACCTCACAGGAGGTGGTTGTCTCTTTAGACTTGATTCTAGTGGTGAGGGAGTTTGAGGATGTATTCCAGGAGATACGCAGGCTACCGCCTAGATGGGAAATTGAGTTTGTCATTGACCTAGTATTGAGTATGAGGCTTATCACCCGAGCACCTTATCGTATGGCCCCATATAAGATGTGGGAGTTAAGGGAGCAAATTCAGCAACTTCTGGGGCAGGGTTTCATTAGACGGAGTACATCACCGTTGGGTGTTCCAGTGTTGTTCATTAAGAAAGGAGATGGATCACTTCGGTTATGTATCAATTACAGGGAGTTGAACAAGGTCACAATCCAGAATAAGTACCCACACTGCCTCGGATCGATGATCTATTCAACCAGCTGAGGGGAGCAACTTACTTATCCAAGATAGATTTGAGGTCAAGATATCATCAGTTGCAATTCAGAGAGGAGGACATTCCTAAGATTGTTTTTCTGACACGGTATGAGTCATACGAGTTTAGGGTGATTCCATTTGATCTCACTAATGTGCCAGCAGTGTTCATGGATCTAATGAACTAGGTTTTTAGAGAGTTCCTTGACAAGTTCATGACCATGCTGATCGATGATATTTTGGTTTACTCTCATTCGGAGGAGGATTCGAGCATCTACGGATGGATTTATAGACACTGCAGGAACACTAGTTGTACGCCAAATTTGAGAAGTGTGGGGTTTGGCTTCGAGAGGTACAATTTTTAGGCTACATTGTGTCTGACAGGGGTATTGTGATCGATCAGAGTAAGGTATTGGCGATGAGGGAGTGGGTCAGACCCACGACACTGATCGATGTTCATAGTATTCTGGAGTTGGTCGGATACTATCGGCGATTCATTAAGGGTTTCTCAAAGATTGCGGGTCCATTGATGAATCTGACTCATAAAGGGGTGCTTTTTATTTGGGACAACCAGTGTCAGATAGATTTCGTTGGGCTAAAGGACAAATTGACCTCAGTACCTGTGCTTGCATTGCCTAGGGGAGAAATGGAGTATCATGTTTACACAGATGCATCCTTGTAGGGACTTGGGGGTGTATAACAGCATGAGGGCAGGGTTGTAGATTATGTGCCTCGCAAGCTTAATCCCCACGATAAGAATTACTCCACACATGACTTGGAGTTAGCATCAATTGTGTTTGCCTTGAGGATTTGTAGGCATTATCTTTTGGGAGAGCAGTTTAGCTTATTCACAGACCATAAATCACTTCAATATCTGTTTACAAAGAAGTATATGAACATGAGGCCGAGGAGATGGTTAGATTTTGTGAAGGATTACCAGTTTGATATTCAGTATCATCTTGGGAGGCTAACATAGTGGCAAACGCATTAAGCCGACGACCTATTGGGGAGATAGCGAAGGTTTGGAAAGAAAAGTGAAGAGAGCTTCGACATGATGATGAGGTTTCCAGAGCTTGTATGTCTATATTGGCTGTCACTCCCGAGATTGTTATGAGGTAGGTGAGAGCATAGGAAGGGGATCAGTATTTCCACGATAAAGTTTGCCAGTTTTAACTGATGGGGGAATCTTATTCGATTAGTTCTGAGGGAGGCTTGCACTTTAATGGGAGAATCGTGGTTCCAGAGGATGAAGATTTGATACATGAAGTGATGTTAGAGTCTCACGAGTTGAGGTTTATGGTACATCCTAGTGGGGATAAGATGTACTAGGATATGCTTAGGCAGTATTAATGATCGGGGATAAAGCGGGACATAGAGGAGTTTGTCTCGATGTGTGTTACCTTTCAGCTAGTAAAGGTAGACCACTAGAGACCGATGGGGATATTACAACCACTCGAGATTCCAATGTGGAAGTGGGAGAGTATCTCCATGTATTTCATTACCGTACTACCAACATTTCAGCGAGGTCATGACTCCATATGAGTGTGTAAGGACATTATCTGTCACATTTTAGTATGTCGTATACCACTACAAGTCATCGAAGAATTACGAAGCATACATCTACAGAGACGAATCCAAATTTTAAGAAGTCTTCAACATTCAAGCCCAACAAGGATGAATTTGGTAAAATGTGTTTAAGTTCCATTTATATTTTACATTAAAAGTGTCGGGATATTTTTTATAAAATTTAAAATGATTTTTGAAATTTTTAATAAATGGTTTTTATTTTTCAAAAATATTTTATCATTAAAGTTTTGGATAAATATCTCCTGATCCCGTGAACAGTTTTAAGATTTAAGGATTCCAAGTTATTTAAAATTTAAAAGTTTTTAAGTGGATCAGTGATTGTCGTTTAAACAATGTCACATCTCGTTCGAACGAGATGGAGGTTCGCTCGAATGACCTCGCATGTCGTTCGAACGAGAGTTATTTTAAGCCGACACATCACCGCATTGGTTTTTATTATAAATAAGGGTGTCAGACTTCTGATTTTTATCTGAAGAAACGTTGGTTTTAAACAGAATATGATTTTGAGTATTTTTGTTTATCCTCCAACAATTTGAGGGTTCATAAATTTTGTTTTACAATTCACAATCCCAATTGCTTTTGTGTGAGTTATTTTACGGAACCCAAAACATAGTTTTCTATTGTTTTATTCTTTGTGGGGAGATCTCTACGACCGAGAGTTGCGTACTATTATAGAGTGAGTCGCTATGAAGTTTATGACTGTGTGTCATTTAGGATCTTTTGCGTGTTAATTATTTGTTGAACACTGCGTGTCTGGACTTCATGTTCATTATGGTATAGTTGCGTGTGAACCATTGCTGATTTATAGCCGATGATTTGAAGGTTTGACGAAGACACCATGTGTTACACTTAAAGGAAGTTGTATATGAGTCAGTGGTCTTGTAAACTTTTCAAAGTTCTAGAAATAAAACGGTTTTGGCCCGAGGGGATTTTTCCTGAAACTTGTCTTGCATCTTTGTTTATAATGGTTGACACTTGCACGCACGTAGTTATTTGAGTTTAAAGGATGAATTGATTTGATTCATAAATTGACACTAATTGAATAAGTTTGTGATTGGAACTCTTTAAATCAGTATCGCACACATCTTTTACAAATTGATATCAGACCGGGTTATGCTAATTTATTGCGTTTGATCCTTATTTTTTTCATATATTGTGTGATATTAATTTTGTTTGAAAAATTAGTTTTTGAGAAAATTTGTCGCAATTTTCAATGGAGCACTTATCTAATTTGATGCCCCCTCCTGTTGGCACGAGTCATAGTTTTGATGATTTAAGTCATTTGAATTTGACGTTTGCTAACAGAATGAAGTTTTGGAAAAAGAAAATTCTCATTTTAAATCCGCGATGGATCTTTTTCAAATGGTTTAAAATCAAAGAGATTTTTATCATGAAAATTTTGTTTCTTTGGACCATGAATTTAATTCTTTAAAATTATCCACAAAGGAGAGTGATGATAGAGTCCTAGTTTTAGAAACAGAATTGGAGTTTTTTAAAAATTCTAGGGTTCCCGTTTATGTTGTCGAGGAAAAAAAATTAATCAATGATTTTACGGCACGTGAAAAGACTCTTAGGGATAAGTTTGTTTCAATTGAGAGTGAGCGCGATAATCTATTAAGTTCAATTGATAATTTGAAAAAGAAATCCCTATTTTTGGGAAAGTCTAATTTGTTGCTTCAATAAAATATTTGAAAGTTGAAAAATGATTTAAACGATTCAAGTAGGTTTAATAGTGATGGTAATGGCTTGTCATGTTCTAATGCTTCCTTTCCTAAAGAAAAAACCAGTATTTATTTTAGAGGGTCAACCATTCCTAAGGACGTTAGAAAAAATCAACCTATAGGTATCGTTCCACCCGTTTAAATTTTTTCACATTCTGATAGGAAAGGACACCTTAAGCATTTCTGTTTTGATCATCGAAGAGCTCCTTGGAAGTCTAAATCTAGTATTTTATTAGTTCCCAAACCCCTGTGTCGATGTGTCACATCCGTTTGGGATAGGAAATCTCTTTTGGATACTCTAGATTTTAGACATGTGGATTATCACATGCTTGCACATGATTCATCACTTGCTAATTTATATCGTTGATTTCTTGCATGATTTTTGTCATACACTAGTTGTGGTTTCAATATATATATTTTCTAGTGTGTTGATATGTACTTTTTGTATTGGATTTTTGTTTTTAAGAAATATTTTGAAAATTCCAAAAAGATTTTGTATTTTATTTAGCACCATATATGAATTGACATTTAGGATGACCTAGTCAAAATTTCATTCCATTTATCCATGTGACTGTTTGATAGTGCTTTAAGACAATAAGTCATGTTAGTCATGTGCTTTATAGTGTTTGGAGTCATTAATATGTAATTAAGTGTTATTACCTACATGATTGACTCATTATTTCCTATGATGCACACGAGCACGAATTTGTTTAAAAATTGTTCTTGTCAAATCACATGCTGGTTACGTGTTTTCATCTCAATTATGTCTATTAAAACGAACCAAATGTGATAAAACAAGATAATAAAAGGAGTGCATGTTTTAACCATTTGCCGTTAGTTTGTGTGAATTTTGAAAACGGAGAAGGGCTATGAAAGGTACACATCTAACCTTTTCGATTAAGCCACCGTTTAATTGGACCTAAAAAATTGAGGTATTTTAATTATCCGGGGTCCAAAGAGGTTTAAAGGAGCCTGAAAAAATTTACATGCAATAAAAAGAAATTTATGCCAAAAAGGGGACATTAGGTTTATTCACCAATTCTCCAATGTTTGAGAATTCAAATCACCTCAAAAAGAAAATATATATGAGGGAGTTTGGTTGGAGAATTAAATCGGCTTTGCACATCCTGAAAAAGTCTTGAAAAAGCGTTAAAAAGTTTTTAGACGTTATTGGTGTGATAATCATGCAGACTTTAATTTGTTGATTTTGATTTAAGACGAAGTCATCTAAATTCAACCCTTTTGCGTCTAAGGACAATTTTGATGTTCATTGGTTGGGAGTAAATTTATGCATTTTTTACATATGACATTGTAAGGACGCAAATTTCCAATTGAGTCCTTTGTAGTTTTGGCTCAATTCCGAAAAAAAACGTTTGAGTCATAGGATAGAGTATATTGATCATCTTTCAAACCTATGTCGTGTTTGTTGAAGACGTAGCGACCAAGTGTATAAAGCTTCATCAATGTTGAGTTTAAGTGCCTCGTTTCTACGTCATCAATAGTTGTTCCATGCTCCTAAGGTATGAATTCATTACATATATATATAGGAGCTTGGAACGGTTTATATTGGGTGTTAGGTTTTTAAAACTGTGTTTTGCTTTCAGATGTTCTCTATTAAAACTTATATATAAACTTATATATAAAGTATATAATGTTTCTGGGCTTAAAAAGAATTTTTAAACATTCTGTGAGTTCGTTCGAAGTGTCGTTCGAACGAGATTGTCGTTCGAACCACAAGTCATTCGAACGAGATTGCCAACGACTTCCCATTATGGCATACTGGAACTTCGTTCGAAATGTCGTTCGAACGAGATGGTCATTCTAACAAGATTCTAGCAAGCTTCTAACGAGTTCATACTGGAACTTCGTTAGAAGACTCGTTCGAACGAGAATGTCGTTCGAACGAGATTTGGCGAGAACAGGTTTTCTGGCAGTTTTGCCCACTTTCCCACTTGGTTTACCCCACTATCTATTTGCTGAATATCTATGTGCGGGAATAACCTTTTCTAAATTAACTTTTCACATCCTACCAACCTCTAGAGAGTGTTTGAGAGAAAAATTATAGAGGGAAAAGTTCATTGTTTTAAAGTGTCAATTTCCAAAGAAAATTGATTATACACTTTAGTTTACACCCATAGTTTAGTTTATCCAAGTTCATATATATATACATCTTGCTTGGAGTTTGGCACCGGGTTTATATCTACATTAGTTTGAAGAGAAGTTTGGGTTTGCTTCTAAATCCCACAAAGAAGAAGAGATTTTCGTGATTTACCCACTTGGAGAAAGGCTCCTAGTTCGGGTGACGATGACCACATAAAGTCCGATCGGTGGATTCCGAGACCACGGTGGAGCTCCGGGGTTATTCGCTAGGTGGAGGTGTTTACAAGAAGGAGAGTCGAGGCTTGAGAGGGATCGAGTCGTGTGATGTAATTATTTTGTCTTGTAATTGTAAATTCCGTACTTAGTGGATTTGAGGCTAGGGTCGTCCGAGGTTGTTTCCCGTTGTGGGTTTCTCCTCGTACATCGCTGCGTAGTGTGATTGATTTATTTTATCTTGCTTAATGACTTAGAACTCATGCTTAGGATAATTCAAGATAAAATTAGTTTTAATTGTCACACTTAATTTAATTTGGTGCATAATTAAATTTGGGTAAAGTTTATTTAATTCAAGTCTATTGTTAAAAATGGTTTGGCCTAATTTGGAAATGTTGATAAATATAACTTAGGCAAATTCTAGGACTCGGATTAATTAACTTGGTTTAAGTGAAATTTGAATCATGTGTGTGTTAAAGGTAATTTCACTTGGTTAAGTTTTAATTTGAAATAGAAATTAAAATCTGTTTGTTTGTTTAGATTGAACCATCACATCGCTTCAACATTTATTGTAAAAAGGAAATATGTTTTCATAAGAACTTAAAATTTGGGGGCCTCGGGCATCTACAGATTGGTATCAGAGCCAAAAATGATAAATTACTTCGTTAAGATCTTTTAAATTTTTTGGCTAAAATGGAATTTTCCCCATTTTCTAAATTTCCTATTTTCGATGGTTCTAACTACGCATATTGGAAAGCGCGAATGAAATAGGCACTAAAATATATCGACGAGAGAGTTTGGATGTCTGTTATTAATGGGTGGTCCCCACCTACTCATTTAGTAGATAATGAGCGTGTTCCCAAACTAGCCGATAGATGGAGTGAGGGTGAATTTAAACTCTCTAATTTTAATTCCGGAGGTTTAAATGCCTTGTTTAGCGCTGTCACACCAGATGAATTCCGATGCATTATGACGTGTTAGACCGCTAAAGAATCTTGGGATATTTTACAACTCATTCACGAAGGTACTAGGGTCGTTAAAGCTTCGAAACTCCAAAACCTCACCACTCAATTTGAAACTATCAAAATGAACGAAAAAGAAAGTTTTGATGAATTTAATGCTAGACTTTCTGATATTGTTAATTCATCTTTTAACTTGGGAGAGAAAATACCCGACAACCGAGTAGTAAAGAAAATTTTAAGGTCCCTTCCCGATAGATTTATTCCAAAAGTGACCGTTTTAAATTATTTACCAACATTAGCCTCTATGAAGTTAGAAGAGCTCGTAGGTGACTTACAAACCTATGAACTGGACATGTTTTCCTCTAAAACTGAAAAGAAAATAGAAAAGGGCATTGCTTTAAAAGCCCGAAAAGAGGTTAAACAAGTAGTAGAGAGCGAGAGTGATAGTGACTCGGAAGACATGGCTTTGTTTGCTCAAAAATTTAGAAAGTTTCTTAAATTTAACAAAGATAAATTTAAAAATGATTTTAAGAAATTTGAAACTTCTAAGTATGACAAAGCCGAGAAGATACCTAAACCTATTAATGAATAATTAAATAGGGACGAACCAAATGGTGTTTTGGTTGTGAGGGTTATGGCCATAGGGCTTCTGAATGCCCCACTAAACTAAGGAAAGAGGGTAAATTACCCATTTCATATAATGCAACTCTTAGTGATAGTGATAAGGAAGAGGGACCCGATTCCCCCACTAAGACAAATTTCGTGGCTTTTATGGCTAGTCATGTGAGTGATAGTGAGAACTCATCGATCGATGAAACTTTAACACATGACACTTCCGAGGTCAAAATTTTTTATTCCCTTATTTTTTATGATAGTGAGAGTGGAGAAGAAAGAGAGAGTGAAAATGAAGAAGAAGTTAATGTGAGTGAACTTCAAAATTCTTTTCAAGAACTTTATAAAGAATCTATTAAATTGAAAAGAGCTAATTTGAAGTTAGAAGCTAGTTTAAAAGAACGTGTCAAGGTCGTTGATAATAGTGTGTTGGTTGTAGACCTTAGGACACGAGAGAAAGCTCTTCTAGAGAAGCTTGAATATATAGAAGGCGAGAGAGATAGCCTTAGGGGTTTAATGGAATCCTTAAAAAAGGAACTTCTTGCTTTCGAAGAGAGAAATGTTTTATTAGAGTCTAACATTTTAGAATTGCAAAATAAATGAAAAGACTCTAGTAATGTCAAATTTGATTTGGAGTGTCGTTCGGAAAAATTAGATAAAATATTAGGAACGGTCCAAATTAAAAATGACATGTGTGGTTTAGGCTTCAATTCTTGTAATGAATCTACTCATAAAGCTAAAACCAACGTTTTAGGAGAATCTACTAGGAAAGCTTTTAGAGATCATTCCATAGGTAAATCTTTTCAACATGTTTTTACTTGTACACATTGTGGTTAAAAAGGTCATCTTAGAAAATTTTGTTTTGATCTTAAACGAATTTCTAGAAAATCCCAATGTAAAGTAACCAAGGTATTCAAAATTCCTACACCCCAAGATAGGCATTCTTCATTAATTTGGGTTAGGAAATCCGACTTGGTTTCCTTGCAAAATAGGGTTTTTGATTCTCATTTACTTTCACCTGCTTCCTCCCTTGCCAAATCTAAAGGATGAATGTGTTAGTGTTTGCATACTTTAGCTTTTGTGCTTCATGCTATATTATCATGCTAAATGTATGCTTATTTTAATCATTTTCTAGTCTATGCTCCATGCTTAATTTCATACTAGAATAATGATTTTTTTATTTATCTTTTGTATTTTATTTCTTCATTTTGTTTGCATTAAATGAAAAATACAAAAAGATTTTTTTTATCATTTGAGTTTTTATCTATTGGAATTTAAGCTTCATGAAAAATTCAAATGATTTTTGTTTGCCTTTTTTGAGTAAATATTTTTATTTTTGGTTAAAAATTTCAAAAACTAAAAAAGATTTTTTTTTGTTACTTTAGTTTGACACACTTTATGTGGCATATACTTGTGTTTGAATCCCTTCTTTAACGCTCCCATGTGGCTAGAACTTTTGGTGTAGATTGTCAATCCTTAAAATGTTCTTTACCATATTTTTATGGAGTAGTTGGACTTTGAATTGATTAAATGGATTCTATTTTTATATGCCTCTGTTCACACATGCACGAGCTCTTTTGATATTTTAACTTCATATGTATATTTGAGATATGTGAGGTGTTCTCCTTCCAATCTTGTCATCTACATATTTGTGAATTAGGGGGACTAGTGCATGTCAAAATCCGTTGCACATGAGATTTGTGTGAAAAATGAAAACATGATAAATATAAATGTGCACGGGGAAGGGCTCCGAAAGGACTTAGTGATACTTTGCGATTGTAAGCCACCGTTTTGAATGGACCTAAAATAAATACGTGGTCCAAAGGCCTAAAAACAGACAATATGGCATTAAAAAAGAAAAATAATTGCCAAGGCCTATGTTTGATTGATATGTTCATTCAAAATTAATATATGCTTATTGAGGGAGAATGGATGGTATATCAACGGTTCGCACAATGTCCGTTTATCCTAGTGGCGTATTTCATGTCATGACTCTATTGGTTTGTAGAATCATCAATATGATAGGCTTGTATGCATTGTGTATGTTTGTTCATTGAGTTCAATCTATATTGTCACATGAGGTTATATTCATATGTGATGAAGTTTTCAATCAAATGAGAACTCCATGAACATGTTTTTAAGTGATTGGGTCTAAATTTAATCGTTACTAGTTCACAACCCCACACTTCCATTTCCATATGACACATTTTTGCCTTACGAGCGTGAAAGACTCCTACTATATTTTGTGTGTGTCATTTGTGTGTTTATATATGTGTACTTACATCTATTAGTTATATCTTATGTATACATATTTGATATTTTTGTTTAATCTTTGCTTTGATTTCTAATCCATATATGCTTTAATTCATACTTGGTATCCATCTTATTGCATTATTTTTTGATATCATATGCTTAATAATTTATATATCATATTGGTATCATTTTATTGCAGCCTAGTTGGTCTAAGTTGTTATTTGTTGGATTAGTTATAATTTTGTTGCCCATATGCAATAATGCTCTATTCACTAAATGCACAATTACATGTTTTATCTCGCTTTCCCATTCTATTTATCCCTTGATTGATTTAGAGGGTGTATATGCTTTATTTGGGGGAGATCAGTCAATATTTGATTCTTTCAGCCTTTGTCTATTCCTGAACAAAAAGGGGGAGAATGATAGGGGGAGAAATGGTATCTAATCTTATTATTATCATATCTTTGTTTAAGGGAGATTTATCTTAGGGGGAGACGTCTTTCTAAGTTGATCATACTTGATAATGGGAGAGAATTAATTTAGGGGGAGTAGTTAACTTTACTTGCATTAAATATTTTGATATTCCCTATGCGTGTAATGTGTTTGCTTAAGTGTGCAGGAATTATTTTATAAAGCGAAAACTTTGAATGGCAAAGATTGTTGATCCTTTGGGTTGTTTGAGTCAAGCATTGTATTTTTATTTTGGGTGGGACTTTCTATTATTCTAGTAGAGCTTGACGGACCTTTAGGATTTTTGTTTGGTTTTTGTCACGGAATAGACAAAGGGGGAGATTTGTAATGACGCAAATTTCCAATTGAGTCCTTTGTAGTTTTGGATCAATTTCGGACAAAAACGTTTGAGCCATAGGATAGAGTATATTGATCATCTTTCAAACATATGCCGTGTTTGTTGAAGACGTAGCGTCCAAGTGTATAAAGCTTCATCAATGCCGAGTTTAAGTGCCTCGTTTCTACGTCATCAATAGTTGTTCCATGCTCCCAAGGTATGAATGCATTACACACACACACACACACACACACACACACACACACACACACACACATATATATATATATATATATATATATATGTATATATATATATATATATATATATATATAGGAGCTTGGAACGGTTTATATTGGGTGTTAGGTTTTTAAAACTGTGTTTTGTTTTCAGATGTTCTCTATTAAAACTTATATATAAAGTATATAATGTTTCTGGGCTTAAAAAGAATTTTTGAACATTCTGTGAGTTCATTTGAAGTGTCGTTCGAACGAGATTGTCGTTCGAACCACAAGTCGTTCGAACGAGATTGCCAACGACTTCCCATTATGGCATACTAGAACTTCGTTCAAAATGTCGTTCGAACGAGATGGTCATTCTAACGAGATTTCTAATGAGCTTATAACGAGTTCATACTGGAACTTCGTTAGAAGACTCGTTCGAACGAGAATATCGTTCGAACGAGATTTGGCGGGAACTGGTTTTCTGGCAGTTTTGAGCAGTTTTGCCCACTTTCCCACTTGGTTTACCCCACTATCTATTTTCTAAATATCTATGTGCGGGAATAACCTTTTCTAACTTAACTTTTCAAATCCTATGAACCTCTAGAGAGTGCTTGAGAGAAAAATTATTAAGGGAAAAGTTCATTGCTTTAAAGTGTCAATTTCCAAAGAAAAATGATTATACACTTTAGTTTACCCCCATAGTTTAGTTTATCCAAGTTCATATATATATACAACTTGCTTGGAGTTTAGCACCGGGTTTACCTCTACATTAGTTTGAAGAGAAGTTTGGGTTTGCTTCTAAATCCCACAAAGAAGAAGAGGTTTTCATTATTTACCCACTTGGAGAAAGGCTCCTAGTTCGGGTGACGGTGACCACATAAAGTCCGATCGGTGGATTTCGAGACCACGGTGGAGCTCCGGGGTTATTCTCTAGGTGGAGGTGTTTACAAGAAGGAGCGTCGAGGCTTGAGAGGGACCTAGTCGTGTGATGTAAGTATTTTGTCTTGTAATTGTAAATTCCGTACTTAGTGGATTTGAGGCTAGGGCCATTCGAGGTTGTTTCCCGTTGTGGGTTTTTCCTCGTACATTGCGGCGTAGTGTGATTGATTTATTTTATCTTGCTTAATGACTTAGAACTCATGCTTAGGATAATTCAAGATAAAATTAGTTTTAATTGTCACACTTAATTTAATTTGGTGCATAATTAAATTTGGGTAAAGTTTATTTAATTCAAGTCTATTGTTAAAACTGGTTTGGCCTAATTTGGAAATATTGATAAATATGACTTAGGCAAATTCTAGGACTCGGATTAATTAACCTGGTTTAAGTGAAATTTGAATCATGTGTGTATTAAAGGTAATTTCACTTGGTTGAATTTTAATTTGAAATAGAAATTAAAATGTGTTTGTTTGTTTAGATTGAACCATCACATCGCTTCCGCATTTATTGTAAAAAGGAAATACGTTTTCATAAGAACTTAAAATTTGGGGGCCTCGGTCGTCTATAGATATGATTGAGTTGATTTTCCTATTGAATCTGTTCACACCCATTCATTCCGTTTCCAAAATTTGGTTATCTTAGTATGAATTCATGGTGTGCGTTTGTAACACTTTTGTATAACAAAATTGAAAAATCTAAAATAGTTTGTTTGCCTTGGCTTACCGTGACACCCTAATTTGCTTTATGTGATTTATTCTTTTCCTTATCTGTTTCGAAAAAATAAAAAGGGGGAGAACGAATTATGATATTATGGGGGAGTTTAAGTATGGGGGAGATTTGATTATACTTTGATGTTTATGCTTTATATCATTTCAAACTCGATACGTCACGAGGTATTTTCTTTGTCTCATGTGTGTAGGTACAATTGAAGATTTTTGGATTGCACACCGTGATGAAAAAATCTTAGAGTTTTGAAAAGTTGATTGTTAAAGCATCGTTTGAAAAGATTTGAAGACGTGTCAGTTTATCTTTCCACGTTTGAATTTTTGGAAGGGTGGATTTGTATAGGTCATTTGAGATTGATAATTCAGATATTTTTTATTTTGTACCCGCATAGACATAGGGGGAGATTTGTAAGGACATTGTCCGTCACATTTTAGTATGTCATATACGGCTACAAGTCGCTATAAAACCTCGAAGAATTAAGAAGTGTACATCTACAAAGACGAATCAGAATTTCAAGAAGTCTTCAACATTTAAGCCCAAGAAGGATGAATTTGGCAAAATGTGTTTAAATTTCATTTACATTTTACATTAAAAGTGTTGGGATATTTTTTATAAAATTTAAAATGATTTTTGGAATTTGTAATAAATAGTTTTTATTTTTCAAAAATATTTTATGATTAAAGTTTTGGATAAATATCTCCTGATCCCATGAATAGTTTTAAGATTTAAACATTCCAAGTTATTTAAAATTTTAAAATTTTTTAAGTGGATCAGTGACTGTCATCTCGTTCGAACGAGATGGAGGTTCGCTCGAACGACGTCGCATGTCATTCGAACGAGAGTTATTTTAAGATGACACATCACCGCCTTGTTTTTTATTATAAATAAGGGTGTCGAGCTTCTGATTTTCGTGTGGAGAAACACGAGTTTTAAACATAATACGATTTTGAGTGTTTTGGTTTATTCTCCAACAATTTGAGGGTTCATAACTTTTGTTTTACAATTCACAATCCCAATTGCTTTTGTGTGAGTTGTTTTGTGGAACCCAAAACATAGTTTGCTATTATTTCTTTATTTATGGGGAGATCTCTACAACCGAGAGTTGCATTTTATAGCGGAGTTAGTCGCTGCAAAGTTTATAACTTCATGTCATTAAGGATCTTCTGCGTGTTGATTCTTCTCTGAGGACTGCATGTCTGGACTGCGTGTTCGTTGTGGTATACTTGCGTGTGAACCATTGCATATTTTTAGCCCTTGCTTTCAAGGTTTGACGAAGAAACCATGCGTTACACTTGAAGGAAGTTATATGTAAGTCAATGGTCTTGTAAACTTGTCAAAGTTCTAGAAATAAAAAGGTTTTGCCCTGAGGATATTTCCTAAAATTTGTCTCGCATCTTTGTTGATAATGTTTAACACTTGCATGCACGTAGCTATTTGAGTTTAAGGGCTAGATTAATTTGATTCATAAATTGACACTAATTAAATAAGTTTGTGATTGAAATTTGCGCAACTCTTTAAATTAGTATCGCACACGACCTTTAGAAATTGGTATCAGAGCAGGTTATGCTAATTTATTTCATTTGATCCGTATTTTCTGCATATTTGTGTGATATCAATTTTGTTTGAAAAATCATTTTTTCTGAAAATTTGTCGTAATTTTCGAGGGAGCACTTATCTAATTTGATGCCCCCTCATGTTGGAACGAGTCATAGTTTTGATGATTTAAATCATTTGAATTTTACATTTGCTAAAAGAATTGAAGTTTGGGAAAAAGAAAATTCTCGTTTTAAATCCGCGATGGATATTTTGCAAACGGTTTAAAATAAAAGAGATTATTATCATGAAAATTTTGCTTCTTTGGACCATGAATTTTATTCTTTAAAATTGTCCAAAAAGGAGAGTGGTGATAGAGTCCTTGTTTTAGAAAAAGAATTGGAGGACTTTTAAAATTCTAGGGTTTTCGTTTTTATTGTCTAGGATAAAAAATTAATCAATGATTTTACGGCACGTGAAAAGACTCTTAGGGATAAGTTTTTTTTAATTGAGGGTGAGCGTAATAAACTGTTAAGTTGAATTGATAATTTGAAAAAGAAATCCCTCTTTTTGGAAGAGTCTAATTTGTTGCTTGAATTAAATATTTTCAAATTGAAAATTGATTTAAACGATTCAAGTAGGTTTGATAGTGATGGTAATGGCTCGTCATGTTCTAGTGCTTCCATTGCTAAAGGCAAAACCATTATTTGTTTTAGAGGGTCAACCATTGTAAGGACGTTAGAAAAGTCAACCAATAGGTGTCGTTCCACCCGTTTACATTTGTTCACATTGTGGCAGGAAAGGGCACCTTAGGCATTTCTATTTTGATCTTCGAAGAGGTCTTTGGAAGTTTAAGCCTAGTATTTTATTGGTTCCTAAACCTCGTGTCGATGTGTCACATCCGTTTGGGTTAGGAAATCTCTTTTGGATACTCTAGACTTTAGACGTGTTGATTCTCACATGCTTGCACATAATTCATCACTTGCTATTTCATATCGTTGATTGCTTGCATGATTTTTGTCATACACTAGCTGTGATTTCATGATATATATTTGCTAGTGTGTTGACATGTACTTTTTGTATTGGATTTTTTGTTTTAAGAAATATTTTGAAAATCCAAAAAGATTTTTGTTTTTGTTTAGCACCATATATGAATTGACATTTAGGATGACCTAGTCACAATTTCATTCCATTTATCCATGTGACTATTTGATAGTGTTTTAAGACAATAAGTCATGTCATTCATGTGCTTTATAGTGTTTGGAGTCATTAAGATGTAATTAAGTGTTATTACCTACATGATTGACTCATTATTTCCTTTTATGCACGCGAGCACGAATTTGTTTGAATATTGTTCTTGTCAAATAACATGTTGGTTATGTGTTTCATCTTTATTCTCTCTATTAAAACAAACGAAATGCGTTAAAACAAGATAATAAAACATGTGCATATTTTAACCATTTGCCCCGAGTTTGTGTGAATTTTAAAAACAGAGAAGGGCTACGAAAGGTACACATCTAACCTTTGCGATTAAGCCACGATTTAATTGGACATAAAAAATTGAGGTATTTTAATTATCCGGGGTCCAAAGAGGTTTAAAAGAGCCCGAAAAAATTTAAAGGCAATAAAAAGAAATTTATGCCAAAAGGGGGACAATAGGTTAATTCACCAATTCTCCAATATTTGAGAATTTAGATCACCTCAAAAAGAATATATATATATAAGGGAGTTTGGTTGGAGAATTAAAATGGCTTTGCACGTCCTTAAAAAGTCTTGAAAAAACGTTAAAAACTTTTAGACGTTATTGGTGTGAAAATCATGTAGACTTCGATTTGTTGATTTTGATTTAAGACAATGTCATCTAAATTCTACATTTTTACGCCTAAGGACGATTTTGATGTTCATTCATTAGGAGTACACTTATGCATCTTGCAGATATGATATGATTGAGTTGATTTTTTTATTGAATCTGTTCACACCCATTCATTACTTTTCCACGATTTGGTTATCTCAGTATGAATTCATGATGTGTGTTTGTAACACTTTTGTATAATAAATTTGAAAAATGAAAAATAGTTTGTTTGCCTTGGTTTACCGTGACACCCTGATTTGTTTTATGTCATTTATTCTGTTCCTTGTCCATTTCGAACTAATAAAAAGGAGGAGAAAGAATTATGATATTATGGGGGAGTTTAAGTATGGGTGAGATTTGAATATACTTTAATGCTTATGCTTTATATCATTTCAAACTCGATACGTCATGAGGTCTTCTCTTTGTATCATGTGTGCAGGTACAATTGAAGATTTTTGGATTGCACAACCTGATAAGAAAATCTTGGAGTTTTGAAAAGTTGATTGTTTAAGCATCATTTAAAAAGATTTGAAGACGTGTCAGTTTATCTTTCCACGTTTGAATTTTTGGGAGGGTAGATTTGTATAGGTCATTTGAGATGGATAATTCGAATATTTTTTTTATTTTGTACCGGCATAGACATATGGGGAGATTTGTAAGGACATTGTCCATCACATTTTATTATGTCGTATACCACTACAAGTTGCTACATGTCGTCGAAGAATTAATAAGTGTACATCTACAAAGATGAATCTGAATTTCAAGAAATCTTCAACATTCAAGCCCAACAAGGATGAATTTGGTAAAATGTGTTTAAGTTCCATTTACATTTTACATTAAAAGTGTTGGGATATTTTTTATAAAAGTTAAAATGATTTTTTGGAATTTTTAATAAATGGTTTTTATTTTTCAAAAATATTTTATCATAAAAGTTTTGGATAAATATCTCCTGATCTCGTGAACAGTTTTAGGATTTAAGGATTCCAAGTTATTTAAAATTTTAAAAGTTTTTAAGTGGATCAGTGACTATCGTTCAAACGACGTCACATCTCGTTCGAACGAGATGGAGGTTCGCTCGAACGACATCGCATGTCGTTTGATTGAGTGCTTTTTTAAGCCGACACGTCACCACCTTATTTTTTATTATAAATAAGGTTGTCAGGCTTCTGATTTTTGTGTGGGGAAACATTGGTTTTAAACAGAATTCAATTTTGAGTATTTTGGTTTATTCTCCAACAATTTGAGGGTTCATAACTTTTGTTTTACAACTAATAATCCCAATTGCTTTTGTGTGAGTTGTTTTATGGAACCCAAAACATAATTTGGTATTGTTTCATTATTTTTGGACAGATCTCTACAACCGAGAGATGTATTCTATTGTGGACTGAGTCGCTACAAAGTTTATGACTGCGTGTCATTAAGGATCTTCTGCGTGTTGATTCTTTGTTGAAGACTGCGTGTCTGGACTGCGAGTTCTTTGTGGTATAGTTATGTGTGAACCATTGTTGATTTCTAGCCAATGCTTTGAAGGTTTGACGAAGACACCGTGCATTACACTTGAAGGAAGTTGAATGTAGGTCAATGGTCTTGTAAACTTATCAAAGTTTTAGAAATAAAAAGGTTTTTCCCTGAGGGATTTCTTCCTGAAATTTGTGTAGCATCTTTGTTTATAATGGTTGACACTTGCATGCACGTAGTTATTTGAGTTTAACGACTGAATTGATTTGATTCATAAATTGACACTAATTAAATAAGTTTGTGATTGAAATTTGTGCAACTCTTTAAATAAGTATCACACATGGCCTTTACAAATTGGTATCAAAGCAGGTTAAGCTAATTTATTGCATTTGATCCTTGTTTTCTTCATATTTGTGTGATATTAATTTTGTTTGAAATATAGTTTTTGTGAAAATTTGTCGCAATTTTCAATGGAGCACTTATCTAATTTGATGCCCCCTCCTGTTGGCACGAGTAATAATTTTGATGATTTAAATCGTTTAAATTTGACGTTTGCTGAAAGATTTGAAGTTTTGTAAAAAAAGAATTCTCGTTTTAAATCCGCGATGGATCTTTTGCAAACGGTTTAAAATCAAAGAGATTTCTATCGTGAAAAATTTGTTTCTTTGGACCATGAATCTAATTCTTTAAAATTGTCCAAAAAGGAGAGTAGAGATACAGTCCTAGTTTTAGAAAAAGAATTGGAAGACTTTAAAAATTATAGGGTTCCCATTTGTGTTGTTGAGGATAAAAAATTAATCGATGATTTTACAGCACGTGAAAAGACTTTTAGGGATAAGTTTGTTTTAAGTGAGGGTGAGTGCAATAAATTGTTAAGTTCAATTGATAATTTGAAAAAGAAATCCCTATTTTTGGAAGAGTCTAATTTGTTGCTTGAATCAAATAATTTGAAGTTGAAAAATGATTTAAACGATTCAAGTAGGTTTGATAGTGATGGTAATGGCTCGTCATGTTCTAATGCTTATGTTGCTAAAGCCAAAATCATTATTTGTTTTCGAGGGTCAACCATTCTAAGGACGTATAAAAAATCAACCTATTGGTGTCGTTCCACCCGTTTACATTTGTTCACATTGTGGTAGGAAAGGGCACCTTAGACGTTTTTGTTTTGATCTTTGTAGAGGTCCTTGGAAGTCTAAGTCTAGTATTTTATTGGTTCCAAAAACCCCGTGTCGACGTGTCACGTCCGTTTGGGTTAGGAATTCTCTTTTGGACACCCTAGACTTCAGACGTGTTGATTCTCACATGCTTGCACATGATTCGCCACTTTCTATTTCATAGCGTTGATTGCTTGCATGTTTTTTGTCATACACTAGTTGTGGTTTCATGATATATATTTTCTAGTGTGTTGACATGTACTTTTTTTATTGGATTTTTGTTTTTAAAAAATATTTTGAAAAATTCAAATAGATTTTTGTATTTTGTTTAGCACCATATATGAATTGACATTTAGGATGCCCTAGTCACAATTTCGTTCCATTTATCCATGTGACTATTTGATAGTGTTTTAATACAATAAGTCATGTCATTCATGTGCTTTATAGTGTTTGTAGTCATTAAGATGTAATTAAGTGTTATTACCTATATGATTGACTCATTATTTTCTGTGATGCACATGAGCACGAATTTGTTTGAATATTGTTCTTGTCAAATCATATGTTGGTTACGTGTTTTCATCTTAATTTTGTTTATTCAAACGAAGCAAATGCGATAACACAAAATAATAAAAGGTGTGCATGTTTTAACCGTTCGCCATGAGTTTGTGTGAATTTTAAAAATGGAGAAGGGCTTCGAAAAGTACACATATAACCTTTACAATTAATCCACCATTTAATTGGACCTAAAAAATTGAGATATTTTAATTATTCGGGGTCCAAAGAGGTTTAAAAGAGCCCAAAAAAATTTAAAGTCAATAAAAAGAAATTTATGCCCAAAAGGGGCCATTAGGTTTATTCACCAATTCTCCAATGTTTAAGGAATTAGATCACCTCAAAAAGAAAATATATATGAGGGAGTTTCGTTGGAGAATTAAAACAGCATTGCACATCCTCAAAAAGTCTTGAAAAAACGTTAACAAGTTTTTCGACGTTATTGGTGGGAAAATCATGTAGACGTTAATTTGTTGATTTTTATTTAAGACGATGTCGTCTAAATTTAACCCTTTTACACCAAAAGATGATTTTGAAGTTCAGTCGTTAGGAGTACACTTATGCATCTTGCATATATGATATGATTGAGTTGATTTTCCTATCGAATCGGTTCACACCCATTCATTCCGTTTCCACAATTTGGCTATCTTAATATGTATTCATGTTGTGTGTTTGTAACACTTTTGTATAACAAAATTGAAAAATAAAAATTAGTCTATTTGCCTTGGTTTATTGTGACACCTTGATTTTCTTTATGTGATTTATTCTTTTCCTTGTCTATTTTGGACAAATAAAAGGGGGAGAACGAATTATGATATTATGGGGGAGTTTAAGTATGGGGGGATTTGATTATGCTTTAATGTTTATGCTTTATATCATTTCAAAATCGATACATCACGAGGTCTTTTCTTTGTCTCATGTGTGTAGGTACAATTGAAGATTTTTTTATTGCACACCTTGATGACAAAAGCTTAGAGTTTTGAAAAGTTGATTGTTGAAGCATCGGTTGAAAAGATTTGAAGACGTGTCAATTTATCTTTCCACGTTTGAATTTTTGGAAGGGTAGATTTGTATAGGTCATTTGAGATTGATAATTCGGATATTTTTATTTTGTATCGGCATAGACATAGGGGGAGATTTTTAAGGACATTTTTCGTCACATTTTAGTATGTCGTATGCCGCTACAAGTCGTTACAACTCATCGAAGAATTAAAAAGCGTACATCTACAAAGACGAATCCGAATTTCAAGAAGTCTTCAACATTCAAGCCCAACAAGGATGAATTTGGTAAAATGTGTTTAATTTCCATTTACATTTTTCATTAAAAGTGTTGGGATATTTTTTACAAAAGTTAAAATGATTTTTGGAATTTTTAATAAATGTTTTTTTTTTCAAAAATATTTTATCATAAAAGTTTTGGATAAATATCTCCTAATCCCGTGAACAGTTTTAGGATTTAAGGATTCCAAGTTATTTAAAATTTTAAAAGTTTTTAACTGGATCAGTGACTATAGTTCAAACGACGTCACATCTCGTTCGAACAAGATGGAGGTTTGCTCGAACGACATCGCATATCGTTCGAACGAGAGTTTTTGTAAGTTGACACGTCACCGCTTTATTTTTTATTATAAATAAGGGTGTCGGGCTTATGATTTTCATGTGGAGAAACACTGGTTTTAAATAGCATACGATTTTGAGTGTTTTGGTTTATTCTTCAACAATTTGAGGGTTCATAACTTTTGTCTTACAATTCACAATCCCAATTGATTTTGTGTGAGTTGTTTTGTGGAACCCAAAACATAGTTTGCTATTTATTCATTCTTTGTGGGGAGATCTCTACAATTGAGAGATGCATGTTATTGTGGAGTGATTTGCTACAAAGTTTATGAATGCGTGTCATTGAGGATCTTTTGCGTGTTGATTCTTTGCTGAAGACTGCATGTCCGTTGTGGTATAGCTGCGTGTGAACCATTGCTGATTTCTAGCCGATGCTTTGAAGGTTTGAGGAAGACACCGTGCGTTACACTTGAAGGAAGTTGTATCTAATTCAATGGTCTTGTAAACTTGTTAAAGTTTTAGAAATAAAAAGGTTTTACCGTGAGGAGATTTTTCCTGAAATTTGTGCTACATCTTTGTTTACAATGGTTGACACTTGCACGCATGTAGTTATTTGAGTTTAAGGTCTGAATTGATTTGAATCATAAATTGACACTGATTAAATAAGTTTGTGATTGGAATTTGTTCAACTATTTAAAAAATTATCGCACGCGGCCTTTACAAAGTGATAGTGGATCGGTTGACTAAGGTGGCCCATTTTCTATCGGATCGTACGAATTTTGAGACGCGGCAGTCTGCACAGTTATTTATTACTGAGGTAGTGCAGCTACACAGAATTTTGATTAATATTGTGTCGGGACAAGATTTTTGTGTCCCACTTCTGTCAGAGCTATTAAGAGGCTATGGTAACAAATTTACGGTTGAGTACATCGTAACATTCATAGACAGATGGGCAGATGGAGTGAATTAATCAGATGCTTGAGGATATGCTGAGGATGTGCGTACTTGACTTTGTGGGAGGATGGGATCAGTATCTTCCATTGGTGGAGTTTGTTTATAACAACTCTTACTAGTTCACTATCCGTATGGCACCATTTGAGGCACTGTATGGATGGCCTTATCGTTCGCCTGCTTGCTAGTTAGAGGTGGGGACAATAAGCTATAGGGTCCAAAGATGATTCAGGACACCACTGCCAAGAATCCATGTAGCTCAAGACAGGTAGAAGAGTTACGTCAATGAAGAGAGGAGGCACATAGAGCTAGAGGTTGGTAACCAAGTTTTGGTACAGGTGTCTCCTATGGAGGGTCATGAGATTTAGTAAGGAAGGGAAGCTCTCACCGTGATATGTGGGACCGTTTCCAATTATCAAGAGGGTGGGAGTAGTGGAATATAGGCTGGGACTACCAAAGAACTTACAACGAATCCATGACGTGTTGCACATGTCATCATTGAATAGGTACTAGAGCTATTAGAGTGATTTTTGGCACGTTCCATTGGAGGAGATAGACTTGTAACCATACATCTCTTACGAGGAGATACCGGTGGCGATACTTAATCGAAGTGAGCGTAAGTTGCGGTCTAAGGTGATACCTTGGGTTCGAGTTCAGTGGGGGCACCACAATGTTGATGAGTCGACGTGGGAGTGGGAGGATGACATGCATGAACAGTATCCAGAGTTATTAACCGTAGGTACGTCCCAATTTTGAGCGCGAAATTCCTTTGTAAGAGGGGACATATGTAACACCCCGTATTTTTTAGGATTTAAAATTTAATTAATTCGATTATTTTAAATTATACGCGTGACGTAATTTAATTGTATTAAATATTATGTTTGGATTAAGATATTAATTGGGAGAGATAAAAGATTCATATGTAAGGAATATAACTACTAACCGAATAATAAATAATTATTTTACATCATGATGAGTGATAGTGATGTGAAGGGATTATATCTCAACCAGAGTCGAGTGTAGACTATATGAGGTCGAGATAGAAAATGTATGTGGAGTGAATTGAATGGTGATTTTGAGGTCACAATTGATTTTGGATGGGTCGAAATAGTCAGAATAGTGTACCCGGGTCTGCCGATTGGGTCCCGGGGCGATTTTAGACCAACCCGACACCCCATAAGGGTGTTTCAGTAATTTGGGAGACTAAGGTAGGAGGAGCTACGAATTTCTAAGTTTTATATCAGTATGTAGTTGGAGGAGGCTATGGTTAGAAGCAAATAAAACCAACAGAGGACATAAAAGAGGAAAAGGAAAGGATTCTTGGAGCATTCGACACCATTCTTGCACCGTTCTTACCATCGGAGTGTGGATCGAAAGAGGAGGAAATCTTCATCATTTGAAAATGAAATCAGACCACCTTCACAAGAGGAAAGTTTTAATCTCACATGTTTTTGAATAGTTATAATATCCATAGTAGTATTTGATGCAATATAACATATATACATGATTTTGAGATAAAATAATGGGCTTAATTCATGTTAACAATTGGGATTTATATTAAAGACATTATTTCTGGGTTTGATTATACGAAATCTGACTTTTGGGATGTCATGAGGGATTAATTTATGGTTTTTATGAAGAACATGCATGAAAAAGTGAAACTAGGGTTTGTATAGATAAATCTTGATCAAATCTTGTTAAACATGGAATTTAATGATGTTTTAATATTAGAAATTCGTTTGAAACTGTTAATATACTTATATTTGATGATGTCTTGAATTATATGGGAGTTTGGGTACAATCCAAGGAGGTTGGGTTTGTTATTAATGGAAGAAACTCATAACAGTGCAATAGGAAGACGACCTGCTCGTCGAGAATCGATTCGGTTCCTTAGCCGAATCGATTCGGCTTGGAGAATCGATTCTGGTCAAGGCCGAATCGATTCGGTTGCTAGATTTTTGCAATTTCTTTATTTAATACCTATTTTCACAAACAAATAAATGGGAGACTTTTGTATTGTTCTTAAGCTATAGGTAAAGACTTAGTGAGATCCAGTAGACCTATGGTAAGACTAGGGCTTGGGATAAAACGAGGGGATTAAGATTTGGGCCGATTGAGCAATTTATGGGACTTAATAAATTATGAGAATTTAGAACGGGCCACGGGGAGCATGAGTGAACCCAAAACTTAGACCAGTAGTATAAGGATGTATTATAACACCCCATATTTTTAATTACATTTAAAATAGGATTAATTAGAATTAATTATGGGATAATTAATTCTAATCCGGATTTAAATATAACTTGAGAATAAAGTAATGCGTGATTTATGTTTAATATTACTTGGTGATTAAAAGTAATATATATGATTATGACTTTACATATGATTATGATTTTATAAATTGTCGAGAGTTATGAATACGACAATTATGCTAATTAAGTTGGGACATGCGTGTGAGTCATGTTGAGACTATAATTGAATGGAATGAAAAGTAAATTATTTTTATTTCATCCTAATGGTCATTTTGACTACACCAAAGTGTTCTTAAGGGTTTAAAACATCAAAAAAGTCTATCTGGGGGATTACTTTGGGTCTCGGGCAATTTGGAACCAAACTGACACCTTGGAGGGGTATTTTGGTCATTTTCCAAAATGGATGAATAATACCCACGAGTTTGTAGTAATATTATATAAGTGTAGAGGTCGTGGGATTAAGGTTCATTGACCAAAAATTGAAAGAAAAGATTTAAGGGAGAGTGAGAGACTTCTCTCGGAAACGAAGAGGCATTTCTAGGAGACTAAAAGCCAAGAGTCATCCTACACCACCACCACCACCGGAAGTTGGCCGAAAAAAGGAGGAACAATACTTGAGTTATCTTCCCCGATGGTTCAGACCTACGAATTAGAGGTAAGTGATTAACTATTGCAAATTTAGCATGTATATTGTCCATGTTAGAATAGTAGTAAAATTCTAAAAAGTGGCATGAACCAAAGATGAATTATAATGATTTTATATGAATCTTTAAAATGAAAATTTTATAGAATTGATCTCTTTCTGAATATTGTATTAAATACATAAAATTTGGGAATCATTTGGTGAAGAAAATCTAGGATTTATAATTGTTTTTGTATGGATGACAAACTAAGAAGTTTCTGAATTTTAAAGGGGATAACGTAATTTAATTTAAACTTAGTGATGATTTCGTATTGTTTAGAGTGTAGAAATCATTTATATAGCGTGATATTTCTTTTGGGATAAATTATGAGGAGTTTGGTATTAATTGATAGTGGTTTTGATGATGAAAAAGTATAAAACCCGTAGGTAAACTTATCTAGAAATCTGGGCAAAAATTTGATCGATCGATCGATCGACCCAAGAATGTCGATCGATTGACCGATCGATCGATCGACTGACTCCCATGGAAAATGTGATTTGTTTCCTTTTAAGTTTGATCAAATCCTAACTTTTAGAAATATTTGATGTTGATTAATGGAACATAATGGGACTTGGGTAAGGGCAGTAGGACATACTTAAGACCCGAGAATATTTTATTATGTGTGGGATTGAATGGGGAAAAATTAACGGGTGTTAATGGAATGAAATACGGTGGAGAGTTATATAAATTGAGGTTTAAATTAGATAAAGGATAACTTAAGTTTAATACCAGTAGTAAGAGGGTCATTAATTACCGGAATAACCTTAGGCTTATATGGCATTAACCTTAAGAGATGAAATAAGGGTTAAAATTAAACTAGGGATTATGGACAAATAAACCTAATTGAAAATAATTTTAATTCATAGAAATTCGGGAGTTCTGATGACATGGACCAGTAGGGCGTAGATGTCGCCTACTGAATTTACATGAGGAATAAATGATTACCCTTCGAGTGATGAGAGAAGTTGGGGAATATAATTTGAGAAGTAAAGTCATAATCTGTAAAGACGTAGGCTATTGGGGATAAATATACTACGTATGGAAATATTTATATGGGTTATGTGTGTGCCCTATTGTTATCATATAGAGGTTTCATGGATGCCTTTATTATTATTTATTGTGTGTATGACATACCTACGATGCTTGCTATCGGGGTGGATGTTTCGCGTTGCGGACGATCTTATCCTGATGAGCCCATTTGGGGGGATTTTAGATTCGTACCCTGATAATAGGACCTTGGACACGTGATATCGGTGTGAATGATAGCTTCGACGGTCGAATGGGAACATATGTATGTGCGTGACCCATTTCGCTGGGGAGTGTGTGAAAAATGCGACTTAAGACGTTTAATACAAAATTAACTTGTTAAGATGGCTCAGAGTTATTTGTTGAAGAAACTCTTTTAATAAAAAAAAAACTTAACACAAGATGTGTTTAAAAACTTATGAAAATAATTTGAATGAGTGTGAAAGAGTTATTTAAGATCTAGTAAACCAGTTTTGAAAAATAAAATTTAAACTATTAAATCAGCACAGCTAAGAAAAAGGTGATGAGAAAATGAAGAAGAACACAAGTAGTTTTTAACGTGGTAAAACTCCACCCAATTGGGGAAACATCCACGGAGACCTCTACATCACAAAATAAAAAATCCACTAAAATCAAAGTAACAAATTACAAGCTATTTAATAATAAAACCAAATAAACACACCTAAACTAAGTTCATAATCATTACCAACTCCTCTAGGTTAGATCTGAGTTCTCTGAAGGTTGTTGTTGATGATGTTCTCTCGAGCTTTCGTAACTTTACTTGATTCCAGTCTTTACGTCGACTTAAACAACTTCAAGATCATATAACCAACACTTTAAGTGTGGTAAAGTGAAAGTGTAGTGGTGATGTGCTTTCTACATATGCATGTAACACACTCACACTTAATACAGAAAAAATGATTTAACAAATTACAAGATCACTAGATATGTAGGAAATTCCAAAATCAATTTAGTAAAAAAGAAAACCGACTTTTAGACCATTCAAAATATTCGCAAATCAAGGGGGAATCTTGTTGTGAAATATCCAATATCCTAAAACTTTCAGGTTTTGAAAATGTTATATAGAAAGTGTTCCCCTAATCAAGATCTCAAAACTAGATCTTAGTCTGATAGTGTTGAGTAAAAAGAAATCAAAATGAAGATTGTTGGTTTAGGGTTTAAAAACATGAAATCAGTTTTAAAAATAACCAATAAACAAGATTTCTAGAAAAGAGAAATCAAAACATTAATCTATCTAAGTGAGTTGTATCACAGAGACGAGATCTCAAGTTTCTATAAAAAAGAAACTGAAAAACTCAACGTGATTAAGTTAGAAATATAATCAAGAACAAAAGAGGATAATTTCTCAGCACAGGATCTAAACACTCAGGTTTAAAATCACAGAAAATTGTTTCTAGATTTAGGGTTTGACGAGGTTAGGTTATGGTTTCTTCTCTCTCTCTTCTCTCTTTTTTCTCTCAAACGAGAAACTTTCAAAAGTCTCTAAATGCCTCACAGAAGGCTCTTATTAATACTCGCATTCAAAGGATCTGGAACCAAGCCACAAACCAAGGGTTGAGATTAAAATCTTTTAAATCGATGCAAATCCAAGGGTTCACAGATAGCGGTGCAAAGCTCGCATCTGATTGGATAAAACCATCACACTTGGATTAGTTACAAACGCATGCAAAAGGTTGACTAAGGCAATCCAATGGTCTAGATCAAGTCACGAGTTTGTGAGTGATAAGAAACACAAATCGCATCGTAGCCAGATCAACACGTGTACGCTTAAGATCAAGTCTAAAACTCGTGTTTTTAATTTAAAAAAAATCCAAGTTTCATCCACAAATGTTTCTTCCGCTTTAGGATTCTACCCAAGACAGTTTTAAGGTAAACGAATTATTTGCAAATCAACCCCAAAACTTTATAAAGTTACAAATTTTAATTTTCAAAAATTATTCGAAATGTTTAGAGAATATTTATTAAATGCCAGAAAATATTTAAAAATCATATTAGGGGATTTAACTCACACAAGATCATAATGAGAATGAAATACAACATGTATGCAGTCCTAGTGTGTGGTGTATGTGAAATATAATCAAGAACTTTTAGAGGAATATCAAAGTTGATAAGATCAAGTCTGAGGTTTTTTGGTTCAACTAGGGATGGACACAATTTTGTCACTATTTCCAAACTAAATAAGCTCCTATATGAAGCAGACTCAAATGAGTCAAAGATATAGGGTGCTTCAATCTCCCCCTTTGGAAATATGAGACAAAATCTCCTTTGAGTAAACAAGGACTCGTAGGGATACCAAAAAGAAATAAGAGAATCCTATTCCTATAAAAATCTATCTACCCAATCTCCTAGAAATAAAAAAATTACATAACTTAACTATGTACAAACTATTACCCTATTAAAATCTGACGCGATAAGGAGGTACTGAAATCTGCAAAAAGATACATAAGATCAAGTTGGATAGATAAGAATGTACAATAGTCCAAGTGGACTCAAAATTTCGCCCTCCCCCCCCCCCCCCCCATTTTGTCTGAAATGGACAAAGGGTTGCAAGAACAACATAAGAGAGTAATAATCAGGTAGATGTACAAATTATTCAGCTAAAACCATGCCAATTGATTTGCGTAAAGATTTAAAACGGTTAAAGTCCAAAGGTTTTGTAAATAAATAAGCCAGTTGTAGATCAGTAGGTAGGTAATTAATCTCTAGTTCTTTTGATTCAATTAATTCTCGTATGAAGTGATATCGAATTTTAATGTGTTTCGTGCGAGAATGTCGAACTGGGTTCTTAGAAATGTTGATCACACTCGGTTTATCGCAATAGAGATGGAGTTTTTCTTCACTTATAGCATAATCTCTCAGTATTAGTTGCAGCTATAATAACTGGGCACGGCAACTTCCAGTTGCAATATATTCAGATTTTGTAGTGGATAAAGAGGTGCAGTTCTGTTTTTTGTTGTTCCAACCAACCAAGTTATTACCGATGTAGTAACATGCGCCTGATGTACTTTTACTATCGTCAGAACACCCAGCCCAATCAGCGTTAGTGTAACCAACTATAGTGCTCAATGTGTCATTAGTGTACCACAACCCTAAATTGTGAGTGCCTTTTATGTATTTAATTATTCTTTTTACACATAACAAAGGTCTCTCTTTGGGATTATTCTGATAACGGGCCCACACATACACAGCGAAGATGATATCTGGGTGCGAGGCATTTAGGTAGAGAAAACTTCCTATTATACTATGGTATAAGGTAGAGTCGATGGATTTACCATTTTCATCTTTGGAAAGTTTGACTAAGGTACTCATAGGCGTTCTAGATTCCTTAGCCGTATATAAGCCAAACTTTTTTACAATCTTTAAAGCATATTTTGATTGTGAAACAAATAAACCTTTTGAGTTTTATTTTACTTGAAGACCTAAAAAAAATTACAACTCTCCCATAAGCGACATTTGGAATTCTCTGGGCATAATGTCCGAGAAAGACTTGGATTCTGAAGGGGAAGTGGATCCAAAAATGATGTCGCCAACATATAATTGAGCAATAGTAATGTTGTTGTCAAAATGTTTAAAAAATAAGGTTTGGTCATTTCCTCCTCTCCTAAATCCATTATCTAAAAGAAAGGTGGATAGACGCTCATACCAAGCTCTAGGATCTTGCTGTAACCCATAAAGAGATTTCTTAAGACGATAAACATGATTAGGATGATGTGGTTCAATAAACCCTTTGGGTTGTTCTGCATAGGTCTCCTCAGTTAATATACCACTTAGAAAGGATGAATTTACATCCATTTTGTACAGTGTGAAATGTAAATGACAAGCTATACCAAAAAGTAAATGAACAGATTTGAGTCGAGTAACAGGAGCAAACGTTTCCTAGAAATCTATTCCTTCAATCTGAGAGTGGCCATGGGTAACTAATCTAGCTTTATTTCTAATGATCATCCCAGACTCATCAGTCTTGTTTTTAAAAATCCAACATGTGCCAATAACCCTTTTATTTTTAGGTCTGGGTACAAGATACCAAACATCATGAATGACAAATTGAAGAAGCTCTTCTTGCAATGCAGTAATCCATAATGGGTCATTCAAGGCTTCATTTACATTTGCAAAATGAGAAATGTTTTGAAGTTAGGATCTTGTACGAATAAGTTCTATAGGATTACCAATAATGTTATCTATGGTATGGTATTTAGAAACCCAGTTAGGTACTTCAGGGGTCTCTGTTGGTAAAGACTCATTTATTTCAGGAGAGTCATAATTTAAAAAAGCTTTCAAACTCTTCTTTAATAGTAGGTCTAGTGGTTTTACTTTCTACAGAAGTGTCATTCACAATCACATTAATGGATTCCATCATGGTCTTAGTAGGCAAGTTGTAAATACAATAGGCTCTACTGTCGGGTGAATATCCTAGAAATATAGCTTTATCTCCTCGTGTTTTAAACTTAGATAAGTGCTCTCTGTCTTTACAGACATAACACGTACTGCCAAATGTCCTAAGATATTAAAGATTTGGCTTCTTTCCATACCAAAGTTCATATGGGGTTTGTTTTGAATTCTTCCTAAGGTAGACTCTATTGATAATATGACATGAAGTATGCACTGACTCAACCCAAAAGTATTTAGGTAAGTCGTTGGCATGTATTAGAACTTTTTCCATTTCCTTAATAGTCCTATTTTTATTCTCGGCTATCCCATTTTGTTGGGGTGTCTTAGGAGCACAAAACTCCTATTTGTAACCATTATAGTCATAATATTCGATGACACCTGAATCTATGAATTCTCCAACTCTATCACTCCGGATTCTATCAACTTATGAGTCCTTTTCATTTTCTATACGAAGTGAGATTTTTAGAAATGCTCTAAAGGTTTCATACTTCTGTTTTAGAAAAGTAACCCAAGTGAATCTTGTGTAGTCATCAACCATCACTAGAATGTAAATATTGCCACAAAAACTAATAGTATGAGAATGACCCATTAGATCCATGTCGATAGGTTCTAATGGTTTAGAGGATAGAATATCTTTAACCCTTTTGTGATATGCCTTAACTATTTTACCTTCTTGATGGGGACCACGGACTATGTTTGAAATGGGTTTAATTTTAGGAATACCTCTAATAATTTCCTGAGAGGACAACTTACTAAGGTTGTCATAATTTATGTAACCCAATCTGTTATGCCATAATTCATTATCATCCATTCTGGAAATTTACAGACCTCTGTACTAGGATTAACTGTGTAATAGTTATCTGCATTACGGAGTCCTGCAATTATGCATTCACCATTTTCATTTAAAATTTTGCAATTGTTCTTCGAAAAGGTGACAGTATGATTGGAGTCATGAAATTCTGAAATACTTAGTAGATTAGCCTTAAGACCTTTTACTAATAAAACATCTTCAGGAATAGGTAATCCTACTTCTTGGAGTGTTCATTTGCCAACGATCTGGGCTGAAACACCATCTCCAAACAAGACTTTGCCTCCAGAGAAGTTAGTTTTGTTTGAGAGTTTGGATTCATCCCTGGTCATATGCTTAGAACATCCAAAGTCTAAGTACCATCCAAACATGGTGTGTTCATCTTTCAAAGTGCTGATAACTATGTTACATTTCATCTGGGGTACTAGATCATCCTTTCTTACCCAGATAGCTTTGGTTTTCAGTTTATGCTTATTAGCTCGTATTTGATAAAACTTGCGAGCTTCAGCTTTTTGTTTATACAAATTTTGCGCAATTTTATTGTTGTTATAAACATTTTGAGCATTTGGTTGAGAAAAGACTCTAGGATTATTTCTTGAGGATTGTCTTTTAGTATTAGATCTTGTCTTTCTCTTTCGATAGTTAGAGTTTATATCTGGTGGTTTTGGAAGAACATAATTGTTACGGCTTCTGCTAGAATAGTAAAAGTTATGATAGGTAAAGGAGGGATAAGTATTTTGATATATGCATCTGGAATAGCAACCATCTAAGGAATGTCCGTACACATCATAGTATGAGCAATAAAGATTGCTCGTAGCAATTAAGTCTATAGGAAAGTTGTTGAACATAGGTTTCCCTAAGTTATGACTTTTGTCATTAGTTCTAGAGGGAACGGTTTGAAAATAAGTCTCACTCTTTCTAATAGGAGGATAAACGTACCTGGCCTTAAGTTGAACATTATGCTTAGAGGTACTTGTCTCATCAAAGTTTAATTGCTGCTGATTTTTATCAAAATCAGTTTTCAAAGATTGAAAGTCAGGAAAAATTTCCATAGGTCTTTTCCGACCACTAACAAACTTTATGGTTTCAAAGGGTTTAGTTTGTTTAGTATTTTTGGTGCAAACGCCTATTCCAGATCTATCATCAGAATTGATCTTGCTATCAGCAACACAGTCCTCAAAACAATTAGAATTGCTTTCAAATTTTGAGAATTTTTTGAAGACTGTTGATGCCTTTTCTTTTGTTTGTTCCAATTCAAATAATGATCATTTATACTTATTTTCCAAAACATTATTGGATTCAGTCAAGTCTTTCACTCTTTGTTCAAAATATTTTTTTCCCTCATTATGAGTTAAACTTTGAGATGTATACTCTTTAGCATTTTGTTTAACTATATGGTTTAAGGACTCTAATTTCATGGAAAGATCTTTGACAAGCTTCTCTACTCTATCACTTTTCTTGAGAGTTTTAGTGTAAAGTGTGTGAATGTCAAGAAGATTCTCATTATCGGAGTCACTAAGTGAACTGTGTGTTGTGTCCCCTATCGATTCAATTTTTGGACTCACACACCCATTGGCATCAACAATAAGACGATCGCTTTGACTCACACACACATGATTTTCATTACTACAATCATTTTCAAGTAGTAAGGCAGACATATCAATAGAAGCAACACCAGTCATGGTATGATCAATTTCCTCATCATCATTGTAGATCATCTTAGCAAAGAATGACATATAAGGGTCATAAGAGTTGGATGACTCAAGTTCTTATTTTCAAAGTCATTTGAGTCATTCCCAGTCTTGCATAGCTGAGCCCTATTCTGTTTGGGATGTTTATCTAAGATAAACCTACAGTCACTAGCCATGTGTCCTAATTTTCCACATCTATAACCTTCAACATTTTTAAGGTCTTTCGGAGGTCTCTTGTGGTCACCAGTCTTTTGTTTGTCAAGTCTTCTCTCATGGGGCCTATTATTATAATTGTTAGAGTAATTAGGTTTCCCTTGTCTAGAAGCAACTTTGTTTCGAAAGTTTATAAATGTTTTTTAATTGCTTAGACATGAGAGCAAGCTGATTATCCAAGTCACAGTCCTCATTAGAGTCAAAGTCAAGGTCAAGTTTGATCAAGTTAGATGAATAAACAAGATTAGAATTACCCTATTTTTTACTGGTCTGGATCAATTGTTTCTTGAATTCTAGTTCCATTTCCACAGCTCTTAATTTACTACGTTCTGGAGTCAGGTTTTGATCATCCATTTCCTCAATAGCATATCTTTTGTTATCAAACTTCTATGGAAATGATCTTAGAATTTTTGAAACAATTTCTTTTTTATTATAGGTTATACTATTTTCATGCAATTTAGTCACAATGTCAGTTAACCCAATGTAGAAATCACCAAAGGTTTCAGTCTTAGACATGACAAGAGAGTTATACTCTTGGATAAGCATTTGAGTTTTAGCATCTTTAACTCTTGTATCACCCTCATGAGAAGTTAAAAGTGTATCACATTCTTCCTTAGAAGTTGTATAGGATGATATCCTCTTGAACTCGTGTTCATTTATAGACATAAATATGGAATTATTGCCTTTATGGTTACATAGTGAAATTTCTTTCTCATATTTAGTGAATTAACTTAGGAACTTCCTGATTCTCACATTACTTCCTTCAGCTGCTGGTTTAGTAGGAAAAGTATAGCCATTTTCTATAGATTCCCAGACTTCATCTCCCAGAGTTCCTTGAATGAAAGTAATCATCCTTACCTTCCAGTAAGGAAAATTGGTTCCATTAAAGAGAGGGGGTCTAGACAAGTTACCTAGTCTCTCAAATTCTCGTCCATACTTTTGTTTTGAAAAACAATTTTGGAAACACCGGATATAAAAGATTTTAAAATAGCCAAGCTCTGATACCAATTGAAAAAATGCCACTTAAGACGTTTAATACAAAGTTAAACTGTTAAAATGGCTCCGAGATGTTTGTTGAAGAAACTCTTTTAATAAAAAAAGCTTAACACAAGATGTGTTTAAAAAATGTCAAAAAAATTTGAAATAGTGTGAACGAGTTATTTCAGATCAAGTAAATCAGTTTTGAAAAATTAAACATAAACTATTAAATCAGCACAGCTAAGAAGAAGGTGATGAGAAAATGAAGAAGAACACAAGTAGTTTTTAATGTGGTAAAACCCCACCCAATTGGGGAAACATCCACAGTGACCTCTACGTCATAAAACAAAAAATCCACTAAAATCAAAGTAACAAATTACAAGCTATAAAACAATCAAACCAAACAAACACACCTAAACTAAGTTCAGAATTGCTACCAACTCCTTTGGATTAGATCTGACTTCTCTGAAGGTTGTTGTTTTTGATGTTCTCTCGAGATTTCGTAACTTTACTTGATTCCAGTCTTTACATCGACTCAAACAACTTCAAGATCATATAACTAACACTTTAAGTGTGGTAGAGTGAAAGTGTAGTGGTGATGTGCTTTCTACATATTCATGCAACACACTCACACTTAATACATACATAATGATTTAACAAATTACAATATCACTAGATATGCAGGAAATTCCAAAATCAATTTAGTCAAAACTAAAACCGACTTTTAGACCTTTCAAAATATCCGCAGATTAGGAGGGAATCTTGTTGTGAAATATCCAAGATCCTAACACTTTCTAGTTTTGAAAATATTATATAGAAAGTGTTCCCCCAATTAAGATCTCAAAACTTTATCTTAGTCTGATAGCGTTGAGCAAAAAGAAATCAGAATGAAGATTGTTGGTTTAGGGTTTAAAAACCTGAAATCGGTTTTAAAAATAACGAACAAACAAGATTTCTAGAAAAGAGAAATCAAAACTGTAATCTATCTAAGTGAGATGTATCACAGAGATGAGATATCTAGTTTCTATAAAAAAGAAACTGAAAAACTCAACGTGATTAAGTTGGAAAGATGATGAAGAACAAGAAGGGATAATTTCTCAACACACGATCTAAACACTCAGGTTTAAAATCACAGAAAAGTGATTCTGGATTTAGGGTTTGATGAGGTTAGGTTAGGGTTTATTTTCTCTTTCTTATTTCTCTCTTCTATCTTTTTTATCTCAAATGAGGAACTTTCAAAAGTCTCTATATGCCTCACAGAAGGCTCTTATTAATACTGGCGTTCGAAGGATCTGTAACCAAGCCATGAACCAAGGGTTGAGATTAAAAGGTTTTAAATCTATGCAAATCCAAGGGTTCATAGATAGAGGTGCAAAGCTCGCATCATTGGATAAAACCATCGCACTTGGATTAGTTACAAACGCATGGAGAAGGTTGATTAAGACATTCCAATGGTCTAGATCAAGTCAAGGGTTTGTGAGTGAGAAGAAAAACAAATCGCATCGTTTCCAAAGCAACACGTGTAGGCTTAAGATCAAGTCTAAAATGCATGTCTTTAATTTCAAAAAAATCCAAGTTTCATCCACAAATATTTCTCCCGCTTTTGGATTCTACCCAAGACAGTTTTAAGGTAAACTAATTGTTTGTAAATCAACCCCAAAACTTTGTAAAGTTCCAAATTTTAATTTTCAAAAATTATTTGAAATGTTTAGAGAATATTTATTAAATCCCAAAACATATTTATAAATCATGTTAGGGGATTTAACTCACACAAGGTCATAATGAGAATGAAATACAACATGTATGTTGTCATAGTGTGTGGTTTGCGTGAAATATAATCAAGAACTTGTAGAGGAATATCAAATTGATACGATCAAGTGTGAGGCTTTTTGGTTCAACTAGGGATGGACACAATTTTGTCACTTTTTCCAAACTAGATAAGCTCCTATATGATGTAGACTCAAATGAGTCAAAGATATAGGGTGCTTGAGTATGCTCGCCTCCAATATATATGTGTTATGTTATTTATGGTTCGTGATATACGCCGAACCAATAGTCCTTTATACAGCGACAAATGTATCAGGACATGATAGCCGAGTATGCATGCACCGCAGCTGTGTCTGGGAGGTACCGTATTCGTATATATAATATGATGTAATCTACTGTGTGAAATTGTAGAATAAAATATACAATAAAATCTGATTGAATTAAGTAAGTGAGTACTTAATCCTACAGCTGTGAAAACCTAGTTCATATTAAAGAGAAATGAACATGTTTAATTATCATACGCATTGTGTGGGAAATATTGGGAAATGATATGAGATAGAATCATAATTGAGAACCTTAAATACGGAGATAATAACGTACGTTAGGCGTGCACACTAAATGAGAGGTGAGAATTATCAAGCGAGAACCCGAGAAGCTAACATGTACATAATAATTTCTTAGTTGCACTTATTAAGCACTTGCTATTTAAAAATCTTTTATAATCGGGCTCAGACCCATTTTCTTGCATATTCTCTTCTCTATTGTATCTTGTACATTATCTTGTACATCAGTTTTCCAGTATCAGGGATGCCGACATTAAATATGGATGTCTCGATGGATTATAGCTGCCACTGGGGAGGAAACTTTGTTTAGACGCTTTCAGTCTATTGATTCATACATTTGTAGTATTTACTTGCATTTAGGGCATGTCGCCTAGGATTCTAAAGGTTGTAATTATTTATGTTAGTACTGTGGATATCAGTTTTATTTGATGGTAATGATATATTTTAACTGGAGAGTTATTCCCATCACATTTATTCTTATTATATTTACTTCTGTGGTGATGTGAAGTTGATTATTATTATTCCGTATTGTGAAATGGTTTTAATTAAATTAAAAATGGAAAAGTTTTGACACTAGATCAATTATTTATTAGGTGAATTAATAAGGAAATTATTTTTTGACAGTGATGCTAAGAATGAACCAACTGGATATTCTGATTTAATTTAATAAAGGAATAATTACCCGATATTTAATTAGGTGGGGTGTCATAGGTGGTATCAGAGCATCAGGTTCTAGTGTCCTTAGGATCTACACAGCTTTTTACGTTTCTGTGTAGCGTTCTTTGACGTGGATCCCTATTATTAGGATGTTGTATTACGACTTACGTGCTCCTACCAGGAAATTTAAGTGATGTAACTCTTATACGAGCTCGGTCGGACATCGATGACTAGCGAGGGTCATTAGAAGGACAGAAGGATGAGGACTCAGCCGAATAAATAAAGTTTTGTTGGAAAATGGTGTTTGAGATAGAACCCACCAAAATTGTTGTTCAGGTTGAGGACAATAAAGAAGACGTTCGGGAGCTGTAGTTTCTCCAAGCACCATCATGGATGACGTTTGTGCCATTTCAAACTTACCCAGCACTGTCAGTGAAGGGTGAGGAAGTCGGAAGGACTTTTGTAAAGGAAGAAATCCAAAGGAAATTATGTAGGGTGAAGTGTAGTAACACCCAGGACTTAAAAATTTTGGGCAAAATTGTTTTTTTTTTTTGCTCATAAGAGCAATCTAAAGTGATGAGAGTTAGACATATCATATAAAGAAACATGTATGAATCTAAAATGAGAAATGTGGGTATGGTTCGATCGTGAAATCGTCCATCTGTGGTTTTGATAGGGATGTGAAAGAATCTCGAAACTTATCTCTTATGGGCATGAAAGAAAACCCAACGCGAGATAGAAGTAAACTAGCTTAACTAAATCTTTACCCAATGAAGAAGGGGTATATCGAAGATAAGAAGAGTTCATTGTTATGAAAGCACTCATGATTTAAATACTCCAGTACGGAAGGTAAATCTGCCAAAGTCGACTAGGGTCGATGTTGCCAAGAAATTTATAACCGCTTCAAGAAGAAGGGGAGCCTGTAGGGTTGGGAAAACCTAGCCGAAGGGAATGATTGAATTCAATGGTGATAGTGAAATATTACTGGGAGGTATACCTAGTAGGTAAACTATTTAAATACATTCTAAGCAGATATGAATTCAGCCAAGACCAGCAAGGTAGACCACGTGTTCCAGAGAACCAGTAGAGCCAAAGGAACAATGGAAATAACAATTGGGATCTAAGACTGCCAGGTCCGATAGAAGGAAATTACCAAATGGTCAGTAGAACCAGCGATGAGGAAATTTTTCTCGTGTAGAGAGTTGGACTACCAGTGTTGAATGTGTCCACATTGAGAAGTGCAACCAATAATATTAGGAATGGTAAACTATGCCAGTTAGGCATAACAACTGGAGGAGTGAGATTTTTAGTGGAGGAACTGGGTCAAGAGAATTGGTCCCGGGAATTCACAACCCAAGAGTGGCATGTTTAGGTAGGACCAGTGGAGTCCTCAGTAACAGTAGCATACCGTATTACAGGGTCGACGAGGTCCAGGAAGTAAAAGGGAGGCTAGTAAAGCCATAAGTTAAGCCTAAAGATTTTGGGCCAACATTTCAGTGATGGGCGTGTAAGACACAGAACAGAATAATTTGCCCACTACGAGGAGGGGGAAACTATTGGATGAAATCCTAAATGTATAATAATTGAAGATGCTCATGGGTCGTGTTGGCAACTACGTGCTGGGACCCTACGATTAGGTGAGACTGGTGAAGTTTTATTTCATCCTTGTGAGTAAAGGATTAATTCAAGTGACATGGGTGTGTCACAACATATATATATATATATATATATATATATATATATATATATATATATATATATGTGTGTGTGTGTGTGTGTGTGTGTGTGTGTGTGTGCGCGCGCGCGCGCACGCGTATATGTGTGTGAATTGTTAACATTAAAACTCACGTGCGAGTTGAGTTTAATGGGTAAGTTGGTTTTAATAGTCGGGTTACAAACGTATCTATCTTTGATAATGGGACTTTTTGATGTCGCTCGTGAGTGAGTCGGGTGGGAACTAAGAGCATATTTTATCGTTATAATTTACTACTACATTGAGTTAGAAAAGTAGAGCTTATTATGGTAATGTTTAGTGATTAATTACCGAATGTCTGAACAATAGTAGATTGAGTGATTAGACTATCGTGTTGGATACTCCGGGAGGAGTAATATTAATTTTGTTAGGCGCCACCTTAAATAGGGTTGGGCCTATATATATGTATATATGAAAATTTCATGGTATCGTAGACTTCAGTGAGTATGTTGTATTGTTATATGTGATCCCGGTGCATAGGGATTAAATTACTGATGTGATTCAGGATACATTGTGTTCTTTATTGAACAGAAAGATATAACTCGTTAAATATATATAACTAAGGACTTGAGATAGTGAGAGCGCCATGTTTCATGTTATTTATAAGGGACATAAGTAGATTTTTATGTCAACATACGAAGATTGTGGGAAGGTATATATTATGGACTGAGGACCTTACCAATCTCGACAATCGACTATGTTAGGTAGTAGTGTATCGGGGGGGTTCCTTGTTTGGATTTCGCTTTGTGAAACATCCCACGCATGAAACTAAAAAATGTCGGGAGTTGGAGAGAAGTTTGGTCGATAGTACATGAGTTTGGTACTTTGGTCATTGTGCACAAACAAGACTATAGATGAGAGTTGATGATTCCACTATGACTTAAGGCCAGTAGAGTTGCCTAGTTATGACTAGAAACCCAGTACAAAATGGTTACATCATCAACAGAAAAGCATGCCGAATGCGCAAGAATTAATTTGTGTAATAATGCGCGAGATATAGGGTGTATGGGTGCCCTAGGTAATTGAAAGTATTGTATCAAGTGGTAGATTATGGTTTTCGTGTGAATTCGATAACATTTATCTAGGGACGTGGAAGCTTATTCCGTAAGAGTGGGGGAACGACTTGTGACACGCGGTGAGGCAAAGTCCCATGCATCATGGTTAGAGGTGCATTCGGGAGAACATAAAATGTATCAGATTATAAATGACAGTGGTGATGGGATTTAATGAAGAGATATATTCCTAAATTCATTTTGCAATGGGTCACCTGTCTGTTGGTAAAGGGTAAACCATTCAAAACTAGAAGGGGTTTCTCAACCAGTAAAATGGGAGAGAATTCCAAGGATGCTATCGTGAAGGTAACTACTTATTATAGGGGTTACGATCCTATATGGTGATAGTGGACCGATTGATTGAAGTAGCTCACGTTATGGCAATTAGGACTGATCATACTGTAACACCCCGTGTTTTTATTTATTATTTTAATTAATTAATTGGAATTTTTGAGAAAAATAAATTTTTGAATTTTAAAATTTTTATTGGCAAAATATGTTGGTTATGATTTTAGAAGAATAAAACTTCAAGCGGAATTAAAATCGGAGTTAAAACGGATTTTATATTGATTTTAAAATATTTTTGCCTTATGGCATTTTTGGGGCAAACTGTCAGTTTTTCGGGGTGATTGATCGATCGAAGGGGGGGGGGGGGGGTCGATCGACCCTCCTAAAAAACGTGCGCTGTAAGCTGTTTTTTTTTTTAAGAATTTGTGTAGGATTAGGACTCCTAATCACTATATAACCTTGTTAATCCGTGGGGGGACTTCTCATAATCACTTTTTCTCCAGTTTTTCACCAGAGAACGCTTCCAAATATTTTTCCTCTCACTCATAATCATCAACCTTCAACAAAATCAAGTTTTTGTCATAAGTTTTGGCACAAGTTTTTGAAGGCTTAATTGGGGTTTAATCAAGATCGTTCAAGAACACTCTTTTGCTAATTTTTCGAGAGGAATCCAGATTTCTAATCAGATTTTCAACACGATCTTTGCAGGCATGAATACTCTATTCTTTTCCTTTAGTATTATGCGTTTTAAGTGTTGCCTAAACACTTAATTACATGTTTTCTTAAAAATAATTAGTAACTTAATTAGAAAAAGTGAATACTAATTACGCGGCTGTTTTTATAAAATCTTTTAATCTGAATAATATTCATAACCCTTTGGGTACGTAGGATTCATGAGTGGTTTTGGGTTTTATTGGTGTAGATTGCATGTAGAAAAACCCTAGCTTTAAAATAAATAATTTTTGGGTGCGTACAACTCATGTAATACATGTAGAAATAATAAAATTTGGTTTTGATGAATATATGATGAAAACTTGGTATATTTAATTTAAATAATTAAATGAGATTATTTGGGTATTTTTGATGTTGTGATAATTTAATTAAAGATTTAATTAAATTGGACTATCACGCGTAGTTTGGAGCATTGGTTTATTGTGCATATTTGTGTGACTTTTTGATATTATTATATTGCCTTTGTGACGACGGGTTGTTGGGTAATTTTGCTCTCCCTCTACTTTAGGATGCCTTCTAGGTATGGGACTAGCGGGTAGACTTTTTATGATTTACGCCTTCTAGGTATGGGACTAGTGAGGGTAGATTATTGCATTTTTATCATCTTGAGGGTGGGCTGATTTTTATTACTTTATCGTCGTTATGGTAGTCTAAGTACGAGACTAAGTTAAGATTTAAGTTAGAAAATCCTCTTATACATAGGATAGGACGTATTGATAACTTGGGGACCCTTAGGTATAGGACTAAGGGGTATTTTGAGGATCTCACATCGATTAAAAGGGTGGGGTGATTATAAATTGAGAACTTGAGAATTAATGCCTAAGATAAAAACGGGTATTAAAATTTGTGGCGACATAATGTGTCGGGGCCGACAGTTTAAACGGGTCAGAGGATGATTTATGTTGTGTCGTGTGTGGAACCTTGTCATGTGTCGGGACCGACAGTAAACGGGTCAGAGGACGATTGATAAGGGGGAACCTTGTCATGTGTCGGGGCCGACAATAAATGGGTCAGAGGACGATTGACAAGGGGAAGTGTGACACTTTAATAAAATATGAGAACAATAATAAAAGTTGGTTAATTTAATTAAATTAACATCGTGGGACTTGAGAATTTAAAATCATATTGGTTTGCCTTTTTAAATGGGGATTTTTGCGGGTAGTTAGTAGATTATAATTATCGCGTTTAATTATTCCGTTTAATTTAAAATATTCTATTGTGATATTTATTGCGTATAATGCTACTGTATGGATTCAAGGATCCTATTTGAGGAGAGTAGTGTGTATTCTTGCTCAGGGCCTTGGCTCTGACCCATGCGTTGACTAATCTTTTTCAGGATTTAATTTGGAGAAGCTGCATAAGTTTATCGGAGTTATCATTGGAGGTGCAGCTGGAGTTATTTACTTTATGGCATAGTTTAGTTAGACTTTCTTTTCCAGTCGTATTATGAGACTTCATTGGAGTTTTATTGGGCCATTCGGTTCCAAAGTTGTTTAGAGGACTTCTGTTAGGATTATTCAGATTTTATTTAATCATTGTTGGAGTATGGATTTATTTTGGAGTTAGCATGTGATGGATCTTTTATCGCTTAATTGTTTATGATCATTTGAGATTAATTCAATTATGTATCTTATGGACTGGTTTATTTATGTCTCATATCTGTCTCATGCTAAGAATGGTATTTTATTTAGTTCACGCCCGACTTAGTTTTGGTGGCGGCTGACGCCAGAATTAGGCGGGGGTGTGACACATACTACGGGATAGTAAGCGTAGATCTTTAAAACTGAGATAGTGAGGTTACATAGAGTACCATTTAATATTGTGTTCAATTGGGATAAGATATTTGTCTCTCTATTTTGGAAGAGTGTTCACGAGGCCATAGGTACCGATTTGTGATTGAGTATGACCTATCATCCGGAGGCAAGTGGGGCAGAACAAGCAGACTAATTAAATGTTGGAGAATAAATTATATGTGTACCCTTGGATCTTAGGGGAGGATGAGAGCAACCCCTTCCACTAGTAGAGTTTGTGTACAATAACTCATATACATTCACTTTTGGGTATGGTGCCAGTTGAGGTATGGAACAGTAAACCTTATTATTCTCCTCCTTGTTAGTTAAACGTGGGGGACCAGTTACTATTACGAAGATCAGAGGTGAGTTGATACTTATAGTATATAATGAGTGTAAAACATATACTGCGTACATAACCTACTTGTGTTCGATCGTCGCGAGACGAGATCGTATGTATTTAGAGAACGATTAATATACTATTCGCAAAGGACAAGATCAGCTTATGCCATATTTTCTTTTAGGCCTTTGGACCACGTATTTCTTTTAGGTTCAAGCAAACGGTGGCTTACTATTCTCAAAGGATAATAAATCCTTTCGGAGCCCTTCCCTGTGCACATTTATATCTATCATTTTTATATCACACAAATCTAACGTGCAAAGGATTTTGACATGCACTAATCCTCCTAGGTCACAAATATGTAGATGACAAAATTGATAGGAGAACATCTCACAAAGCTCGAATATAACATGTGACGTTAAGGTTCAAAAAGCTCATGCATGTGTGTAAAGGCATATAAAAGTGAATCCATTAAGCAAGTCAAACTTAAGATACTCCATGTAAATATGATAAAGAACATTTTAAGGATTAAAATTCTAACCAAAATTTCTAGTCACATGGAAGCGAAATGAGGATTCAAACACAAACATATGCCACAAAATGTGTGTAAAATCAAAATATACACAAAATAAAATCTTTTTGAGTTTTTGAAATTTTTAACCAAAATAGAAATATATACTCAAAAGACAAACAAATATCATTTGTATTTTCATTAAGCCTAGATAACGAAAAGGTAAAACACAAATGGTAAACAAAAACCTTTTTGTATTTTTCATTTAATGCACACAAAAATGAAAGAATAAAATAAAAAGGATAAACAAGTCATAATTTCTAGCATGAGATATAAAATAAAGTAATGACTAGAAAATGACTAAACATGCATACACCTAACAATGATATAACATATGAAGCACAAAAAGCTAGAGTATTCAAATAACTAACACATTCAACCTTTAAATTTAGCAAGGGAGGTTTCATGTGAAAGCAAATGAGAATCAACGAATCTAATATCTAGCGGGTCTAAAAATGATTTCCGAACCCATATAGATGTATATTTAAAATGATGGGATTTGGAAACAAATGGAATGCTAGACATAGACTTACTAGGACATCTTTTAAGATCAAAACAAAATGACCTAAGGTGACCTTTCCTACCACAATTCAAGCATGTGTAAACACGAGAAATGTTACCTAAGGTGTGACCTTTTCTAAAGTCTTTGGATAAAGTAGACCCTCTAAAACAAATAATGGTTTTAGCTTTAGCAACGAAAGTATTTTAACTTGATGAGCTAGAACCATTATCACAACTACTTGAGTCTTGTAAATCATTTTGTATTTTTAAAATTTTGGACTCAAGTAATAAATTAGACTCCTCAATTTTACGAGACTCCTTGTTTAAATTTTCTATAACTCCTAGAAGGTTATCACGCTCCCCCTCAATGTTATCAAACTTGTCCCTAAGAGTCTTTTCTTGACTATCACTCTCTTTCTTGGACATTTCTAAAATATTATAATTGTAATTTAAGTCCATGAGCTTTTCATGAAAAATATATTTTTGAGATAGGGAGATTTGCAAAAATTCAATTTTAGCTTTAAAACAAGAATTTTCATCTTCAAGAAATTTAATTCTTTTTGCAAATCTCAAATTTAATTCTCTTTATTTTTCATTACACTTATTAAGCCCATTAAAGTCCTCTCGAATAGCAAAAACTTCATTATCATTTGAAATTGACAAATTCTCATTAAGACGTCCTATCGAGAGATACTAAAAAAACGAGAGTGAATTAAAAAATGAACCACCTAAAAATACTAGGAGCACAAAAGTTTTAAAAGCCAAAAAATGGATCTTTGACGCGATAAATTAGCGCTCCGGCTCTGATACCAATTTGAAAAGGAGCACGAGGCCCCCGATTTTAAAATTCCTCTTACTTCAAAAAGTAATAATTTCCTTTTTAGATGCGGAAGTGAAGATGATGGTTCAAATAATAAACAAATTAACAAATTTTAATTTCTTTACAAATTAAAATTAAAATCAAGTGAAATATGATGGAACACACACTTATGTTAATTTCACTGAAACCAATTTAATCAACCCAAGTCCTAGAAATTTGCCTAAGTCATATTTTCCAATTTTACCAAATTAGGCCAAACCAATTTTAACAAGTTAAATTAATGACTTGAATTAGATTAACATATTACCCAAATTTACTTAGCACCAAAATAAATAAGTAGTGATTAAACCAAATTTTATCTTTTTACCTAAGCATGCATTCTGGGTGAATTATGCAAAAGATAAAATAAACAATAAATTACTACACCGCGATGTACGAGGAAAAACCCACAATGGGAAAAAACCTTGGACAACCCTAGCCTTAAGTCCACTAAATATGGATTTAAAAATTACAAGATAGATGACTTACTTCCTTGACTTGACCCCTTTCAAGCCTTGAAGCGTCTTCTTGTAAACACCTTCGCCTAGTAGACAACTCGGGAGCTCCACCGGAATCTTGGAATCACCAATGAGACATAGGTACACCGTCAACCACACATGGTGCCTTTCACTATGTGATAATGCCGCAGAAAAACAAGCTCTTCTTCTTTGAGGGATTTAGAAGGAAACCTAAACAATCTCTTCAATGCGGTAAAGATGAACCCGGTATAGAGAGAGTAACTTGGATTAAACAAACTTTGGGTGAAAAATAGAGTGTTAAATGATTTTTTCTTGAAAAATTAGACACTCAAAACATGAACTTTTTCCTTGTAAATTAAAGATCTCAAACTCTATCTTACAGATGGAAAGATGTGAAAAAGTTAAGTGGAAAAAGTTGGTTCCCGCACATATTAAGTCTGTCAAAAAGTTAGTTGGGAAAACAAGTGAGAAAGTGGGAAAAACTGTCAAAAACTGACTAAAAAACTATTCTCGCCAAATCTGGTTCGAACGAGATTTTCGTTAGAAAGACGTCTCGTTCGAACGATACTTCTAACGAAGTTCCAGTGGAAGGTCTCTCATTCGAACGACATTCTCGTTCGAACGACAAACTCATTTGAACGACAATATCAAACGAAAAAATAGAAAGCTAAAAATTATATTTTTATCCCATAAACTTTATTTAAAGTTTTAATGAAACTTTATGAAATACAACAACAGTTTAAACAAAAATTCACCCAATAAAACAATTGTTCCAAGCTCCTATATATATATATATATATATATATATTAACATGCATTCATACCTTAGGAGCAATGGAACGATGTTGATGACGTAGAAACGAGGCACATTAAACTCGACATTTTTATGAAGCTTTAAACTTGGCCGCTATGTCTTCATCAAAAACGCCATAGGCTTGAAGGATGGTTAATAACTCTATCCTATGACTCAAACGTTTTTGTCCGGAATTGAGCTAGAAAAATAAAGGACTCAATTGGAAATTTGTGTCCTTACACTGCTACTCTCACATACGCTCGTCTCAGCCTGGTACTCATAGGAGGCCGAGATAACACTTTAACATTTCTCCAATAGATGGTTAAGTTAAACACTAGAGGGCTCATACTCGGCTTAGTCGAGACCTCCCTCGATGACACACATCCACGTGAGGTACAAATCTTTGGCATGATCATCCTATGTGAATAGGAAGTTATAACAGAATCACTGGTGCACGTGAGGGGATATCTGCATCATCATTACTTATGGATTCTAAAGTACATGTGTTAAGATCCTATTGGCGGCTCCATCAAGGACATGCACCTTGCATGCTTGGGGTTTCATTATGCACACCAAGCACTATTTAAACTCATCTTCTTCCCCAGAAGAAGAGATACATAATTACAAACCCTAGCCCGGGCTTTGTTACTTTTACAGTAGAAAGAAAGTGTTGATAGTTGTAATACTAAGGCCATTACTTCCCCTTCATATAGTGAAACTCGCACTCACCTGCACAGTGGAGTAAGTCAATGGACGAACCACTTATATTCTAGTGTTTATTCCACTTCTCCTCATCTCCTTCTTCATTTGAGCACTTGTTTATCGCTATTGTTTCACCACCAACGTTTTACTAAATTGAAATTTTACAAATTTATGTGTTATAACTAAATTTCATATCGTCATATCGACGTCATTTCTGGGAACGAAGATTCTTTATCCCTTTCCTCTTCTTTTTATCTTGTTCCTCACTTGATTCTCTAGTGATGATCCAGTTCCACACTTGGTTCGACCTGTATCATAATTAAAAGAGCTCTTGTTGTATTTTTCAAGCTTTTTTCCAGCTCACTTAGTTCATCTAGTTCACCCTTTGTTATGTTCATTTGTCAGAGTTGATGGACTCCAATTTGTCTCATAGTGTTGGCCCCAGCTCTAGTCAGAACCTCCTTAGTCAAAGATGGTTGAGGTTGCTGCAGCGCTGCACTCACTGCGGCTAGCCAACAAAAAATGCAAGAACAACTTGTTACCTTTAGCCAAAATGTGATTGCTAGACCCACCGATGTTGTAGTGGAGATAATAACTATGGCCGCCAGAGAAGGTGTGAATCCAGGGATAGGGGGACCACCCCTGGCCCCACACAAAGAAGTTACACATCAGTAAGGATACAGAGACATAGCTGACCCTAGGCAATTGCCCCTAGGGAGACAAGGTCAAGAATTCTAAATAGACCAGTGTTATGATGAGGATGACTACTGGGAGCCCTATGAATTTCTAGAAATACAGTAAGTTTGGTCCTAATTTATAGAGGAAAAATTGGTAGGCCGAGCTGAGATGGTCAATCTTAGCCTTCAGTACTTGAACGATGAGTAGAGGGTTAACTTTTGATCGACTCGGCCCAGTCGGTGACTGGTGAGACCGACTATCCAGATGACTCAGTATTGCAGGCTTCAGGGGAAATAGAGGATGTGCTGATCGTCAGCCTCCATGCGACCGAGAGGAAAAACAAAGAGAAGTTAATACCTATCATAGGACAGCTAGCATAGAACTTGTAAAACTCCCAGTCAACAGAGAAAGAGACGGGGATAGTGATGTGGTAGCTGAGGGAGGTAGGGCAAAAGCAGCCAAAAAGCCGTGGAATAGATCCATTCAGAGATTGGAGGACAAAATTGGTGATCTATTGAAAATTCGAGACCCCATGCAAAGAGGATATATGGAAGGGTCTCTATTTATTACAAGAATAGGGAGTTACCCAGCGCCAACCAAGTTCAAGCCGCCAGTTTTCATGCTAAAGTACAATGGGAGCACAAACTCTGTTCATCATGTAGAGATGTACCAATCTTTGATCGACATCTTCTCAATTTTTTATCAAATGAGATGTCGATTATTCTCTAAAACTCTGACAAGCGCATACCATGTCTGGTACACTTTGGTGCCCAAGAACTCCATAAAGAACTTAAAGAAATTGGTCGATAAGTTCATTCATAGTTTTTATTTCGACGTGAAACCTTGAAAGAAGGCTAATCATCTGTTATATGTAAAGCAAGGGAAGAACGAGCCTCTCAGAGACTATATTACAAGATTCAATAAAAAGAAGTTGGAAGTTGAAGACTATAAGGAGAACATTGCAATGATTTCCCTGATGGGAGGAGTGTAAAAGGGTAAATTACTTTGGAAGTTAGTAAAAAATTCTCCAAAATCCATAACATAACTCCTAGCCACAGCCGGGAGAGTCATGAATGCGGAAGAGGCCACGGTGGCCAAGGGAGAGGATAAAAAATAAGTTGTTGGAAGTAAATCTTACAAAGATAAAGGCAAGGATAGGAAAAAGAGGTCGGTTGACAACAAGTTTGCTGACTACACTCCTCTTACCACAAGCCTTATTTCTAAATGAAATTAAGGATGATAGATCTTTGAGATGGCCCCAAAAGCTGAGGTCTCCTCCTCACAGGTGTGATTTTCACCCAAATTATGGTTATACTACCGATAAATGCTTGTATTGACAGATGAGATTGATAAAATTCTCAATCAAGGGAAGATTTAGAAGTATAATGGCCGAAGTGATTCCAAATATGAAGTCTGAAAGAAGCGAGGTGGATCAAGAGATGAGAAGTTAAAATGACAGAATCAGGTCGATAGGTAAGATGAATAGTCAGATGATGATAATGAGGTCGACCCAAAACTTTCTGCCCAAAATACCAGCACCGAAAGGTCAGATAGGAATGATCTTTCTGGGAGTAAAGATGATCTGTGACAGATTAGTTGATGGCGACAAAGAGTTTACTGACAAGAAAACTCATATAGCAAAGGCAATACTAAAAAGAATATATGTAAACTCAGTCGAGGCTAAACCTAAGTCGAGAAAAAGGAAGAATGCTAAAATGAACACACTGGTAGTAGGGTTATCCAGACCTGACTTTAAGGGGATCTTAGCCCCTCATGATGACCCTCTCATCATCAGTACGAAGATACGGCATTCCCAGAGTATTAGTTGATGGTGGGAGTTAAGTTGACGTTATTTTCTAGGAATGCTTCAGTGTCTTAGGGTTGAGCAAGAAGAGACCCATCCCCTATCACTAATTATTGATCGGTTTTAGCAGGGAGAAGGTCCACCCATTGGGGGTATTTTAGATGGATATTTATATGAGGACTTGGCTGAGATGCCTCACCAAAAAGGTAAAAAATTTAGTCTTGGATTAAAATGTTTACTTGGACTACAACATCATTATGGGAAGGGTATCCCTTAAAGAATGAGGTCATACTCTCTACTGTACACCAAATGATAAAATTCCCGACTCCCTAAGGAGTATGGGAACTTTAAGGTGATTAGGTAGAGGCATGAGAATGCTATTTTAACTTAACAAAAGAGAGGATAGCATATCAAAAGGCCACTACCACATACAATATTTATACAGTTGACCCAAGGGATGAGAAGACACTGAAACAAGGAGAGCCTGCTAAAGAGGTAGAATCCATCATCCTCAATGAGGATGAGCTGAAAAAAACCATTTAGGTAGGGTCGTCCTTAAAGCCAGAGTTGAAGGAAGATCTGATCAAGCTACTAAGGAAGAGGTAGAGAATGTTTTCCTGGAGTCACGAAGACATGTTGGGGATAGACCCCAAGATTTGTTGTCAACAGCTGAATATCGATAAGGGAGAAAAGCCTCATAAATACACAAGGGTAAAATATAAAGTCATCCAGGACAAAGTCAAGAAGCAGCAGAAAGTCGAGTTCATTAGGGAAGTGATCTACCCAAATTGGCTATCTAATGTAGTCATCGTCCCTAAAGCGAATGGTAAATAGAGAATGTGTGTGGACTTCACTGACCTAAACAAAGTCTACCTCAAGGATAATTTTCCTCTACCTCGCGTAGTCCAAATGGTCGATGCCACAACTGGAAATGAATTAATGAGTTTTATAGATGCCTACTTAGGTTATAATCAATTATTTGTGGACTCGTCCGATTCTGAGAAAACATTCTTTATCACAGATAAGGGAGCCTACTGTTATAAGGTTATGCCCTTCGTCTACAAGAATGCTGGTGAAACTTATCAGGGGATGGTTAATCAAATGTTAGAAGATCAGTTTGTCAAATCCATAGAGGTGTATGTGGACGACATGTTGACAAAGAGACTCAAGGCCGAGACCCATACGACCAACCTTGAGCGTACTTTTGATACCATGGATAAATACCAAATGAAGCTTAACCCTGCCAAATGTGTATTCGGCGTGGGGGAAAAGTTCCTCAGTTTTATTGTGAATTAATGGGGCATAGAGGGGAATTTAGAGAAAATTAAAGCATTGATTTAAATGAAGGCCCCAAAGACCATCAAAGGTGTAGAGACTAACTGGCTGAATTGCTGCACTAAACAGGTTCATCTCAAGGGCCACGGATAAGTGCCTACCTTTTTTCAAAGTTCTGAGGAAAGAATTTGAATGGAATGAAGAATATGAAAGAGATTTTCAAGAGCTAAAGGCTTATATGGGTTCTCCGATGCTTTTGTCTCGGTCAGTTCAAGGAGAACAGTTGTTTTTATATTTAGCATTATGAGAGTCTGCGATCAGCGCAACCATCATTCGAGATGAAGAAGGGGTACAAAATCTGATCTATTTTAATAGTAAGGCTCTTCAGGTGGCCGAGATGAAATAACCAAAGATGGAGAAGTTAGAGTATATCTTAATACATGCCTCGAGAAACATAAAAGCTTATTTCTAAGCCCATATAATGTTCGTACTCACTGAGTCCCCTATAAGATAGGTTATCCATAAACCCTAGAAATTAGGTAGCATGATGGCATGGTCCATTGAGTTGGGATAATTTGATATCCTATACCAATCGATAATGGAAATTAAAGGGCAATCGTTGGCCAAGTTTGTGGGTGAATTCACTTGGGACAAGGCCGACACCAAAGAAGATGAGATGGTAGTTTTGCTAGAGAAAGAAACAGTAGGTCCTGTAATGGTCGATGTTGGTCGAGCCAACCTCACAGAAAAAGATATTTTGTTCAGAAATGATGTAGCATGTGAAAGGACTTTTAAGACCGACAGTCCAGTTTGGAATATATTTATTGATGGTTCATTATGCAAAAGCGGTAGTGGATCATGGCTCATACTGTCGGCTCCAGACGAGATAGGCATTTAGTTTGTGTTAAGTTTTAGCTCTAAAGCCTCCAATAATGAATCTTAATATGAAGCTCTGCTTGAACATTTATCTGTTACATCCGGGTTTTACCGAGGGTGACGGTTAATGTGATTAATACTAAATCATAAATAAATCTGAATACTGAAATAATTGAGGCATTTATTGATTCTTAAATGTGTTACAATTGAAATCTAGGAATAATACAAAAGTATTTCTCATGCTAACTAGGATCCTTTTCTTTTAATATGACCTTTCATTGTCTCTATGCATCAGCTGGTCTCCAAACTATTCATTATGGTATATTGGTACTGTGGTGATAATTATTACTCAACATAAATAGATAAGAGAAGCGCAATCACCAAGTAGAATAAAGAAGATAAAATGTTAATCACACAACAGGAGATATACGTGGTTCAGCAAGAATGCCTACGTCCACGGTGGTGCAATCAGTATTATTTCTATATACTCCGGGGAGCATTTACAGAGAATACAGTGCGTGTCTTTTACCCCAGACCTATGGTTTATTATATACATATCTATCTTCGAGGAGTGGGGGTGTTGGACTCCCCAAGTTTACCATCTTCTCCTGGAACATCTCTATTTGAGAACATGGGAGAAGACTAACTTACAACTGAATTAATGTTAAGGTGCGAAGGGCTTGGACATTGGGCCGTTTTAATTGGGCTACTCGTCCAGGCCTGTAATTCCAATTCTGGGTACCCACAATTTCCCCTAAATTTGTTGGGCCATAATTTGGGCTCAATTGATTTGTCATAATGTCTCTTTTGCATATCATGTAACTCTTCCCAAAGTTTGAGAGCTGATTTAGGCGGCAGTCACTTCGTGTCTTGTGTGCGATGATTAGTATCATTTAAAAGTCATTTTGAGCAGTGTTTTATAGTTGTCGTTTCAATCTTCTTAGTGTTCTTCCATCTTCTGTGAGTTTTAGCTATTTGTGCCCTCTTCTCCAGGTCTTAATTTTCTTCGCTTTCGATTTCCCTCGTCATTTGGGCTTGTGACCTTGCACTGCCCAAGCCAAATTTCCATCTCGTAAGTCTCCCTTGCTTTCTCTCTGTGTTTTCTTTGAATTTGTAGTTTAGGGTTTACGAATGGCAAAGATAGGTAATAGATCATTGTCCGAGTTTAGGAAGTTTTACAATATCCCAGAGTGGGTAGAGATTGAGTGCGCTTCTCTCCCTAAAAATATTAGAGAGATAGATGGTGCTCATTGGATTCACGTCTTGTTTCTTTCTCAAGGGGGGCTTACTTTTCTTCCAAATGATTTATTCTTGTATTTCTTTGGTTATTTCAATATTGTTCCTGCACAGTGTTCGCCCAATGTATGGAAGATAATCAATGGCATCCATAGAATAAATCAACTTTATAGCACCAAATTAGGTCTCGCTGAAGTTTGTTTTTGCTATTACTTTTCTCGAACTAGCTCTGGTGTTCTTTATCTCAAAGTTAGGAGTCTTGACAGGGTATTGGTAGTAAACCTACCTGATTCCCACAAGGATTACTCGTAAGATGGATTTCTTGCTAGAAATTGGTAGTTCTCCCCCCATACTGAGGGGTCGAGGTTTGATAGATTCTCTGTCCCCTTTTATGGGAAGGAGTACATAGGTAGTCTTTGCTCTGCCCTTATGATTTCTTTGTTAATGTGTGATTTCTCTAATACTTTCATGTTTTTTCTTCAGCGAGGTCGAAGAACTTGGAGCCTGCTCTTAGCGAGGTTCAGATTTTAGAGTTGGTCAAAGCTTGGAATATCAAGGAGTCCTTAGCTGACGGTGAACATCCCCGGTCTGCTGCTTTCTTTCTCGAGTACAAAAATGTTGTGTCTACCTATATAAAGAGGCTTATGGATAGTATTCCTGAATTTGATACCTCTGAAGAGACTTCTATCAATCCCATTCAGTTGGACGAGGAGGAGAGAAGTTTTGAGAGTGATATCAGAGGCGGTGCTGAAGGAAATTTTGGCAAGAGGAGCTCCAGTGGTGACAGTTCTTCTGATTCAGAAGAGGTTTCTGAAGCCCAAGGACCTTCGAGCACGTCCAGCAGATCTAGTGAGGAAATGGTTCCTCCAAGGAAAAATTTGATCCGAGATGATGATGATGATGATCATGTACTTCTCGTTCAAAGGTCGAAGAAGCAGAAGTCCAGCACTGGGGCTGTTGCTACTGGTTCTCGATCTACTACTCAAGAGCAGGAGAAGAAGAGAAAGGAAGAAGAGAAGGTGAGAGAGAGAGAAAGAGGAGGAAGGAAAAAGAGAAGAAGAAAATTGAGGAGAAGAAAAAGGTCGAGGAGAGGAGGAGGATAGATAAGGAGAAGGAAAAGGAAGAGGAGAGGAAAGGAAAGGAGAAAAATGGAAGTGAGGACAAAGGCTTGGCAGGCCTTGGTGCCTGTGTCCGCATTATCGGAGGGTGCCTCGGTTGCCACTTCTCCCCAGTTGGCCTCTGCACTGCTCGAACGAGAAATCTTTCCGGCTGACCGCCAAAGGGCGATGGGGACTGACCAGTTAGCTCTGCAAGCGAGCCAGAGGCTAGCCTTAGTAAGTCTGTTTATCTTCTCTAATGCTTCCCAATTTCTGTCTGTTTCCTTCTTTTAATATTTTCTTTTACTTTACAGTTTGTGACTGATTTTTCCATGCTTTATCGCTCTCACGACGAGCTGATTAATAAGAACGGCGAGCTGGATAAGCAGAATGCTGCTTTGAGGGTGAGGGGTACAGAGCTCGAGGATAGTTTGAAGGCTGTTGATGCTGCTCGAACATCTTCTGATCTTGCTCTTGCTAAAGTAATCGTGAGCGAGAGGCAGCAGTTAAAGAACTGAACGAACTACGACAAGCCTACGATCTGGTATGCTCGAGCAAGATAGTTGTTGTGGAGGAGAACAAGGTGCTGATCGAGCAGCTGAAGGAGAAAGAGTCTACGGCAGCCACTGTTAAGGAGGACTCATATAACTCCGGGTGGGCTGTTGCGTATGAAGACGCTGAGGTTCAGATAGGCTACATTAGCCGTCTGAACTTCAAGAAGGGCTAGAACAAGGACCTTTTAGTTGCTGGTGTGGATGTTGCTTCTCCTTTATTCAACGAGCACGATCCAGGCCCAAAGCCAATTATGGAGGAAGCCCCTGCCCCAGCCATTGAAGGTGTTGACCCTGCCTCCCAGACAGTTCCTGCTGATGCCCTTCCTGCTCAGGCGACGAAGGTTATCCCTGCTGAGGGAGGTGCTTCAACTGCTGCTGACAAGGGGAAGCAGCCAGCTTCTTCTGGGCAGCCTGAGGTTGCCAGCTAATTTACCCTTAGGGTTACTCTTGCATTTTTATTTATAATTTTCCTTTCTGCTTCTTCAATGTACTCTGATCTTTTTCGTATGAATGAAATGAGAAGACTTTTTCCTTTAGTGTACTGAATAATTCTATCTTTCATTGCTCTTTTATTGCTTGTAGTGGATTAATGTTGATGATTATATACTAGCCACTTCTCAATTGGGAAGAATGCTTGGTCCTAATGTAAGTTCTAAAGTTTGTCATACCTTTGTGAGGATTTGAAAATCACTGCGATTGAGGAACAATCGTTTCATAGAGCAGATTGAGATCATCGTTAAACTGAAAGACAGGCTCCAATAGATGGAAGAGCATGGTGCCTCAATCCAGATGAGGTGAATACTCTGAGAGAAAGGCTTCTAGATGCTTCTGAGATTAACCAGGTTGGAGAAATTCTTCAGCAAGAGAATGAGGCTTTGAGGAGGGAAGTCTCACGACTCATGGAGCATGCGCCAAGCATCGCTCTTGCAGTATTACGAGGATCTTCCTCATCACGAGCTGGAGTTGGACCAAGCAATGTTCCTCCGGTACTGCGAGGTTCTAACCCACCGACCGTTCCATGAGCTGGTACAAATGAAAGAAGTTCAACTATGGAAATGGAAGAGCTTCGCGGTGATGTCCAACGAGTATATGTGTTGCTTCTGGGCATCGAAGGGACATCACTCAGCTGAGGCATTTGTTTAAGAGAGGACCTCGACAAGCATGGGTCGATGGTTACGAACAAGGTTGGATGGATGCTCCGATGAGGCTAACAAAGTTCGAAGAGCTTGCTTTTATCAGGGGATGGTTGAGTGACCTGGAGGAGCTGCAAGTCCCAAGGAACTCAATGCTCTGGTATCATCATGAGATCTCTCCTTCCACTTTAATGCCCAATACCTTCCGGAGAGATGATCAGTGGATCCCTATTGATGCCATCCCTCGGTAGCTATTGGAGTCGGATGTGAATGAAGTAGAGGAAGAGTTAGTTCCCCATCCCGACGACGGTCGAAGAGCCCAAGTGGATGATTATCTCGTTCAGAGGCCTCGACCTCATTAAGATTTTGCCAGTAGCAACTCTGTATAGTTTGTAATGAAGTAATGTAATGTTGATGTTTTGGGTGAGCTCACCGACTAAACATGGGTTGTATTTGTTGTAAATACGATAAAGTAATATAAAGTTTATGTTCTGGGCGAATTTGCTGATTAAACAAGTGTTGTATAATTTCCACGTCTTTTAGACTTTGCTTAATAATCTTGAGCCTCTCTTGGCTGATTAGATTTGTAAGTTTTCATTGTCAAGTGAGTGTCCCTCCAGTCCAGTATGCTTATGTGATACCATTATGCCCCACTTTACCTTTTAGGTCATGTCGTCACAGTCCCTTAGGCCTAAGTGTGGCAATTAGCGAGGACACACCTGGTGTTGGATGTTCTATCCGATCAGGATTTTATTAACCAAACATTATTTGGCGACCAATTTTGACTTGGCCATATTGCCTAAGGATCTCCTATAGGGATTCATATATTTCCAGGGGCAATGCTAAGAGGTTTTTCGTGTTTCATAATGAAAACCCGAGGAGGGTGATTTCCCTGCTATAGTGTAATGATTAGTGTGCCTGTCACTTGGAAAAGGTGTGTGAGTTATAAAGTTCAGATACTAGTTAATTGACACTTCGTAGAATGCAACTGCTAAAAAACTTTTATTGATGATAAGGAAATGAGCTTCCAGTTTCATAAGTACAATTCAAAAGAAGAATCTAAAAATAGAATTTCTTAAGATTGGCAGCATTCAATGCCCGGGGTATCTCTCTACCTTCCAGTGTTTCTAAGTGATAGGCTCCTCGTAGATCATCTCTTGTTATCTTATATGGTCCTTCCCAGTTTGGCCGTAACTTACCGTCTGATGGTCTTACTGCGCTGCCTAAGACTTTCCTTAGGACATAGTCCCCAACTCGGAATTCCCTTGGATTGACCTTCTTGTTATAGTGTTTTGCGAGTGTTGCTGATAGCTCGCTAGTTTTACCAGGGCAAGCTCTCGGCATTCATCGGCTAGGTCAAGTTCAGCGAGCAATGATACATTATTCTGGCCCTGTTCGACAAGGGTGGACCTCATATTGGGTAAGACTGCTTCCAATGGGATGACTGCTTTCATTCCATATGTTAGTTAGAATGGGGTTTCCCCCATTGCTCGACGTGGGGTGGTACGATAGGCCCACAGAATATGCGGTAGTTCATTCACCCATGCGCCTTTGGCTCGTTCTAATCGTTTCTTTAGCCCATCAATCATCGTTTTGTTGGAAGCCTCAGCTTGGCCATTACTCTGAGGATAGGCCACCGAGCTGAAATGGTGTCTGATTTCGTGGTCATTACAAAAATTCTGAAAGGAGCCGCTCTCGAACTGCGTTCCATTATCAGTGATGATGATCCTAGGGATCCCAAAATGGGTGACTATATTTTTCCATTTGAATCTTATCATATTCGCGTCTCGAATGTTCACCAGTGGCTCTACCTCTATTCATTTGGTAAAGTAGTCAGTTGCGACCAACAAATACTTACGATTGCCAGCAGCGGTAGGAAGAGGTCCTACGATGTCCATTCCCTATTGGGCAAATGGCCATGGGCTGGAAAGTGATTTTAGGTCTTTGGCGGGTTGATGGACCATGGGAGCATGAAGTTAGCATTTCTCTCATTTGCGAACACACATTGCAGTCTCTTTGCATATATATGGCCACCAATAGCCTTCCTTCATTGCTCGAAAAGCTAATGACCTTCCACCCATATGGCCTCCACAGATTCCCTCGTGGAGTTCATGTAGGACTTATTTGATATCCCTTGGGTGAACACATTGAAGGTAGGGACCGGAAAATGATCTCTTATATAGATTACGCTCAGGAGATAAGTGAAAGCGAGCAGCTTTGACTCTTATCTGGTGAGCGGTCTTCTTATCATCTCGAAGTGCGCCATCCTTCAAATAGCCCCTTATAGGATCCATCCACCTGGGTGCTGACTCAATTTGGAGCACCTGATCAACGCTTGGAAGCTCGTTGTTACGATTAATGCTCAGATAAGCGAGGAAATCGATGGGGATTGTTCTTTTTAAGTCAGAATCGATTGCTGAACTCAGGGCTGCTAGGGCATCAACATGGATGTTCTGTCCTTTGGGAATCTACTGGACGTGGACCTCCTCAAAGCCGGCCATTAGAATTTTTGCCAATGCGAGGTAGGTTGCCATTCTTTCATCTTTCGCATTGTAGTCTCCATTTATCTGATTAGAGACTAATTCTGAGTCGCCGAACACCTGTAACTGCTTTGTGTTTAGGCACATATTCTTCACATTTATCCCCTTAATTTCAGTATTTTTATGATCCCGTGCAGTGTAAGTAGCTTGGATTTGTCTCTTATGTATGCTACTAACCCCTTTTGGCAAGTATTTCTTATTTTGTGTATTTCTCATGTGTTTTACTGGTATTTCATGTAAGTTAGTGCAAAGGAGAACTCAAAACAGTGAAAGAAACCAAGAAATGAAGAGTTGAAGGGCATTTTCGTAATTTTACAGCCTTAGTCCGGAGGTAGGGACAACTAGAAAGTTGAAGAGCTCTAAATTACAAGAATACTGGAAAAAATGGCACCTCAATCCGAGCTACGGTGAAGAAGTTACGATGTTTTGAAGTTGCGGGACAATGAAGAGTCTAGATGTGCGGATTTCTGTCATTAATTATGCATTTAATGCAGTGCAACTCTTGGAAAACTTGTTCCACAAGCACTATTGGTTGTCAATTTCGAGATTTTGTGCTATAAAAGCCCATGACCTACATCATTTGAGAGGAGGCTAGGGAGTTGCTAGAGAGAGGCTAGGTTAGGAGTAGGTTAGAAGTGCTAGATTGAATTTTAGGGTTAATTTCCAATTTCTTCAAGAGTTTTCATGAATCCTATTTTGTAAGAATTTCTGAATCCCAATTCCGTTCTTGTTGCTGAATTCAAGTAATCTCATTTCCATTCTCTTGTTTTATTATTTGCAATTTATTTATAATGTCTTGTAGATCCTTAATGTTGTGTATGAATTTGTTTTTTTTAATCCAATCATGAGTAGCTAAATTCTCAAGGGTTGGGGTACATGAACTCAATCCTAATACAAATTATTTTTATGGAAAATTAGAAAATAAATGAAAATATTGGTTGAATCGTGAATGAAAATCATATATGCATTGTCATATCTTTTAATCTCTCTTGCCCTAGGTACTTGGGATGTTTAAGAATGCTTTGTATGTATAATTTGTCGTTCACCGCCTTATATTGATCTTTGATTTCATATGATGCGGTCTTGAACCTCATATATGTAATGCTTAGTGATGATAAGGACTGGATTTAATCAAGAATTTTGATTTATAATTCTAGTATTCTAAAGGATAATTTGTTAAGGATTGAGGGATTGTACCCTATCCTATTTTCTCCCATTTGTCAGATCTAATTTCTTTTGCACTTTTCAGTTTGTTTTTCTTAAGTAATTTTTTAATAGAAATTTTCCCAATCATCATCTTTTTCATTTTTATTTTAAAAGTAATAAATCAATTAAATTCTATAAAACATTCCCTGTGGATTCGATACCCAGACTTACTACTATACTCCATAAAAGTGTAGTTAAAAGTTTAGGTTTTTTTTGTATTGAGGTTGGAAGCCGATAACAACGACTAGCGTATTACACGGACGCTCGGTTTTTCCACTCGATCACAAAATGGCGCCGTTGCCGGGGAAATGTTTTGTTATAGATTATAATTGATTTACTCTTTCGAAAGATTTTTTTTCCTTGGATTTTTTTTTACCTTTTTGTAGCCTTGCACAATTGAGCGCCAAGAAACGTAGAATCCTCAACCGCACACCTTTGTACTCAAATTTCCATTTACATACTATTCGGTAATAATGTCTTTTCATGGTGAGTTCGGTAATTATAATGGTTCATATGGTAATCGTTTTCAAACTTTTTATTCTCAAGACTCCACGGCTCGACCTATTACCATTGGTGAGGCCGTTCTAACTCTGGAGTGTGAAAGGCTTGCAAATGAATATAGGAGAGAAATTTATATTAATTATTCTCAAGAATTTGTGCCTCGGCCTATTACTATGGGTGAGGCCTTTCTAAATCTTGCGTATGAAAAGCTTGAAAACGAATATCGAAAAAAAAATCATTTTGGGGAATCCAATGAAGATTTTTTCTCCAATATTTGTGAAACTATAAAAGGTTTTCAACCAAAAGAGGAATCCGAGGTTCTAGAGCCAAGGGATCCTACTTTGGAAGAATACACGCTTTTTCTAACCAAAAGAGTACTGGATTTTCTTTCCACCCAAAGCACAAAGAATATCGATTATGGTCTTGTGAAGGAAATGGTCACACTTTGCGATGATGTGCGTTCTATTTTGGAAAACAAAGAGGAGGTTGAGACTTATGTGTCACCTCAAATTTTTGAAGAACATCTCATTGAAAGTGAGTCTTGCTCCCTTGAAATTCAATCTCCAAGTGATGATGCATCACTTGAGTTTGAGTTTATTTCATCACCATTTTCGTTCACGGTTATTGAAGCATTAGAAGTACCGCTAGATTCCTATGAGTCGGTTGAAAATTCAGAAACGTTTACACCTTTTACCGACAAAGACACTTTGCTAGAATTGTTTTCTAATATGTAATGTTCCTTTTTGTGTGCCCCTCTCCCCATACTACTTGAAAAATTTTTGGGAGGTGATTATATTTTTCTTGGATCTCAATTGTACTTGTCCCACCTACCACCCAAACCCCCCATCATCCCGTTAAATTTTTTAATTGGTGATGGTTCATTTTCTCCATCTCACACATGCCTTCCGTTTTTCAAACGGAATTCTTATTTTTCGGGTGGCATGCACTCTAGTGAGGGTACACCATTAATCCCTCAAAGTCAAATTGTATTTTGGGTGGACCCTCAAATTTTTCGACTTTTAGTGTATGATTTATTAGACGTTCAAATTTTAGGTTGTAAATAGTTAGTTTTGATAGTTAGAGTTTTTGTTATTATTTTTTCTATGCTTGGTTCTAACATGTTTTGTAGATTCAATGGACTCACACTCATCAGGGATCGCTCCATTTGGGTAATATCTTTCTTTTCCTCTCTTTATGTTGTGTTCTTAATTCGCATTGAGGACAATGCAACATTTAAGTTAGGGGGTGTGGGATATTCTTCCCATTTATTGTTTAGATTCATTGATTCGATCACATGTTCTTTCCAAGTGTGTTTTTTGTGTGTTTTTTGTTTTAGAAAAAAAAATTGAAAAATTTTGAAAAAAGCCAAAAATATTTTTGTTCAAAATAAATAAAAATTAGAATTTAAATTTTTCAAAAATATCACCTTTGTTCGATTTAAAGTCTCAAATTGTAAAATTCCTAATGCACTAAGCCAAAATTGACCGAAGATGGAAATTGAAAGAAAATTGACGACTTAACGAATAAGTGTGGAGATTGATCAAACCCGGTGAGATTTCGAGCCTATCGATCTTTTTGAGTTTTTAAATCAATCCGAGTTTATGATCAACTCAAAGTTCTTTTCAGTGTTTTAAATAAGTCGTTGATGATCTCAATCCTTTGTTTTGATCGGTTATGGGAAATGTGTGAAATGTTGTCTCGAAATTCGTGCTAAATATATCTCTAAACTTAATTAATCTCGAGATGCATATGGTAATGTGATTAGCAATTTGGACAATGAAGTAGGCCCTCGTTTGTTACCCAAAAATATTAGCCATAAAAAGTTGTGAAAAACAAAATTATCCCTTTGCAACCCAATTTGAGCCAAATAAAATATTTTCCTTTCGTTTGATAACCCGAAAAACCTAAATAGCCCGGAATTGCAAAAATGGAATATTCATTAAGTCCGAAAAGTGCAATAAAAAGGGGCAAGAAAAAAAATAGTGAAAAAAAAATGAAAATTGAAAAAGAAAGAGAAAGAGAAAAATGAGCAAATGCCCGAAAAAGCACTAATGGACATCATAAGGACATTTTTCAATTCCACCATTCCCTACCATTCCCAATTTTACCCTTTACACCTTAACCCCAAGAAAAGTCCTAACTGAGTCCGAATGGCGAAATTAATTACCGCATGGAGAGTTAAGACATGAAAAGATAAGATGAGATTTAAATGGTGTGAATAAGAGGTGATGTTCCCATTTCCAAATAACCGTAATCCGATGATGAGATCTTTTCACCATATATTTCTTTCTTTTCAATTTTGTATGCATGAATTTGTGTCCATTATATTTACTCTGTATATCATGCATACCGAGAGAAAATAGCCACAATCCGAGTGATTCGTTTGTGAGTGCATCCGTAAGAATTTGAATCAAAATGAATTTTCGGAAAGTAACGTAATGCTCAATCGGTGGAAATTTGAGGTTTAATTTTTGGCTTCACACACACACACTATGGTTTGAGACACTTGAATATGAGTTGATGGTGATTATTTTTTCGAAAATTTTAAATTGTACAAGTTTTAAGTATTTTGATATTTATTTGAGTCAATAAAGAATTTTGTGGGTAAATTCACTGCAAACCCTCACGAGACAAAACTCGTCCTACTAGGGTAACCTAGGGGTTTAAAGGCTTGTTGCATACGCTAAATGCAATCGCGTGCCTGCGAAAGTGGAATTTTATTTTAATAAAGGAATTTTCAGGAGTAGAATTTTGGTTAGGATTCATATACATTGCACGGGACGCGCAAAGTTCTAAGTTAGGGGGTGTGTTTAGGCACATATTCTTCACATTTATCCCCTTAATTTTAGTATTTTTATGATCCCGTGCAGTGTAAGGAGCTTGGATTTGTCTCTTATGTATGCTACTAACCCCTTTTGGCAAGTATTTCTTGTTTTGTGTATTTCTCATGTGTTTTACAGGTATTTCATGTAAGTTAGTGCAAAGGAGAACTCAAAACAGTGAAAGAAACCAAGAAATGAAGACTTGAAGGGCATTTTCGTAATTTTACAGCCTTAGTCCGGAGGTAGGGACAACTATAAAGTTGAAGAGCTCTAAATTACAAGAATACTGGAAAAAACGACACCTCAATCCGAGCTACGGTGAAGAAGTTACGATGTTTTGAAGTTGCGGGATAATGAAGAGTCTAGATGTGCGGATTTCTGTCATTAATTATGCATTTAATGCAGTGCAACTCTTGGAAAACTTGTTCCACAAGCACTATTGGTTGTCAATTTCGAGATTTTGTGCTATAAAAGCCCATGACCTACATCATTTGAGAGGAGGCTAGGGAGTTGCTAGAGAGAGGCTAGGTTAGGAGTAGGTTAGAAGTGCTAGATTGAATTTTAGGGTTAATTTCCAATTTCTTCAAGAGTTTTCATGAATCCTATTTTGTAAGAATTTCTGAATCCCAATTCCGTTCTTGTTGCTGAATTCAAGTAATCTCATTTCCATTCTCTTGTTTTATTATTTGCAATTTATTTATAATGTCTTGTAGATCCTTAATGTTGTGTATGAATTTGTTTTTTTTAATCCAATCATGAGTAGCTAAATTCTCAAGGGTTGGGGTACATGAACTCAATCCTAATACAAATTATTTTTATGGAAAATTAGAAAATAAATGAAAATATTGGTTGAATCATGAATGAAAATCATATATGCATTGTCATATCTTTTAATCTCTCTTGCCCTAGGTACTTGGGATGTTTAAGAATGCTTTGTATGTATAATTTGTCGTTCACCGCCTTATATTGATCTTTGATTTCATATGATGCGGTCTTGAACCTCATATATGTAATGCTTAGTGATGATAAGGACTGGATTTAATCAAGAATTTTGATTTATAATTCTAGTATTCTAAAGGATAATTTGTTAAGGATTGAGGGATTGTACCCTACCCTATTTTCTCCCATTTGTCAGATCTAATTTCTTTTGCACTTTTCAGTTTGTTTTTCATAAGTAATTTTTTAATAGAAATTTTCCCAATCATCATCTTTTTCATTTTTATTTTAGAAGTAATAAATCAATTAAATTCTATAAAACATTCCCTGTGGATTCGATACCCAGACTTACTACTATACTCCATAAAAGTGTAGTTAAAAGTTTAGGGTTTTTTTTATATTGAGGTTGGAAGCCGATAACAACGACTAGCGTATTACACGGACGCTCGGTTTTTCCACTCGATCACAAAATGGCGCCGTTGCCGGGGAATGTTTTGTTATAGATTATAATTGATTTACTATTTTGAAAGATTTTTTTTCCTTGGATTTTTTTTTACCTTTTTGTAGCCTTGCACAATTGAGCGCCAAGAAACGTAGAATCCTCAACCGCACACCTTTGTACTCAAATTTCCATTTACATACTATTCGGTAATAATGTCTTTTCATGGTGAGTTCGGTAATTATAATGGTTCATATGGTAATCGTTTTCAAACTTTTTATTCTCAAGACTCCGCGGCTCGACCTATTACCATTGGTGAGGCCGTTCTAACTCTGGAGTGTGAAAGGCTTGCAAATGAATATAGGAGAGAAATTTATATTAATTATTCTCAAGAATCTGTGCCTCGGCCTATTACCATGGGTGAGGCCTTTCTAAATCTTGCGTATGAAAAGCTTGAAAACGAATATCGAAAAAAAAATCATTTTGGGGAATCCAGTGAAGATTTTTTCTCCAATATTTGTGAAACTATAAAAGGTTTTCAACCAAAAGAGGAATCCGAGGTTCTAGAGCCAAGGGATCCTACTTTGGAAGAATACACGCTTTTTCTAACCAAAAGAGTACTGGATTTTCTTTCCACCCAAAGCACAATGAATATCGATTATGGTCTTGTGAAGGAAATGGTCACACTTTGCGATGATGTGCGTTCTATTTTGGAAAACAAAGAGGAGGTTGAGACTTATGTGTCACCTCAAATTTTTGAAGAACATCTCATTGAAAGTGAGTCTTGCTCCCTTGAAATTCAATCTCCAGGTGATGATGCATCACTTGAGATTGAGTTTATTTCATCACCATTTTCGTTCACGGTTATTGAACCATTAGAAGTACCGCTAGATTCCTATGAGTCGGTTGAAAATTCTGAAACGTTTACACCTTTTACTGACAAAGACACTTTGCTAGAATTGTTTTCTAATATGGAATGTTCCTTTTTGTGTGCCCCTCTCCCCATACTACTTCAAAAATCTTTGGGAGGTGATTATATTTTTCTTGGATCTCAATTGTACTTGTCCCACCTACCACCCAAACCCCCCATCATCCCGTTAAATTTTTTAATTGGTGATGGTTCATTTTCTCCATCTCACACATGCCTTCCGTTTTTCAAACGGAATTCTTATTTTTCAGGAGGCATGCACTCTAGTGAGGGTACACCATTAATCCCTCAAAGTCAAATTGTATTTTGGGTGGACCCTCAAATTTTTCGACTTTTAGTGTATGATTTATTAGACGTTCAAATTTTAGGTTGTAAATAGTTAGTTTTTTTTCTTTCTTTTATTATAATCTAGTTTTGATAGTTAGAGTTTTTGTTATTATTTTTTCTATGCTTGGTTCTAACATGTTTTGTAGATTCAATGGACTCACACTCATCTGGGATCTCTCCATTTGGGTAATATCTTTCTTTTCCTCTCTTTATGTTGTGTTCTTAATTCGCATTGAGGACAATGCAACATTTAAGTTAGGGGGTGTGGGATATTCTTCCCATTTATTGTTTAGATTCATTGATTCGATCACATGTTCTTTCCAAGTGTGTTTTTTGTGTGTTTTTTGTTTTAGAAAAAAAAAATTGAAAAATTTTGAAAAAAGCCAAAAATATTTTTGTTCAAAATAAATAAAAATTAGAATTTAAATTTTTCAAAAATATCACCTTTGTTCGATTTAAAGTCTCAAATTGTAAAATTCCTAATGCACTAAGCCAAAATTGACCGAAGATGGAAATTGAAAGAAAATTGACGACTTAACGAATAAGTGTGGAGATTGATCAAACCCGGTGAGATTTCGAGCCTATCGATCTTTTTGAGTTTTTAAATCAATCCGAGTTTATGATTAACTCAAAGTTCTTTTCAGTGTTTGAAATAAGTCGTTGATGATCTCAATCCTTTGTTTTGATCGGTTATGGGAAATGTGTGAAATGTTGTCTCGAAATTCGTGCTAAATATATCTCTAAACTTAATTAATCTCGAGATGCATATGGTAATGTGATTAGCAATTTGGACAATGAAGTAGGCCCTCGTTTGTTACCCAAAAATATTAGCCATAAAAAGTTGTGAAAAACAAAATTATCCCTTTGCAACCCAATTTGAGCCAAATAAAATATTTTCCTTTCGTTTGATAACCCGAAAAACCTAAATAGCCCGGAATTGCGAAAATGGAATATTCATTAAGTCCGAAAAGTGCAATAAAAAGGGGCAAGAAAAAAAAATAGTGAAAAGAAAATGAAAATTGAAAAAGAAAGAGAAAGAGAAAAATGAGCAAATGCCCGAAAAAGCACTAATGGACATCATAAGGACATTTTTCAATTCCAACATTCCCTACCATTCCCAATTTTACCCTTTACACCTTAACCCCAAGAAAAGTCCTAACTGAGTCCGAATGGAGAAATTAATTACCGCATGGAGAGCTAAGACATGAAAAGATAAGATGAGAGATATAATGGTGTGAATAAGAGGTGATGTTCCCATTTCCAAATAACCGTAATCCGATGATGACATCTTTTCACCATATATTTCTTTCTTTTCAATTTTGTATGCATGAATTTGTGTCCATTATATTTACTCTGTATATCATGCATACCGAGAGAAAATAGCCACAATCCGAGTGATTCGTTTGTGAGTGCATCCGTAAGAATTTGAATCAAAACGAATTTTCGAAAAGTAACGTAATGCTCAATCGGTGGAAATTTGAGGTTTAATTTTTGGCTTCGCACACACACACTATGGTTTGAGACAGTTGAATATGAGTTGATGGTGATTATTTTTTCAAAAATTTTAAATTGTACAAGTTTTAAGTATTTTGATATTTATTTGAGTCAATAAAGAATTTTGTCGGTAAATTCACTGTAAACCCTCACGAGACAAAACTCGTCCTACTAGGGTAACCTAGGGGTTTAAAGGCTTGTTGCATACGCTAAATGCAATCGCGTGCCTGCGAAAGTGGAATTTTATTTTAATAAAGGAATTTTCAGGAGTAGAATTTTGGTTAGGATTCATATACATTGCTCGGGACACGCAAAGTTCTAAGTTAGGGGGTGTGTTTAGGCACATATTCTTCACATTTATCCCCTTAATTTCAGTATTTTTATGATCCCGTGCAATGTAAGTAGCTTGGATTTGTCTCTTATGTATGCTACTAACCCCTTTTGGCAATTATTTCTTGGTTTGTGTATTTCTCATGTGTTTTACAGGTATTTCATGTAAGTTAGTGCAAATGAGAACTCAAAACAGTGAGAGAAACCAAGAAATGAAGAGTTGAAGGGCATTTTCGTAATTTTACAGCCTTAGTCCGGAGGTAGGGACAACTAGAAAGTTGAAGAGCTCTAAATTACAAGAATACTGGAAAAAACAGCACCTCAATCCGAGCTACGGTGAAGAAGTTACGATGTTTTGAAGTTGCGGGATAATGAAGAGTCTAGATGTGCGGATTTCTGTCATTAATTATGCATTTAATGCAGTGCAACTCTTGGAAAACTTGTTCCACAAGCACTTTTGGTTGTCAATTTCGAGATTTTGTGCTATAAAAGCCCATGACCTACATCATTTGAGAGGAGGCTAGGGAGTTGCTAGAGAGAGGCTAGGTTAGGAGTAGGTTAGAAGTGCTAGATTGAATTTTAGGGTTAATTTCCAATTTCTTCAAGAGTTTTCATGAATCCTATTTTGTAAGAATTTCTGAATCCCAATTCCGTTCTTGTTGCTGAATTCAAGTAATCTCATTTCCATTCTCTTGTTTTATTATTTGCAATTTATTTATAATGTCTTGTAGATCCTTAATGTTGTGTATGAATTTGTTTTTTTAATCCAATCATGAGTAGCTAAATTCTCAAGGGTTGGGGTACATGAACTCAATCATAATACAAATTATTTGTATGGAAAATTAGAAAATAAATGAAAATATTGGTTGAATCGTGAATGAAAATCATATATGCATTGTCATATCTTTTAATCTCTCTTGCCCTAGGTACTTGGGATGTTTAAGAATGCTTTGTATGTATAATTTGTCGTTCACCGCCTTCTATTGATCTTTGATTTCATATGATGCGGTCTTGAACCTCATATATGTAATGCTTAGTGATGATAAGGACTGGATTTAATCAAGAATTTTGATTTATAATTCTAGTATTCTAAAGGATAATTTGTTAAGGATTGAGGGATTGTACCCTACCCTATTTTCTCCCATTTGTGAGATCTAATTTCTTTTGCACTGATCAGTTTGTTTTTCTTAAGTAATTTTTTAATAGAAATTTTCCCAATCATCATCTTTTTCATTTTTATTTTAGAAGTAATAAATCAATTAAATTCTATAAAACATTCCCTGTGGATTCGATACCCAGACTTACTACTATACTCCATAAAAGTGTAGTTAAAAGTTTAGGTTTTTTTTTGTATTGAGGTTGGAAGCCGATAACAACGACTAGCGTATTACACGGACGCTCGATTTTTCCACTCGATCACTTTGCCCCCAAAGTTTGTGCTTTTTGGAGGCCGACTATTAAAGCCTCATATTCTGCTTCGTTATTGGAGGCTTCAAATCCAAGCCTGATTCTTTGTTCAAGGATTGTATCCTCGGGAGTGATAAGCACAACACCTACTCTTGCCTCCTTTGAATTGGAGGCTCCATCAACAAATAATTTCTAGACACCCTCTGTTGTGTGATTCTCTCTTTGCCTCACGGGTTGAAGTTGGTCGAGAGGCTGCTCGACCGTGAATTCGGCTATGAAATCAGCAAGGACCTGCCCTTTGATTGCGTTCCTTGGTTGAAATTGGATGTCAAATCGTCCGAGTTTGACTGGCCATTTAGACAGTCTGCTCAATAAATCTTCTTTCCTCAGGATTACTTTAAGGGGGTGTAATGTAAGGATGATGATAGTGTGAGCTTCAAAGTAGTGCTTGAACCTCCTCAAAGTCACGACAAGTGCAAAGGCGAGCTTCTCTAGTGGTAGGTACCGCTGCTCGGCCTCTAATAAATTCTTGCTCGTGTAATAAACAGGGTGATGGATTCCTGCTTTTTCTCACATCAATGTAGAACTGATAGTGTGGTTGGAAACGGCGAGATATAAGTACAAGGAATCTGTTTCCTGGGGTATGACGAGCAGTAGTTGTGAGCTAAGGTAGGCCTTGAGCTCGTCTAATGCACGTGAGCCGTCTTGATTCCATTCTATTATTTTGTTTCCCTTTAGGAGTTGGAAGAACGGTTTGCACTTTTTGGAGGATTTTGAGATAAAACGATTCAAGGCAGCGAGCATGCCGGTGAGCTTCTATACGTCTCGGATTGTGCGAGGAGGTTGTACCCTGTTTACTGCATCGATTTGGTTTGGGATATCCTCGATGCCTCTCTTACTGACCAAGTACCCAAGAAATTTTCCTGACTCGACACCGAAAGAACACTTGCTTGCATTAAGTTTCATTCGGAAATTCCTGAGGATTTCGATGGTTCTTGATATGTCTGAGCGGTGGTTTTCTTTCTTCCTGCTTTTGACGAGCATATTGTCGATGTAGACTTCCATGGTGTCTCCCATTTGGTCCTTGAACATCCTTGTGACCAGCCGTTGGTAGGTTGCCCCTGCATTCTTGAGCCCGAAGGGCATGACCTTGTAACAGTACAATCCAACGGTGGTGATAAATGTTGTCTTGTCCTGGTCTGGAGTGTACAGAGGGATATGATGATACCCTAAGTATGCGTCCAGAAAACTCATTCTCTCGTGAGCTGTTGTGGCGTCCACTAGTTGATCAATTTTTGGAAGAGGGAAATTGTCTTTAGGGCACGCCCTATTAAGGTCAGTGAAGTCGATGCAGACTCTCCATTTCCCATTGCTCTTTAGAACTACTACTGGGTTGGATAACCATTTGGGGAATTGGACCTACCGTATGGATCCTGCATCCAGCAGTTTTTCAACTTCTTTTTCCACGTCCTTTGCCTTCTCGGGCGTAGTTCATCGTACCTTCTACGTGATTGGTTTGAAAGTAGGGTCGACGTGCAGCTGATGACAAACCACACTAGGATCAATTCCAGGCAACTCGTATGGCTCCCATGCGAAAACGTCTACATTACTTTTTAATAGAATCACCAACTCCTTATTTTCCTGATCTGTGAGAGAAGCTCCAATCAAGAAGACCCTGTCATTGTCGCTACCTCCAGCTGTAACTTCCTCCAGGTCCTTGACGACCCGTTCAAAGGGGAGGATCCTGGTCTCCTCCACTCTGGGCCTTCCGTATTTTAACTGCTATTTCGAAGGTATCAGACCTTCTTATTTTTCAACTTTCTCACTGGGCTTGTCTGCCTTCTTCTCTAGTCTTGGGCGTATGGCCGCTATGAAGCACCTTCTTGCCATCGCTTGATCGCCATGGATCTCCATTACACCTAGCTTGGTCATATATTTGAGCTTCTGATGGTAGGTCGAGGAGACTGCCTTCATTGCGTGCAGCCACCCTCTGCTGAGGATAGCCTGGTATGGCGAGTCAATGTCGACTACCAGAAACTCAATTATTTTAGAGACATTTCCTGCCCTTATTGGCAGCACGATCTTTCCCAAGGGCATAGTCACTTTTCCAGCGAAGCCAACTAAAGGGATAGTAGCTTCCTTCAGGTCGGCGATGCTTAACTTCAATTTTCGGAACAGGTCGAGATACATTACCTCAGATGAGCTTCCTTAGTCGATGAGCAACTTGTCGACGTCATAGTTCGCTATCCTGAGAGTAATGATCAAAGCATCATGATGTGGGGTTCTCACTCCCACCAGATCTTCATCTGTGAATACGATATGCATACTATAGTCGACGTCATCTGCTCACCGATGCTTTCCTGACTGTGTCTTTGCTGGATCGATCTGAAAAGCTTGCATCATCGCTGTAAGCTTTTTTACCTCCATTCGAGCTGAATTTCCTTGAATCTGCTTCAAATCGGATGGCCGATGAATTACTGCGAATTCATGGCCATCATCGTCTTCGAGTACGTTGTCAGGCCTTGCTTCTCTATGGGAAGCAACTTTCTCTGCCTTCTTTTCCACGAATTCGTTCAAATGCCCGGACTAGGCCAACTCTTTGAGGTGGGACTTAAGAGCCTTGCAATTCTCAGTCTTATGTCCTCCCTCTTTATTGAAATCGCATCTCAGCGCATTATTTCTCTTTGAGGGATGTCCTCCCATCTTTTTGGGCCACTTAATAAATGGCTCGTCTTTGATTTTTGTAAGAATTTTGTAAATTAGTTCTCTGAAGACAGTGTTGACCGCCTGAAATGCTTTTGCCACATCGTTGTTGCCTCCGTTCTTGGAGCCATTCTTGCCCCCATTCTTTCCTCCTTTCTTCTAGTTCTCAATTTTGTCACTGCCTTTGGCAGCGAGCTTAGCTCGACCATTTTCCCCTGTGCTGGGGCGGGTCATATCCTCCACCTTGGCATATTTCTCGATGCGAGCCATCAGGTCATCGATGGTCATGGCCTCTTTCTTTGTCAGGGACTGGTACAGAAAGGAAGAGCTGGGTAGTCCAATTTTGAAAGAGGTCACTGCCACTTGCTCCGAGCAGTCCTCGACCTCGTTGAATAACTCCCATTACCTCTTTGCATAGTCTCGGAGGGTCTCTTGAGGCGTCTTTTTCATTGTTAGCAAAGCATCCATACTTTTGGGCATGTGTCGCCCACTTCTGGTTCCTTCATCAGAGATATTGTATTCAGTTTATTTTATGGTTTGGAGTTTTGAACTAGGAGTTTTAACCAGTCTTATTTATTTCAGTATTTGATTCATATATAGTATTTATTATATTCCTATGTGTGGTGAATGGTTTATATTTTAAGACTGAATGAAAATCGGTTTACTTGGTTTTACAAATTGGAAATGTTTTGACACCTGGCTTAATTTTATATTAGGTGATTAATATTTTTTAATTATTTTCGATAGTGATGCTAAGAATGAACCAACTGAATATCCTATTTTAAATTGGTAAAGGACCGATCACCCTATATTTAATTGGGTTCGGTGTCACAAGTGGTATCAGAGCATCAGGTTCTAGTGTCCTTAGGATTTGTGCGGCTTATTACGTTTCAGCGCATCGTTCTTTGATGTAGAGACTTATGATAGGATTGTTGTGTTCCCTTACATATACGACTTATGTTCTCTTGCTATGAATTATAATGGATGAGACTCATTATACGAAATTATGTATGATTCAAACACCGAATATTTTTGGACGACCAGCGAGGGCCGTAAGAAGAACTGCTGGAGAAAAAGCCCAATAGAAGACATAGAGTAATCAGGAAAGAGTGATCGTGACAAAAATCACCATGAGAATTACTTAAGAAAGTGATAGTGAAATCATCACTCGGGAACATTGGGTTCCCAAGACACAGTCGTAGATAACGGTGGACTGATTTCGGGACCACCTAGCATAGTCGATAAAGGGGAAATCAGAGGGACTCTTTGGGAAACCCATCGGTAAAGATGCGGAGAACAAAATGAGAAAGTGTAACAGACCAGTAGAAAATCCAAAGGCAATTGTGTAGACTGGGGTGTGACGACACTCAGAATTAAATATGGAGTTTAAATCTATAGCTCTTAGGAGCATCGTGTAGTGATTAGAGGCAATCACCACATATGAAGAAGTGTGTTTGAAATTTAGAGAGAAATTTGGGTACGATTTGACCGTGAGGTCTTCCATTCGATGTGGTAACAAAATGGGAGTGAAATTTGGATGTTTAGAACAATGGGTAAGATAGAAACCAATCGTGAAAGAAAGGTTGAATTGAATACGTACCTGGCATAGGGGCATAACTTATCTAAAGGGTTTATAGTTGATAAAGGACCCGTGAGTAGAATACAAACATAAATGAGAAACCCAGCTAGGATGACTAATGTTGATGTCGTCAAGGTTATACGGTGACTAGTTATTGCAGTCTTTCTAGAAGAAGTGAGCTAGGAAGGTTAGAGAATCTGGCCGAAAAGCAAAACTAAACATAACGGTGTTAGTGAAACACCACCTGAGAGTGTGCCCAATAGGGAACTCAGTTAGATGATTTTAAGATTGATTAACCTCCTACAAAGTGATGATGAAGTCAATCAGGGCCGTGGAGGCCAACCATAGTTTCGAAAGGCCAGTGTAGCTAGTAAGTTAAGACTACTCGATCCTAAAGAGGGACAATTCCAAAATGGTCAGTGGGACTAGTGACTGGGAAATGGCTCGTGAAGTTTCCCTGTGTGAAGGAAGTAGAACTACAAGTGTTGAATGTTTCCACAATTGAGAAGTGAGATCGAAAAGATTAGAAATGGTAAATCTTGCTAGTTAGGCATAACAATTGGAGGAGTGATACTTCCAACAAAAGAATTTCGGGTCAAGAGAATTAGTCCCAGGAAATTTATAACCTGAGAGTGATGGGTTCAGGATGGACCATTAGAGTCCTCGTTAATAGTAACATGGTCGACGGGGCCCGGGATGTAAATGGGAGTTCAGTAAAGCCATAATTGAGGCTTAAAGAGTTTGGGCCAACGATTCAATAATGGGCATGAAACCCACATGATGGAATAAACTGCCCACAATGAGAGGGGACAACTATAGGATCAAATGCTAAGATGTATAATGATTGCAGATGTTCATGGGTCGTGATAACAGCTACGTGCTAAGACCCTCTAATTTGGCAAGACTGATAAGGTTTTGCTTCTTCCTTGTGAGTAAGGGATTAATTCTAGTGACACGGGTGTGTCACAACTGATATGTAAATTGGAAATCCTAAACTTCGTGTGCGGGTCGAGTTTAGTGGGAACGTTAGTTTTAACAGTCTTGTTACAAACATATTTCTCGTTATTAGCAGGGCATTTAATATTTCCCGTGAGTGAACCGGGTGGGCCCTAAGAATGTGTTTTGTTGTTATAATTTACTACTGCATTAAGTCAGCTTTATTAGAGTTTATTATGGTAATGTGTAGTGATTAATTACCGTATGGTTAAACGATAGTAAAAATGTAGTGATATGACTGTCGTGCCGGATACTCCGGGAGGAGAAATTTTTATTTTATGCGGCGCCACCTGAAATAGGGTTGGGTGCGGTTATATGAATATATGAAAATTTTCATGGTATTATAGACCTCAACGAGTATGTTGTCTAGTTATATGTGATTCCAGTGTGTAGGAATTTATTTTACTGAGGAGACTCAGAATGCATTGTGTTCTTCTTCGAGTAGAGAGATAGAGCTCGTTATATATATATATAGCGCTAAGTACCTGGGATAGTAAGAGCGCCATGCTTCAGGTTATATTTTCGAACATAAGAGTGGACGAGAAAAATCTTATGTCAACATACGGAGATTTTAGAGAGTTAAATAGTATAGCTTGAGGGCCTTACGGATCTCGACAACCGACTAGGTTAGATAGTAGTGTATCAGGGGGTTTCCTTGTTTGGATTTTGCTTTGCGAGACATCCCACGCATGAAACTAGCAAACTTCTAGAGTGGAGAGAAGTTTGGTCGATAGTCATAAGTTTTATACGTTGTTTATTGTACCTATAAAAGAATATAATTGAGAGTTGATATCTCTTTTATAACTTAAGGCCAATAGAGTCGCCTAGCCTTAGTATCATTCAGAATAGAGCAATGATGCCATTAAAGGATTGAATAAGTTATGAATAGTGGGGTGGTTGAGTGCACCCCTACTACATCAGCATACCCATTGTGCAAGAATTGAAGTAAGAAAATTACATGTCATTTGTATTATGATGCGCGAGGCATAGGGTGTATGGGTGCCCTAGGTGATTGGATCAGGCAGTGGATTTTGATTAGCATGTGAATTCGATAACATGTAGTTGGGTAAGCCGAAGCCTGTTCACTAAGATTTGTCAGAGACTTACGTTTCAAGATAAACTGAAATTTATTCAGGAAATAGAAAATGTATCAGGATACAAACAACAGTGGTGATGGGTTACGATGTGGGGTAATATTGCAAGGATAGTCTTGCAGTGGGTCACCTGACTGTTAGAAAAAGAGTGGACAATTCGAAACCAGTAAGGGCTTCTTCCACTAGAGAATGGGAGAGTATCCCCAGGGATCTTCTCATGTAGCTGAGATGGTGAGATTATAGGTACTAAATGCGATTGAGTACGGCCTAATACCTAGAGAGGGATGGGCAGGACAAGCGGTCTAATCGGATGCGGGAGAGCAAATTTTATGTGCACCTAGAGAGGGATGGGTAGGACAACGGCTGTAGCAGTCCTGCCGGTCTCTGATGATCCACTTTTACTAGCTGACAAGTGGCGCATTTTGAAACAAACTCAACGATATTTCTCTTCATACCACTCTACCAATACTGGCGTCTCATGTCTTGGTACATTTTGTCCCCTCCAGGATGTACCGCGAACTGTGAGCCGTGCGACTCTGCCATCACCTCGTGTCGTAATTCCTCCCCTTCCGGAACCACTAATCTCCCATTGAAGCGTAATCCCCTGTCTGAGCTAACGGTATAGGACTCGGCTCCCTCTGCTAGTAATCAAACTATCTGCTCCTGACAGAACGAGTCATTAGCATGTGCCCGTACTACCTTCGTGACAATCTGCGGTGTAACAGTCATCACAGACATGAAAGATCGGGCCACTGCATCCTGGTGTCCCAATTCCTTCCACTCGGCCTTCCACACCTCTGCCACTTCAACTGCTGGCCTACGGCTCAACGCGTCTGCCACCACGTTAGCCTTACTCGGGTGATACTGGATATCGAACTGGTAGTCCTTCACAAACTCAAGCCACCTACACTGCCGCATATTCAACTCCTTCTGCGTAAACAGGTACTGTAGGGATTTGTGGTCCGTGAACAATTGGAACTTCTCCCCCAAAAGATAGTGCCTCCAAATCCGTAGGGCAAATACCACTGCCGCCAACTCCAAATCATGCGTGGGGTAATTCTTCTCATGAGGCTTAGGCTTACGGGAAACATAAGCTATGGCATGTCTCTCCTGCTGCAATACACCTCCAAGTCCTTGCAAAGACTCATAGGTGTAAACCAAATACTCAACTCCCGGTCTCGGCAATGCTAACACAGGTGCTGAGGTCAATTTATCCTTCAATTCATCGAATGCCAACTGACAGGCATCACTCCAGATGAATGGCACACCCTTACGAGTCAGATGTGTCAAAGGACCTGCTATCTTCGAGAAACCCCGAATAAACCTCCTGTAGTATCCTGCTAAGCCTAAGAAACTACGAATCTTCGTCGGTGTCGTGGGCTGTCCCCACTCCCTCACCGCGGATACCTTCCCCGGATCAACAGATATCCCCCGATCGGAAATGATATGTCGCAAAAACTGGACCTCCTTCAGCCAAAACTCGCATTTCTCATATTTTGCATACAACTCGTTCTGATGAAGTGTCTGCAAAACTTGCCTCAAATGATCGGTGTGCTCCTCCTCTGTCTGGGAGTAAACCAGAATATCATCGATGAAGATAATGACAAACTGATCTAGGAAATCCCTGAACACTCTGTTCATCAAGTCCATAAACACAGCTGGAGCGTTGGTCAAACCAAAAGGCATAACCCGAAACTCGTAAGAACCATATCTCGACAAGAACGCAGTCTTCGAGACATCCTCCTCCCTGATACGCAACTGATGGTATCCCAATCTCAAATCAATCTTCTAGAAGAAAGAAGCTCCTCTCAACTGGTCGAATAAGTCATCGATTCGAGGCAACATATACTTATTCCTTATCGTGACCTTATTCAACTCTCGGTAGTCCACACACAATCTCAGTGAACCGTCCCTCTTCTTCACAAACAAAACTAGAGCGCCCCAAGGTGAGGTACTCCTGCGAATAAAGCCCTGACCTAACAGCTGCTCTATCTGATCTCGTAGATCTCGCATCTCTGCTGGAGCCATACGGTACGGTGCGCGTTCTATAGGTCTCGTACCTAGTAATAGGTCTATAACAAAGTCTATCTCTCGACTGGGGGGTAGGCCTGGTATCTCCTGAAACACATCCGAATATACCAATACTAAGTAGCACACATCTTAGTAATCACCTTAGTTTAATTGTAGTACATATCGCATTCTCGTACCAGCTTAATATATATACAACTTATATAATCTCGGTCCATATTTATACGCGCCATAATTTATTCTCACGTCGTAGTAGGCACTCACATCTCAATCCATAATGTTCATGTGATTCGTTCCACAATTATATAGTTTACTCCTCATATATCCCAAATGTCCCAAGTATACCAATACATCATCAAAGGAATGTTATCTCTATCCTCGAACAAGTTTACGGGACTCCCAAAATCAAAACAGACCAAAAAGGCCTAACTGTCAACTCGTTCGAAGTCTCGTTCGAACGAGGCTGTTCGAACGAGATTTAGTTCGTTCGAACGAACTGCCTTCTAATGAGATCTCGTTCGAACGAAGGTATCGAATGAAATTTCCTCTCGTTAGAAGCGACTGGTCAACTCGTTAGAAGCTCGTTCGAACGACCTGGGGAGGTCTTCTAACGAACGACCAGTTTCGAGCCTAGATTTCCCTAGTTTCATTTTTCACCACTTGTATCTCTTCAAAACTCATCTAAACATCAAACCAACGATTGTTTAAGGTATATAATCATCCCTAAACGTACCTAGGTCACATACTAACATACTTTAAGGAATTAATTCATCCTAAACATCATTAAATCCTCAAGTCTCTACACTTTTCCCCAAATTTTCAAGAATATAAACCCTAGAATTTATAATCATTAATTTACCCAATTAAATTCATTTTAATTTCATCCAATATCTAATGTCATCATCATAATCATCTACCTACCATTCTACATGCAATTTCTCTTCAAAATTTCAAGTTCTAAGTTCCAAAATACATGGGTTTTCATATCACTCCAAGAATAATTCAATCTTTATTAAATTCCTATGCATGGAAAAAGCATCCTCTAAAATTAAACGAAATTAAATCACTGCCTTGAGTTTATCTCTGATTTTGATGTTGGTTTGCTGAAGTTATCTCTCTCTCTCTGCATAATTCCCTCTGTACAAGCTTTCTTCTCCAAAGGTGGCTATGGTGGCTAGGGTTTTCTTTGGGAAAGTTTTGGAAACCTAATCTAATAACCCCCGTAGCTTATTGGGTCATTAAGGGTTGGTTAGTGGGTTTAGTGGTTCAATTCCCAATCAGATAAAAACTCTTAATTTTCGTCACTTTTAATTCCCAAAAATACAAAATTACCAAAATACCCTTTATGTTGCCAGTATGGCCTAAAAATACTCCGGGACCCAAACTAAACCCCCGGCTAGTGTTTTCTGACTATCTCGACCCTTTCGGATGCGTTGGCGCACTCAAAATGACCATACGGTTAATAGAATTGAAATTCAATTTTATAATCAAAATAATTATATACCATGATGCGACTGTCACACGCGTCTCAACAAAATTTCCAAATTGCCGTATTTCAATCTCACGACAAATTTCATAATTCATTCTTCATATAACATCATATATACTCAATATAGTCAAATACCAACTCACATCTCGCTAGTATTTTATCCGGATTAATTCCCAATTAATTTTCATTTAATTAATTAATCCCAAAATTAAATATTGCCAAAAATATGGGGTATTACAATATATATATATATATATATATATATATATATATATATATATTATCAGGTGCTCAGCCACAGGGGTACCAGAAATAGATATTGGAGTGTCAGACGTGTTGCAGCTGTTGTGGAAGTTGTAGGTCCTTGTAGTAGACGCATCTATCTTTTCCATTCAGTTTCATCTAGACTTCTTATCTAGGGCATGTGTCACCCACTTCTGGTTCCTTCATCAGAGATATTGTATTCAGTTTATTTTATGGTTTGGAGTTTTGAACTGGTAGTTGTACCCACTCTTATTTATTTAAGTATTTGATTCATGTTTAATATTTATTATATTCCTATGTGTGGTGAATGGTTTATATTTTAAGACTGAATGAAAATGGGTTTACATGGTTTTACAAATTGGAAATGTTTTGACACCTAGCTTAATTTTATATTAGGTGATTAATATGGTTTAATTATTTTCGACAGTGATGCTAAGAATGAACCAACTGAATATCCAATTTTAAATTGGTAAAGGACTAATCACCCTATATTTAATTGGGCGGGGTGTCATAGTCATCAGACAGGTTATCATACTCCATGCCACCATCATCTCCAACATCTGACTTGTCATCATCATCATTAATATTAACCTCAACCTCCTCATCCTCATAAACAGTTAGAGGTGGAACATGAGCATGTGGTGGTGTAGCAACTGGTGGAGGAACCTCGGGAGCAAAATTTGGAACAATCAGATATCTTCTCAAATACTCAGCTATAAAAGACACATCGGTATGATGAACATGTTGCTATCGATCCATACGCTCAAGATACTGACGGGCCATGTCAATGTGAATCGTTCAAAACTGATCTCACATAAAATAAAAATAAGAAGTGATGAAGGTACACTAACTCTAGTGACCTCATGCCTCTAGAGCAGGCTGGGTACCGATGCAGGTACTAGTGCAGGATCATCGAGATCAATACTCTTCTTGAATGGGAAATGAGAGATATATCCTGTAGATAGAAAAGAACTCATACTCAATAAAGAACTCATAGTACGTGCATCCATATCAAACAGGAAACGGTGAAAACTCAATAACTAGAGATAACCAATGATCAATCTCCCATATAGTGAAGTAGTATGAGTCGAGTAATGCAAACTCTCCTCATAATAGAAATAATAATAATATCTCGGGGTAGTCGATAACCTGACAATATGCTAAGGAATAAATCAAACTACCAGTATGATATGAGAAATATAAGGTGCGATGATGCGGCAAAAGGTTGTAAACAACCAAGAAATGTAACAAGGAATAGAATTGATCCATCTCTGACTGAACATACAGATGTCTCATCCAAGTGTAATCATTATTCGTAAGAAAATAAGCAAGGTCATCATGGGTAAGACTAGCCATGATATAAGAGTCATAGTTGTGATCATCGAAACGAGCCTCTAAACCTAATTGAGTAATTGAAATCTCTTTAGTAAATCAATCTCAACATCTCGCACAAAAGAGTGAACTACATATGCAGTCTCGGAAATAACCATTTCACATAGAACTCATGAACCAAAGTAACATTGGTCGAACCATGGGTTCGAACTAATGGATAATCTCAAATACCATCAATCAAAGACAGGAGGTATTGATCATCCTCACTCCTCTATAAATGATCCAAATCAAGGTATCTCTTGGTAATGATCGGTCTGGACAAAAATGATGCAGACAATACAAAACTATCTCTAGTAAAATGGATCCTAGAGGCATCAACTTATGCGGTCGAAAATATAATAGAGTCATCAGAACCTGACGACGTCTCTTAGTTGGTCTAGGGGTCGCAGAAGAGTCTCGCATTCTCGAACCACTTGGGGGACGGTATTTTTCCTATCTTATCTCTTCTCTGTAGCCATTACGCTAAAAAAATGGAAAGAAAAAACTCAAAAGACAAAATTTGGGCTAAAGCGTGATAAATACACAAAACTCTAAAATAAAGTACACCAAAATCACTACAACCTTAGTCAGATCACTCAAACAACCTCTAAGATACTAGAATCAACCTAATAACACTACGAGTAATGTAAATCAACAAAACTCAAGAAAAAACAATGACTTACCCAAGTGAAATAGTATGAAAATAAAAATTTGTCAAACTAGGGCTAAAAAACACCAAGCACCCAATAAGTGCTGAAAATTTGGTTAAACGAGCATGCAGTGGACGAAAAATACTCGAGAGATGTTTACCTATGGTTTTAGTCTCTGGAGTGTATTTGAATCTAAATGACCAACTTGAAGGACTAACCCTCTTTTTAATCTGACGAACCCGTTTGCACAATTAAGAATCGTAATTTGAACGGGCCATGCATATGCCCTTATTTCTGTGCACATGAGAAATAAACATAGGTACTAAAACTTCTAAATCACAAAAAATCGCTATGAACATTATGGAATCCAAACTCTTCGTAACTCAGAAGTATTAATGAATGAAAATTCATGAAAAATCATTCAATTTGACATTAATAGCACCAATTTGGGACAAAATGCACAAAAATAACTAAAATCAACAACTTGCACACAGTATGCAAATGTAAAGACTAAAGGTGTAGTGTGATTGCGATTAGGGAACATATGATTCAATGATTTGACATAAATATTTCATTTGAATCTTGATTAAAAGCATTAATTAAAGACACATTTAACTCATATTCAACCAATTCGACATTAAAGGCATAAAATTCTTATCAAATTAATATTTTATAACTTTGTAATACTAATCAAGGTAGGATTCACATGATAAATAGGAATACACAATCAACATAAATACACATAATCAAATCATGCAAATATCACAAATGATGCTTAAAATACAATCATTACATTAATATCATTTTGAACTCAAAATGATAGTTTCAATCCATTAACTCCCACAAGAAAATGTTTATTAAATTCTTTTGAATGTCAAATAAATAGAAATTTTCATTTTTGAAACGCTAAGCCCTATCATGTTTTCCATGTCAGTTCAAACTCTTGGCTTATGACTGTTTTACAACATATATTAGCTTTCACCATAAATTGGATTTTCACAAGCCTAGATGTCACCTACCCAAAAAAGTTTGAATTTCCAAAATGGTTGTGAACACTCTAGCAATATCTCTTATCAATGCTTATAAAAACGGTCTTTATTCAACTCCATTATAGTAAGAAACTCACAAAATCTCACAAATGGATCAACGAAACCCCAATAAGATCTCAAGGATTTTATAATGATCAAGTTAAGCACTAAAATCAAGATCAACATGATAGACATTGTATGCAACAAGTGATATGAATGTGCAAGTAGTGTTAAATCGATACCATTGATTTCAACAAAATTTTCAATCATAATTTATCAAATGAATTTCATCCAAACAATTATCAAAATTTTCCATCAAATGGTTTAGAATTAACTTTTTAATCATAATTCAAGTTAAATCGATCATCAAATCAATATAAATCAAACACTTAACAACAATACAAAAAATAACAAACACAAAATCTTTTTGAATTTTGAATACAAATGATGCATAAATATTTTGATAATAATGTTTAGATAAGAAAACATTGTATTCAAAGAAAATTCATGAAAAAGGCACATATGCATGAAAATGTCACTATCCATAAGAGTGACAATAAGAGTAATTCCCAAAATAAACAAGTATTTGACCAAAATGCAAATAACACACTATCAATACAAAATCTACTCAAGCACGTTAATGCTACACAAATGAGAATTTATCCTTGATACCAGGTGATGATGTTGTGTGATATGATCTAAAATACATGACCAATAAACCTAGAGGTGAGGGGGTGAATAGGTTTGATAGCATCCTAGGAAACTTTTCGCTCATTCAAAAGATTGATCCCAATTTTAAAACTAAAACCAATTGATTTTATAAAATCCTTTTCAAATGCCTTTAAAATAACACATGATATTAAATGAATCTAGTGGTGAAACCTAGTTCTAAAATACTTAGTCAAGTTTTAAGTCAATTCACAAGATTCAAACTAGATTTACATAAAGTGTGTGATCAGTTGTGTATAAGACAACTAAAAACATACACAAGCTAGCATAAGACATGGTTTATGAGGAAAAAATTCCATATCGGGTTAAAGAACCTTTCTACACTCCAATTATCTTTTCTACTTAAAAAAAAAGTTTTACAAGAGATAAAAAGGTTCCTCTCAATTAATACCTATCGTGTAGTTACCTATTACCTTTCAAATCTTTCCCATAATGAATGAGAATCCATCGCAATATCTATGCAATGAATGAATAAGTCTATTGTCTTACTTGTAGTCACGTCACACTTTAATCTCTCCAATATATAATGAAACGGCTCCAATTTTAGATCATAGAGTGGTTTATCATAGCAATTAAGTGAATGTGTAATGAATGAACAAAGTATAGTGTATTGATATGATTCAATCCACTATCAATTCTCTCAAAACACTTTGGATCAAATATAGATCAAAGTGATTTGAAATACAAGAGAGATAAAAGAGATCTCAACTTCAAAAATAGCTCAGAAGAGTGTTTCAATTGTATAAAATTCAGATAAATAAATATGGGATGGAAATTGGCCTTTAAAAAGGAAAATTTCAAAATCTAGGGTCATCGTGCACACGGTTAGATCTGGTCATGCGCATGATTCTAGGAAGTATGGAATCATGGACAAGGTTGTGCACGCGGACATAACTTGTAGCCGTGCAAAGAAAAAAAACTAGGAGACTATGGGCATTGGAAATTATTTCCGAAAAAGTTTTTTTTTTCAAAGCACATAACCAATTCCCAAAATAATTTTAGAAACATTTTAAAAGATCTGAGACTGTTTTTGAAATCACTTGTTCAATTATTTTTAAAATTCTCACACATTTAGAAATAAAAAATGCAACATTTTTAGAAAACTATCGTGCACATGTGTGTTTAGCCTTTTACAATTCACAACTATATAAAAGGATATATCTTCACTTCAAAGTGAATTTATGGTAACATAATTCTTCAATAAGCAATGTATATGCTCTTCAATATTCAAGGTTCATCTAAGTCAAACCTAGACAAAAGAACGCACTTCAATCATAATGTTTCAAGTCTATTAGAACTGATGGACTCAACAACTCAAATATTTTATCACGAGAACTTACCTAACTTAATAATAATACAAAATTACATTTTCAGATTAACACATATCTCATTTGACATTACCACGTGCCAAAATTAAGGGATTTACCATCAAACTTCTCCAAATCAAACTTAACTATTGATACCTTTGCAACATTAGATGTAGACATTATCAAATATATAAATTGGGTCTTTAACAAGAAATAACTGGGCCAATACCAGAATGCCACTTCGGAATTCAATCAAACACCTTGGATTCACACGAAGCAAAGGCCCTTCAAGACAAAGCTATGACACCAATTTGTTGAGCACATTCTCACTTGATAGAGTGATTCATACACGCCTAAGATCTAAGATAAAGAACAACCCAAGAGTTGATAAGATAATATAATATAAATGCAAAGAAATGGGAAAGTAAAGAGAAAACAAATACCAACAAGAACAATACAAGATGTATGTTGTTCACTAATATGGCTACGTCCACGGATAATGGCTTCCTTTCTTTCCTTCAATCAACAAGGGTTATAACTCTCATAATCTCACTAATCCTCTCAACGTGTATACAAGAAATAAATGAGAGCATAAATGTTACTCTAAAACTTAGGATCAAAATGCTAAAATATTCTATTTACACAAGGGAGAAAACATGGGAGAAACGCCAAAATAACCCTCACTAAAACCAATTTTCACACAAATTTGACGTATGTTCACTTCAGCAAACTTAGGCCTTTGCTAGTCATGGGTTTCCACTTGAAAACCCCATGGAGTGCGGGTCCCATCCACAACCTGCGAGAAAAACCTTAGTTAATCACGTCTTTGGGAAAAAATATGGGTTGCTGAAATATGATCCAAACTCCATACGATGTTTATGTCCTTAGTTTTATTTTTTGATTTTAGTGTTTTTTAGCATCGCATGCTCATATATTCAATAATTACAACTTGTTGACAGTACATACAAATTGTAGGTACAAATAAATAATAATTAAGGTGTTTTTTATATATACCTCTTAAGTCTAAATCTGAACCATTTAGAGTTAAGAGGTACTACATAGTGTTTGTTTTTTAAAATAATTAAGAGGTTAATGACTATAATTACTTCTGAAGGATTAAGAGTTAAATTCCTTATGAATTTGAGCATTGAATCTGAATTTGACCAAATACGTAATTTAGAGGTTCATTCAAACAAACATAATTTTCAGATTTCAGACTTCAGATTCATATTTCAAACAAAAAAATTAAAAGCAACCTAAGTTAAGAAGAAAAACTCACGTTATGAAAGAACTAATATTTGCCCTCGTGTGATTAGCGGTTAGTTTTAAATGAAGGGAGAGAAAAACAAAAAAAAAATGTGAATAAAAAAGTAATTTAGAAGCGTTTAGCATAAATTTAAAAGACAGGGAGGGCAAATAATCACTTTAAAAAAAATCAACATACATGGAGATAAAAAGTCATTTGATATAAAAAGAGAGATATAAATGACGGGGCATGAAAAGATATCATGGAAGGGATACATATAGATGAGAGCAGTAAAAGTGGAGGATGTTAAATGTTTTCAAATGGCATAAAGAGAAAGTCCAAAATAATATATTTTACTATATCATGATAGATATTGTGTATAGAGTGGCTTGCACATTTTATCAAAAATACATTACGAAAAAAATTAACATTATTATCCATGCTCAACCTTCAATCTTAATTATTTTATAATGGGTGTTTCATTTTTACAAGTCACTATGTTAATTTTTTGTGGACTAACTTTAAGGATGACCACGGTATGGTGTTCTGCCATAGCATAATTGATTCAAACAAATATAGTTTTGGTTTACTACTTTTCATTACAAAAATCAAAATGATGAAAATTGAAATTACTAAAAACTTTGTGGTTAGTTTGATTTATACATTTAAAATCTAATATATCTAAATTACTATATCAAATTTATATACCAAAATTACCTTCATAAAATAATGATGTAATATTCCAAAGTTAACAAATCATACTTTATTTATTAATTTATATCATTAATTGGACTCATTAATCACAGCAATTAATACTAAAAGTGATTTCTACCGTTAATTTTCTTCCCATATATAAAATATCTCATGCAATTTTGTCTTCAATTAGGATAAGAAGATGGAATTTAATGATTTTAGCAAAGTATATATGTTAATTTTTAGAATTAATAATATCTGCTTATCCATTTATTTGTCAGCGGTGTGAGATCTTTTCACTTTGTATGTGAGAAATATTCGGGTCTATCCCTAAACTATTTGATATTTCACGTGTATGGTGAATAAACAAATATGTAACTAATTTGATGAGTTATGCTTTAGTTTAGTCACTTCATTTGAAAATAAACGATATCAAAAAAAGACCAATTAAAATAATAAATAAAAAAAATAAGAAAACAAATTAAAAATACTAGATAACCCAAAAATTACCGAAAGAAAAAGTTACCAAACATACCAGAAATCGATGTATTACACGTTTGGTATTGGTAGATGTATTCTAAAAATCTATAACCGAAACTACAAAAACTAAACATACTGAAAAGATTTGGCATAGTATTGGTATGCAACAAACACTAATCAAATCGATTGATAACCACCTTAATTAGGTTTGCCAAAATAATTAGTGTCTTTCGAAACTATGTGAAAAATTGAACACTATGAAGTTGGCGTATCAGAGTACATTTCTAAATCACTAAAATAATTAGATAAAATTTAAGGATAATTTGTTATTTTATATTAGATTCCAAACTCGCTTGGGATCAAAATGGTATATAGTAATTCGACTTTTATTTTAGGCGTTGCCAATGAGAATCTTGACGCAATGCGAAGATTGACAATTAAATTTAAATTTGTTGAGTTTGATGGGTGAGAGTGAATTTCAACAATAACACTATGACTAATATTAGGTATATACTTTTTTTGACCTTTTTCTTTACCAGTTGATGTGTCAAACACACATCGGGTGGTGTTTCAAATGAATTCATGTGAATTACAAACACCACCCAATGTGTATTTGACACATTGATCGGGTCACAAAAAAGGGTCTCCCCATACCATTTGTAAATGACTCATTACTCAAACGACCAAGCAAACTCAAAGCCATACAAATGTCATGAAAAATGTGTGCTAAGCTCGAGTAATCAACTACACCAAGCCTGGAGGGAGGGGTGAACATATTTGATTGCATCGTAACTACACCAAACCTAGAGGGAGGGGTGAACATTTTTTATTGCATCCTAAGGTCAATTTTTTATTTCAATAAAATTTCTTGCAAATATTAAACTTTCCTCACAATTTTTGTTAAATGTAATACCCCGATATTTTCGGGACAATAATTTAATTATTTTTGGGAGAAATAAATATTATTTTAATTGGAGAATTATTAAATTGGCACTTGAGGTCAAAATTTGAGGATGTTAGAAAGTATTTCGAATGATGATTCTGAGTGTACGGTTGATTCCGAAAGGGTCAAGATAGTCAAAATGATTGTACTCGGGTCTTATTTGGGTTCTGAAATATTTTAAGTTTGTTTGGCTCGAATTAGAGTAACCGAGTCATTTAAAGTGTGTATTATCATTTAAACTTGGGTATTTTGGGAGTTAAGGATTATTAAGCCTACGGGAGATAGAAATCTCATTTTAGAGAAGAGATAAATCCCTAGAGAGAGAGAGAAAGAAAGAGGAGGAGAAGAAGAAGAAGAAGAAGAAGAAGAAGAAGAAGAAGAAGAAGAAGAAGAAGAAGAAGAAGAAGAAGAAGAAGAAGAAGAAGAAGAAGAAGAAGAAGAAGAAGAGAAGAAAAAGCTTGGGATTTCCGGCCATTACGCGATCTCAAGGAAGATTCAAACTCTACAACTTTGAGGCAAGTGATTAAACTTGATAAATAATTCTTGTGCATCTTTTATTTCATGATTTGTGGATTAAAATTATGGATTTTGGGTTAAATTGTCAAAACCTAGATTTTTGGTTAAATTCTACATTTGATGTGTATATAATAGATTTGAGGTTATAAATTAGTTGGGTTGAGTTATTTGATGAGTTTTGATGTTAGTTATACGTTTGGGTTGAAGAGAAATGGTCTAAAGATGATAAAAATGATTTTGGGGATTTTAGGCTTTGATGAAAAATAGCCATTTTCGTAGCCTTTGAACAGGTCGAATCGATTCGGCCCCCAACCCGAATCGATTCGAAATGTTCCAATTTTCAAGGTTTGAGTGACCGAATCGATTCGGACCCAAAGCCAAATCGATTCGGCCTAAGACAGATTCCTAGGTCTTTTGACCCGAATCGATTCGCGTTAAGGGCCGAATCAATTTGAATTGGGCCCGAATCGATTCGAAAATAGAGCAGTTTTGGAGATGTTTTTCTAGGGTGAGTTTCATCCCGTTTCGTTTGAGGTTATCGATTGGGAATCTCTATATGACTTATGAGAAGTATGTTTTGGAGACTTTTAGGGAGTTTCCCTGATGAGAAATTGTTGGGGTCATATGAACTTATTTTGAGAGAATACCGATTGGAGATATCGTACCGACTAGTGGGGAAGCCCAATATCATTGAGATTTTGATTTGGAGATAATTAGGGATTTATAAGACAGAGTTGGGGTGCGCTTAGTGATATGGTATTTTTGATTTAAATCCCAAATGTGATAACTTTAAACATTCATATAATTGATTGAACCATAATATAAATTAGGAATAAGAAATGTTGATCGATGTGCATACGGTTATAGAGAATATCCTAAATGTAAATTGAATTAGGAGAAGATTCATACAAATAGAAGTGATGGGTGAATTTCAAGTGAGAAATAGTATCGTGTATACAAAGTGGGAAAGTTATGTGAGATATTGACGAATAGTATATCGATAGTAAAATATACTAATAAATGGAAATAAATTCATTTACGCCTAAGAGCGTAATAAGAGTATGTAAATAAACTTATATATATACCTTGTGTAATGGTATACATTTATATGATGTGATGATGTATGTATATCTTGTGTGAATGATATATATATATATATATATATATATATATATATATATATATATATATATATATATATATATATATATATATGTGTGTGTGTGTGTGTGTGTGTGTATGTGTGTGTGTGGGTGTGTGAAGCATACCCCCTCTATGCTATCATGGGAAGTTGCGCGATGTGGGTTTGGCCCCTGGCTTGAGGATTAGGGAGCATATAGTCCCCATGTCATAGCGTCCATTATTATTGTGTGATTTTTCTTAGGGGTGAGACGTGGTTGGTATGTTTCGTCTCATTTTTGGGGGAGGAGCTATGATAGTTTCCCGTACGTTGTGATTTGGTTTTTACCAAGGCGGTGTGAGATTCCGACCGTTGGTACCCAGGAGGATATGTGAGTGATTCCCTGGTATATGATAACATTGAGAACTTGCATCCTCGAGTTATATCTCGTTGGGATGGTTACTATTGTACTTGTGTGAATAGTATATTAATTGTATATGATTATAAGATATCATATATTTGTCTCTAGAGTAAAGAGATATAAGAAGATTGATTGAATCTTGTTCCAGGAGATTTTATCCGGACTAGATTGTGATGAATATACTAAAGTTAAGATGAAGAGTATATAATTAAATGAGTATATATATTACCATGGGTATTGAGGGCATAATGGACCTCAACGACCAACATTGCCAAGGAGTAGTGTATCGGGGGGGTTCCTTGTTTGTATTTCGCTTGCGAGACGTCCCACGCATGAAATGTCGTGCAATGTTAGGAGTGAGGATAAGTGTAATACCTCGTATTTTTATGCTATATTAATTTGGGGGTTTTATTAAATTTAATGAGAGTGAATTATTTAATAAGAATCCGGAAATTAATTATGTTATAATTATTAACGTGACGAGAGTTAGTAATTATATAAAATTGTCGAATATTACTAATGAGCATAGTAATATATGATATGGGTTATATTATAAGTCACGAGTGAATGAAATAACAATTTTGAGAATTTTAGTCGGGACGCGCCCGTGTCGCGTCGGGACTAATTATTGAATTATAAAAGTGAATATTTTATAAGTTGTTCGTATGGTCGTTTTGAGTGCGCCAACGCGTCCGGAAGGGTTGAGATAGTCAGAAAAGTATACCCGGGGGTTTGGTTCGGGTCTCGGGGTGTTTTTAGACTTAATTAGTGAATCGGGAGGGCATTTTGGTCATTTTACAAAATAGGGTAATTAAACCAACGAATTTCAGCCATCCTTAGCAGCCATTTAAGTCAGCCTTTTAGGGTTAGAACATTCAGAACCCTAGAACGGCCATTGGAGTAGAGAGGAGATAGCTCTCAAGGTGATTCAAGACAAAAACACCACCATTTGCACCACCGTCACCACCAACGCGTAGATCGCGAGGAGGAGAACGCAACCACACCAATATCAGCAGGAAACCAGACCTCTGAAATCCCAGGCAAGTGTTTAACTTGCATATTTTCGTTGGTGCAATATTCATATTAGTGCAGGAATGATTAGGAGTGTAATCAATGGAAGAAAACCCCAATTTTTATAGGGATTTGCATGTAGAAAACATTATAACCATATTCTGGAAATATTATGTGAAGTAGATGATTAACCCACGAATTTTTGATGTTATGTTAGAAGGAAATTCTGGAGAAAACTGATTAGAACAAAAGTTAAGAAAACATTAGGGTTCTTGATGTTTAAATGAGATTTTGGGTTGTTTAATCATGTTTAATGATGGATATACGCATGCTTAACGTTAAAGACATCTGGAAATATGTGATTATGTTTGTAGTAGGAGTTTTGGGACGATTAGTGTTGGAAAATATTGATTTGGGTGAAGAATTTTGGTAAAACCCGTAACTGCACTTCTGCAGGATTTCGCAGACCTGCTTGATCGATCGATCGAGCCTAGAGCTTCGATCGATCGAAGGTTCGATCGATCGAGCCCCAGACCTCGATCGATCGACCCTTCCTGGCAGACTCTTATTTCCCCTTGTTTAATTAATTGAACATGATTCATCGCAAAATAGCTTTTGGGCTTTATGAATAAAATGTTTTGGGATATAGGAGAGACCAGTAGGGCATATGACTAAGTGTTGAGAATTTTATTATGAGATGATAATTGTATTTTAGGGACAATTATTTAAAGGACGAGGAAACTACGTAATTCAAGTGAGAGGTTACGTCAAATACTTACGATAGCGAATAGACGTTTACCTACTGATTTCGCTACTTGGATGGATAGAATCCACGAGTGTTACGTAACTAGTGAGAAAACCCTCCGAGTTAAGGCTATAGACGAAACCTTATACGTAATCATAATAATGGGAAATTAAGGATAAATGTTGTGACTATGGGTAACGGGAGGAACCTATATTAATATGATGAATGGGTATATTTATATGATTGTGTGTACATATATTATATACATGTGAAAAACGTACTCGCGCTACTTGCTATCCCTGAGGTTACCGCGCTGGGACGATCTTATCCTGTGTTGCTTTATGGGGGATATTGATTCGTACCCTAGAAGTTAGAGATCCTAGGTACGGGCTATCAGATTGATAGTCGGACGGTCCTAAGAGACGTGTGGGTATGTACTGACCTCTTGGACTTGGAATCTATGCTTCGCCTCAACGTTGTTTTGTATATGTTAATACAGTTCGAGAGTGATTCCGAACTTGTATTTCCCTTTGTGTGAGCGATACGGGGATTGGATAGCATAGTATGCCCGCACCATAGTTTAGTTGGGGTGCTGTTATATATATATATTATAAGAGTATTTAATATATATATATATGAGGTTATAAACTTTAAACTGCCTACTGTGATTTGATAAGTAGAACATGGTTGTTGACTCAAATTATTAAATACTTGTTTTGTGAAAGTATGAGAAGACACTGGGAAACTTTATAATTTAATGAAGCTAAAACGAGAGTAGTGCTACAAATTGAAAGTACCCTTTTAAAAACATTGTCATCGTTCGGTTTTGAAAACTTATGAGTAAGTTAAGATAAACTAAATTATTCGGGAAGGTTAGTACGATAGGCGTGCACATTAGAAGAGACGTGAGAATTTCTCAAGAGAGTGTCGAATTAATATGTTGTTGCATTGGCCTGTATCAATTTAAATACTTGCTTAACGTATTTTAAAATCAAACACACTTTCGGGCTCTAACCCGTTTCTTTTTCTCTCTCTCTCTTGTATATATATACGTATATATTTCAGGTGCCCAGCCACAGGGGCGTCTTGCTTAGGATCCCTTGAGAAGAACGAGCTGCAGCTTAGGTGGGAGTTGCAAGTCACTTGAGTAGACGGCTTCTGTTATTGACTCCACTCCTATTACTCTCATTTATTGGGCACGTGTCGCCCTTTTCATCATTTCATTTGTTGTTGGGATTTTGTATTTCATTTATTTCCAGTATTGTTCTATGGGATTTATTCAGGATGGATTTGTGGTTAGTTCCATTTGTTGACATTCGATTGACGAATGTATTATGTTATTTGGTTTATTGTGGTGTGATTCTTTATTGTAGAAATGTTATTTTAATTAAAATAATTCTTTTTCTTTAATTAAAATTTGGAAAGTTTTGTATGGAAAATGTTTTGACACTTAGCTTAATTATTTAGGGTGTTAAATTGGAAAAATTATTTTTACCGACAGTGATGCTGAGAATGAACCAACTGTTTACCTTGATTTAATTTAATAAAGGAGTGATCACCCGGTATTTAATTAGGCGGGGTGTCACAGGTGGTATCAGAGCATCAGGTTCTAGTGTCCTTAGGATCTGTACGGCTTATTTCGCTTTCAGCTCAACGTTTTTGCTATAGAGCCCTATTTTTAGGATTGTTGTATTCTTGCTTTTACGTTTAAGTCTTCAGCTATTTGAGATCCGATGATAACTGTAGACTAATAAATTTTGTTCACGTTTCAGATGCCTCCGAGACGTGCTCCGAGAGATAGGCGTGCCCAGGCCGAGCAGCCAGCAGCTCCGGCACCAGGCACAATGAATGCTAATGAAGTAGCCGCCATAGTTGCTCAGGCGGTGAATGCCACGATAGCAGTGATTCAACAGGCCCCACCCCAGGTTCAGGCAGTGGTGCCAGTTCAGCACATCTTCCATCTGCATGGGAGAGGGTTCGGGATGCTTTTCAGAAAGCACATCCCCCTGAGTTTTCGGGTAGCTCCGATATTGTCACGGTTAGCCAATGGAAGAAAGACATCCAGCGGCATCTTCGCATGTATGAGTGCACCGAGGTACAAAAGAAGTTATTGGCTTCTTTTAAGCTGGTGGGAGCCGCGTTGCAGTGGTGGGAGTCCACTACTACTTTGGAGGAGAGGGACACGATCCCTATTCAGATGTTCTGGGAGCGGTTTGACCGCAAGTACTTTCCACCTGCAGTGCAGACTGAGATGAGGCGGAAACTACTAAATCTGAGGCAAGATAATCTTACTGTAGCAGAGTATGAGGAGGAGTTCACGAGACTTCTCACCATTGTGCCAGATGAGGCACCTACTGAGAGCAAGAAGATTTTGTTATTTGTCGACGGGTTAGCTTGGAGGATCCGTCAGCACCTTATTGGGAACTTATACCTGAGTACGTTCACTGATGTACTCAATGCAGCGTTACTACATTGCCAGGATCACGGCTTCCATCTTCAAGGAAGCAAGAGAGCAGGAGAGTCCAGCCAGCAGGGCAGGACCGGGGGTAACGGTGCCGGTGGGGCACCATCTCATGGACAGACTCGTCAGCACGAGCAGAGTTCCCATCAGGGGGACCCTGCTAAGCGATTCCGTTCGGGTGATCCCAGGTAGGGAAATGGGGGTTATAGGCAGGGCCAGCAGGGCCAGCCTAATCAGCAGGGTCAGCACCGACAGCAGGGTCAGCAACAGGGCCAACAGCGTGCACATCAGGGCCAACAGGGCCAATGGCGTGGAGGTAACGGCCAGCAGGGCCGTGGCCAGCAGAGACAGAGGGGAGGTAATTTTAGAGGCCGATGTTTTGTGTGCGGCAAGCACGGCCATAAGCGTCAGGATTGCCCAGAAGGCGATTGGGCCCCACAGCAGCAGGGAGCCCGTAATGAGCCACAGAGGCCACTTTTTCCACCTGCCCTTCCAGCTCCAGCCCAAGCGCCAGCCCTACCAGCCATCCCAGCAGCTCCAGTGCAGAAGGGGCAATTACAGTATGGACGTGTCTATAACGTCCACCAGGAAGCAGCTCCACAGGCACCACCCGCGATTGAGGGTACGTTTCCTATCCATGGTACTATGGGTCGGGTTTTATTTGATACGGGGGCCACGCATTGTTTTATAGCTACGCATTTTGCGAAGGCCTTAGGGTTGTTAGCCACAGCAGAGAGCACAGTGACGTGTGTCGACTCACCACTGGGGAGTGGGTCACTTATATTCTTTATATGCCGGGGAGTAGGGGTAGAGATTGGTAGGTTGGTATTACCTGCAGACATGCTAGTCTTAGACATGCACGAGCATGATGTGATTATTGGTATGGATTGGCTCGCATCTTATAGAGCCATGATTGATTGCTTCGGTGGGAGCATTGTTTTTTCCATTCCGGGGTAAGAGATGTTTGTAGTGGCGATGCCTCGCCCAGAGGGAGGTTCGACCGCTCATTTATATTACATAGAGGAGGATACCTCTAAGGAGGTTGTGATCCCTTTGGATTCGATCCCAGTTGTTAGGGAATATTCCGATGTGTTTCAGGAAATACCAGGTCTACCCCCCAGTTGAGAGATAGACTTTGTTATAGACTTATTGCCAGATACGAGACCTATAGCACGCGCACCATACCGTATGGCTCCGGCAGAGATGCGAGAGCTACGAGATCAGATCGAGCAGCTGTTAGGTCAGGGCTTCATTCGCAGAAGTACCTCACCTTGGGGCGCTCCAGTTTTGTTTGTGAAGAAGAGAGATGGTTCATTGAGGTTGTGTGTGGACTACCGGGAATTGAATAAGGTCACGATACGGAATAAGTATCCGTTGCCTCGAATCGATGATCTGTTCGACCAGTTGAGGGGAGCGAATTTCTTTTCGAAGATAGATCTGAGGTCGGGGTACCATCAGCTACGTATTAGGGAGCATGATGTTTCAAAGACTGCATTCTTGATGAGATATGGGTCTTACGAGTTCAGAGTGATGCAGTTTGGCCTCACTAATGCTCCAGTCGTATTCATGGACTTAATGAATCGAGTGTTCAGAGAGTTCTTGGATTAGTTTGTCATTGTCTTCATAGATGACATCCTGATATATTCCCATTCCGAGGAGGATCATGCCGAGCACTTGAGGCAGGTTCTTCAGACTCTGCGAGAGCATCAGTTGTATGCTAAGTACGAGAAGTGTGGATTCTGGTTGCGAGAGGTACAGTTCTTGGGCCATGTTGTTTCTGAGCAAGGGATAGCAGTTGACCCGAGTAAGGTATCAGCAGTGAGGGAGTGGGGACAGCCCACGACACCGACAGAGGTAGGTAGTTTCTTGGGTTTAGCCGGATACTACAGGAGATTTATTCGGGGATTCTCCAAGATAGCGGGTCCGTTGACGAATTTGACTCGCAAAGGGGTACCGTATGTTTGGGATGATGCTTGTCAATTAGCTTTCGACGAGCTGAAAGACAAGCTTACTTCAGCACCAGTACTTGCCTTACCGAAACCGGGTGTGGAGTACCTGGTTTACACTGATGCATCTTTACGGGGACTTGGAGGAGTACTCCAGCATGAGGAGAAGGCTATAGCTTTTGCTTCCCGCAAGATTAAGCCACATGAGAAGAATTACCCCACCCACGACCTGGAGTTAGCAGCGGTTGTATTTGCATTGAGGATATGGAGACACTATCTATTGGGAGAGAAATTCCGTTTGTTCACAGACCATAAGTCACTGCAGTACCTGTTCACTCAGCGAGAGCTGAATATGCGTCAGCGCAGGTGGTTAGAGTTTGTGAAAGACTACCAGTTTGATATACAGTATCATCCGGGGAAGGCCAACGTAGTTGCTGATGCGTTGAGCCGTAGACCGGTAGAAGATGTAGCAGACATATGGAAAGCAAAATGGAAAGAGCTAGGTCACCAAGACGCCGTAGCACGTTCTTTCATATCCGTGATGTCAGTCACACCCGAGATTGTTATGAGGGTGATACAGGCGCAGACCACAGATCCGTTTTGCCAGGAGCAGATTGTGCGACTTCTAGCCGAGGGTGCTGAGTCCTATTCTGTTAGTTCTGATGGAGGTTTGCGGTTTAATGGGAGATTGGTGGTTCCAGAAGGAGCAGAGTTACGTCATGAAGTGATGACTCATTCTCATGGGTCCCGATTTGCAGTGCATCCGGGAGGCGATAAGATGTACCAGGATATGAGGCGACAATACTGGTGGAGCGGGATGAAGAAGGACATTGCTAAGTTTGTGGCCAAGCGTTCTACCTGCCAGCTGGTTAAGGTGGACCACCAGAAACCGTCAGGATTGCTTCAGCCATTGGAAGTACCCACGTGGAAGTGGGAGAGTATTTCCATGGACTTCATTACAGGGTTGCCTACATTACAGAGGGGCCACGATTCTATCTGGGTGATTGTAGACCGTCTGACCAAGGTGGCTCATTTTCTACCGGTGCGAACAGATTATACCACGGGTCAGTATGCTCAGTTGTTTATCATTGAGATTGTCAGATTACACGGGGTGCCCCTGAATATTGTGTTCGATAGAGATAAGATTTTCGTGTCGCGTTTTTGGGAAAGATTTCAGGAGGCTATGGGTACTGAGTTGAGGTTGAGTTCAGCTTATCACCCACAGACAGATGGGCAGACAGAGCGTACTAACCAGATGTTAGAAGATATGCTAGGCATGTGTGTTCTCGATTTTGGAGGAGGTTGGGAGCCACACCTTCCACTGGTAGAGTTTGCTTACAATAACTCTTATCAGTTCACGATTGGTATGGCTCCATTTGAGGCCTTATATGGCAGGCCTTGTCGTTCCCCAACTTGTTGGATTGAGGTGGGGGATGACAAGTTGCTAGGATCAGAGGTGATCCAGGAAACCTCCGCGAGGATTGAGATGATCAGGGGTCGCATTCGAGTAGCCCAGGACAAACAGAAGAGCTATGCCGATGCGAAACGGTTCTTCAGGGAGTTTAATGTGGGGGGCCAAGTGTTACTGCGTGTGTCTCCCATGAAAGGAGTGATGAGGTTCGGGAAGAAGGGAAAGTTGGCTCCGAGGTACGTGGGACCACTTCCCATCATAGAGAGGATTGGGCCAATTGCATACAGATTGGGACTGCCGGAACATTTACATCGCATTCACGATGTATTTCACATCTCGTCATTGAGACGATACCTTCGAGATGATATGGCCCATACTCACATCGCGATAGAGGAGATCGACTTACAGCCTGATAGCTCCTACGAGGAGAGACCGGTGGCTATCCTAGACTATAGTGAGAGGAGATTGAGGTCGAAGATAGTTCCACTTGTGCGGGTCCAGTGGGAACACCATAATGTGGAGGAATCCACTTGGGAGCATGAGGCAGATATGCGCGAGAGATATCCAGATTTGTTCTTATCAGGTATGCCTTATTTTCCGAATTTCGGGACGAAATTCCGTTATTAGGGGGGAAGTATGTAATACCCCGTATTTTTATGCTATATTAATTTGGGGGTTTTATTAAATTTAATGAGATTGAATTATTTAATAAGAATCCGGAAATTAATTATGTTATAATTATTAACGTGACGAGAGTTAGTAATTATATAAAATTGTCGAATATTACTAATGAGCATAGTAATATATGATATGGGTTATATTATAAGTCACGAGTGAATGAAATAACAATTTTGAGAATTTTAGTCGGGACGCGCCCGTGTTGCGTCGGGACTAATTATTGAGATATAAAAGTGAATATTTTATAAGTTGTTCGTATGGTCATTTTGAGTGCGCCAACGCATCCGGAAGGGTTGAGATAGTCAGAAAAGTGTACCCGGGGGTTTGGTTCGAGTCTCGGGATGTTTTTAGACTTAATTAGTGACCCGGGAGGGCATTTTGGTCATTTTACAAAATAGGGTAATTAAACCCACGAATTTTAGCCATCCTTAGCAGCCATTTAAGTCAGCCTTTTAGGGTTAGAACATTCAGAACCCTAGAACGGCCATTGGAGTAGAGAGGAGAGAGCTCTCAAGGTGATTCAAGACCAAAACACCACCATTTGCACCACCGTCATAACCAACGCGTAGATCGCGAGGAGGAGAACGCATCCACACCAATATCAACAGGAAACCAGACCTCTAAAATCCCAAGCAAGTGTTTAACTTGCGTATTTTCGTTGGTGCAATATTCATATTAGTGCAGGAATGATTAGGAGTGTAATCAATGGAAGAAAACCCCCAATTTTTATAGGGATTTGCATGTAGAAAACATTATAACCATATTCTGGAAATATTATGTGAAGTAGATGATTAACCCACGAATTTTTGATGTTATGTTAGAAGGAAATTCTGGAGAAAACTGATTAGAACAAAAGTTAAGAAAACATTAGGGTTCTTGATGTTTAAATGAGATTTTGGGTTGTTTAATCATGTTTAATGATGGATATACGCATGCTTAACGTTAAAAACATCTGGAAATATGTGATTATGTTTGTAGTAGGAGTTTTGAGACGATTAGTGTTGGAAAATATTGATTTGGGTGAAGAATTTTGGTAAAACCCGTAACTGCACTTCTGCAGGATTTCGCAGACCTGCTTGATCGATCGATCGAGCCTAGAGCTTCGATCGATCGAAGGTTCAATCGATCGAGCCCCAGACCTCGATCGATCGACCCTTCCTGGCAGACTCTTATTTCCCCTTGTTTAATTAATTGAACATGATTCATCGGGAAATAGCTTTTGGGCTTTATGAATAAAATGTTTTGGGATATAGGAGAGACCAGTAGGGCATATGACTAAGTGTTGAGAATTTTATTATGAGATGATAATTGTATTTTAGGGATAATTATTTAAAGGACGAGGAAACTACGTGATTCAAGTGAGAGGTTACGTCAAATACTTACGATAGCGAATAGACGTTTACCTACTGATTTCGCTACTTGGATGGATAGAATCCACGAGTGTTACGTAACTAGTGAGAAAACCCTTCGAGTTAAGGCTAGAGACGAAACCTTATACGTAATCATAATAATGGGAAATTAAGGATAAATGTTGTGACTATGGGTAACGGGAGGAACCTATATTAATATGATGAATGGGTATATTTATATGATTGTGTGTACATATATTATATACATGTGAAAAACGTACCCGCGCTACTTGTTATCCCTGAGGTTACCGCGCTGGGACGATCTTATCCTGTGTTGCTTTATGGGGGATATTGATTCGTACCCTAGAAGTTAGAGATCCTAGGTACGGGCTATCAGATTGATAGTCGGACGGTCCTAAGAGACGTGTGGGTATGTACTGACCTCTTGGACTTGGAATCTATGCTTCGCCTCAACGTTGTTTTGTATATGTTAATACAGTTCGAGAGTGATTTTGAACTTGTATTTCCCTTTGTGTGAGCGATACGGGGATTGGATAGCAGAGTATGCCCGCACCATAGTTTAGTTGGGGTGATGTTATATATATATATATTATACGAGTATTTAATATATATATATATATGAGGTTATAAACTTTAAACTGCCTACTGTGATTTGATAAGTAGAACATGGTTGTTGACTCAAATTATTAAATACTTGTTTTGTGAAAGTATGAGAAGACACTGGGAAACTTTATAATTTAATGAAGATAAAACGAGAGTAGTGCTACAAATTGAAAGTACCCTTTTAAAAACATTGTCATCGTTCGGTTTTGAAAACTTATGAGTAAGTTAAGATAAACTAAATTATTCGGGAAGGTTAGTACGATAGGCGTGCACATTAGAAGAGACGTGAGAATTTCTCAAGAGAGTGTCGAATTAATATGTTGTTGCATTGGCCTGTATCAATTTAAATACTTGCTTAACGTATTTTAAAATCAAACACACTTTCGGGCTCTGACCCGTTTCTTTTTCTCTCTCTCTCTCTTGTATATATATATGTATATATTTCAGGTGCCCAGCCACAGGGGCGTCTTGCTTAGGATCCCTTGAGAAGAACGAGCTGCAGCTTAGGTGGGAGTTGCAGGTCACTTGAGTAGACGGCTTCTGTTATTGACTCCACTCCTATTACTCTCATTTATTGGGCACGTGTCGCCCTTTTCATCATTTCATTTGTTGTTGGGATTTTGTATTTCATTTATTTCCAGTATTGTTCTATGGGATTTATTCAGGATGGATTTGTGGTTAGTTCCATTTGTTGACATTCGATTGATGAATGTATTATGTTATTTGGTTTATTGTGGTGTGATTCTTTATTGTAGAAATGTTGTTTTAATTAAAATAATTCTTTTTCTTTAATTAAAATTTGGAAAGTTTTGTATGGAAAATGTTTTGACACTTAGCTTAATTATTTAGGGTGTTAAATTGGAAAAATTATTTTTACCGACAGTGATGCTGAGAATGAACCAACTATTTACCTTGATTTAATTTAATAAAGGAGTGATCGCCCGGTATTTAATTAGGCGGGGTGTCACAATATGTTAGTCCTTAGGTATCATATTTATCATATTTGTATATATCTCGACAATCGACAGTGCCAAAGAGTAGTGTATCGGGGGGTTCCTTGTTTGGATTTTGCTTGCGAGACGTCCCATGAACGAAATGGCGCGTATTGTTGAGAATTGAGAATAGTTAATTATTTATATTATATAAGAATTTGGGTTTATATGCATCTTGCATTAAGGGCATAATGAATCTTGATAATCAATACTGTCAAGGAGTAGTGTATCGGGGGGGGTTCCTTGTTTGGATTTTGCTTGCGAGACGTCCCACGCACGAAACACAGTGCAGTATTGAGAACTGGGAGAAGTTTAGTCATTAGCATTCGATGCTATTAACTCATTTATGTCTATAGCTAGAATATGAAAATTTCTAGCAATAGAATAAGTATATGATTAATTATATGTTAAGTTAGCGACGCATATTTAGGGGTTCATGGATTTGTTTTAGACTATGGGTTTATGCGACCGTGAATTTTGGGCATAGGTTAGATTGAATTGTACCTAGAAGTGTTGGGTAGTTTATATCGAGGATCAGGTGCATAGTCTAGGGGTGCACTTTAGTTGAGAGGTGAGTTGGATTTTCTGGAGAGTGCGACTCCACCTTAATCATGTTATGTTGCATTTAAAATTATTATGCATTTTAATGCACTTGCTATAAATGTTTCACACCTCGAGCTCAAACCGTTTATATTTTCTACTGCTATGTATATATTGTATTATTTTAGGTGTTCCTCCGTAAGGATGCCATTGATGTTATCTATCCAGTGTATTCGTGGAGCTGTAGCAGTAGCGGACTGTTACGGAATTTTGATATAGCCTATTCCTATCTTTTGTATATCTTGAAAATCTGTTACTAAAGCCGTTTATTAAAAATAAACTATTTAAGTAACTCCGAATAGTTTTTTGAAGAAACTCTTTTCTTAAAAACATAAACTATTAGAACACAAGATGTGTTTAATAAAACAGTATGCACGAGATCTATTCAAGATTTAACTAACAGGTTTATAAAACAGTTTAAACAAACTTTAAACTCAGCACAACCAAGAATGAGATGAGAAGATGTAGGAAGATTAAGTTCACTATTTTTTACGTGGGAAAACCTCACGAACTGAGGAAACATCCACGACTCCCTCTACGGAGTAAAATAAAAAATCCACTAAAACAAATTTACCAGTTACAAACTATATAACTAACATGCATACAACTCAGACCTATATAAGTTTAGGAATGTACCCTCTAGTGTCCTTATAACTTCTCTGCAGTTCTGATTGTTGATGTTGTTCTCCCAGTTTGTTAACTTCTGATTTGTTCCAGCACTTTACGTCGACTCTTGTTCACAATATCTTATTACCAACACTTTTTGTGTGGTAGGGTGAAAGTGTTTGTGGAGGTTCTCTCTAACACATGCATGCACACACACACACTTATTAAGTACAACCAGTCCTAACAAATTACATATAAGGCTATATGCAGTGATTTTTCTTTTTCTCTCTTCTCACAAAACTTTAACCCTTTTTTACCTTTAAATCAATCTCAGAATCCACGGATATCTTGCTCAGAAGACGTATCAAGATCTTAATCAATCTCAGAGTTTTGAAAATATTTTTGATATTGAAAACCTCCAAGTGTGATTCCAAACTAGGTCAGAGGTTTAGTTTAAGAGAACTAGAAATTGAAAACATTTTTTGTTGATTTCAAAGTTAAAAACGATTTTCAGAAAAGAATCAACAATATATTCCTCAAGATGACAAATAAATCATGCAAATCTAAGTGTGATGTAACATGCAGAACATAGATCTGAAATTTCTATGAAGAAGAAAATAGATCTAAGTACACAGTTTAAGTTGGAAACAAGATCTAACGAACTAGAGGTTACAGCAACACAACCAACAACACAAATATCTCTCAAAAACTCAAGAACACTCAGGGTAGTGTTTTGGATATGTAGGAGTTTTAGAGGAGTGTTTGGTTTGAAAGAGGCTTGACGAACCAGGATTAGGGTTAGGAATTCTAACTCTCTTTCTCTCTCTCTGGTTTCTCTCTTCTCTTTTTTTTCTCTCTCTTCTCTCTACTCTCTCTTTTTTACTCTAAAAAATGAACTGGCCAAAATTCTTAGACGATTGAGAGGAGGGTTCCTTTTATAGGACGAAGAGAAGGATCGAGAAGATGGTTCAAAACCAAGGGTCAGGATTGAGTCAAGCTGGATTGACTTTGATCCAAGGGCTCACAAAACGCGGTGATTAAAATTCACCTGATTGGTTCAAGAGGGATACATAGGGATTACCAAAGAAAGCATGCAGATCGCTGATAAGGACTGATCCAACAGTTGTAAGCATACGCGATTATATACTCAGTAAAGAAACACAAAATGCACCAATCAGCAAGCAACAGGTGTTGATCAATTAGGCGATATAAAACGCGTGTCATAAAATAATTACAACCATACCCTGAATTCTCTGCCTCTTTTGGTTTCTACCCAAAGCAACTTTAAGCCAATAATCCCATTAAACCATAATTGTAGATTGAACCCACAAACTTTTAAAACTAAGATTTAATTAATAAAACCTTTATTAAAAAATGTTTATAAAATCCCAAAAAATATTTAAAAATCAAATTTAAGGATTTAAACATACTCAACATATGTACACACATTAATATGCAATATGACATGTATATGATGCATTCTACTGTGTGTGAGTGTTGGTAATTTGGTCTAGATCACTACAAGATAGATGAATGAAATAGAAAACCAATCTCTGAGGTTCTTTGGTTTCTAGGATAGACATAATTTTGTCACAATTTCCAAACTAGATGAACACTTATACAATATTGACTCAAGTGAGTCAAGAGTATAAGGGCTTCAATCTCCCCCTTCGGAAATATGAGACAAAATCTCCTTTGAGTCGTCTAGAACTCGTAGGGTAACAAAAATAAGAAAAACCTATTCCTATAAAGATTCTATCTACCCAAATCCTTGAAAACAAAAGTACATAACTCAACTATTTACAATTGAATACCCTATTACATCAGTTGAGAATAAATGTACAAAAACCTGCAATGAATCACTAAGATCAAGTTGTTTAGCATATATACAAATATTCCTAGAGACTCAAATTTCTCCCCCATTTTGTCTCAAATGGACAAAGGGAAAAAACTTGGATAAACAGCAAAGATATTAGTCAGCACAAACCATATCAATAGATTTATGCAAGGAAATGATTCTATTATAATCTAGGGGTTTGGTAAACATATCTGTGAGTTGCAAATCAGTAGGAAGTTAATTGATTTCTAATTCCTTAGTTTCAACCAATTCGCGTATAAAGTGATGTCTTATTTTTATGTGCTTTGTTCGCGAGTGTTGAATAGGGTTTTTAGAAATATTAATCGCACTTTGATTATCACAATAGAGATGCACTTGGTTTTCTTGAATACCATAATCACTTAGCACTTGTTTAAGCCATAGTAATTGAGCACAACAGTTGCCAGCGGCTATGTATTCAGATTCAGCTGTTGAGAGTGATGTGCAGTTTTGTTTCTTACTACTCCATCCTACCAAGTTATTACCTATATAATAACATGCTCCTGATGTGCTTTTACTATCATCAGTACACCCAGCCCAGTCAGCATCAGTGTACCCAATTATAGTGCTTGGTGTATCATTAGTGTACCAAAGTCCTAGATTCAGAGTGCCTTTTATATATTTAATGATACGTTTAACAGAATTCAGATGGCTCTCTTTAGGATTATTTTGATAATGAGCACATACACACACATCATACATAATATCAAGATGCGAGGCAGTAAGATATAGTAAGGTTCCTATCATACTACGATATAGAGTAGGATCTACGAATTTTCCAGTTTCGTCTTTAGAAAGTTTTATCGTAGTACTCATGGGTGTTCTAGCATCTTTAGCACTCTCAAGGCCAAATTTCTTTACTATCTCTAAAGAGTACTTAGATTGCGAGACAAATAATCCTTCTGAATTTTGTTTGACTTGAAGACCTAAGAAGAATTGCAACTCCCCCATAAGAGAAATTTGAAATTCCTTATGCATAATTTCAGAAAAGGATTTTAGTTCTGAGGGAGAAGTTGATCCAAAGATAATATCGTCAACATAAACTTGAGCAATAATGATGTGTTTGTCAAAATGTTTGACAAAAAAATTTTAATCATTTCCACCTCTTTTGAAATCTTTATCTAAGAGGAAACTGGAAAGACGCTCATACCAAGCTCTAAGAGCTTGTTTAAGGCCATACAAAGCCTTTTTAAGACAAAATACATGATTTGGATATTGTGGGTCAATGAACCCTTTAGGTTGTTCTACATAGGTCTCTTCAGTTTATATTCCATTAAGGAATGCAGATTTGACATCCATTTGGTAAAGTGTAAAATGCATGTGGCAAGCTATAGCAAAGAGCAGACGAACATATTCTAAACGAGTAACAGGAGAAAAAGTCTCGTTAAAATCTATTCCTTCAATTTGAGAGTATCCTTAAGCAACTAATCTAGCTTTGTTTCTAATGATTATCCCATTTTCATCAGACTTATTTTTAAAAATCCAACGTGTTCCAATAACCTTTTTGTGATCAGGACGAGGAACAAGATACCAGACATCATGAATGACAAATTGAAGAAGTTCTTCCTGCATAGCAGAAATCCAGTGAGAGTCATTCAATGCCTCATTTACATTCTTTGGTTCCACTAGGGAAACAAAACATGCATAATGTGCATAATTTCTTAGTTGGGATCTTGTACGTACTGTCTCACTAGGGTTACCAACTACGTTATTTATGGGATAATCTTTAGAAACTCAGTTAGGTACTTCAGGTATCTCAATTGGTAATGAATTATCTATTTCAGAAGGGTCATTTTTTAAAGTGTTTGTAGGCTCTTCCTCAATAGTTAATTCACCAGTCTTGTTCTCTACAGTAGTGTCACTCACAATTACATTTATGGATTCCATCAAGGTTTTAGTGCGAAGATTATACACCCGATAGGCTCTACTGTTAGGCGAGTATCCTAGAAAAATAGCTTTATCTCCCCGACTCTCAAATTTGGACAAGTGTTCCCTATCTTTGCAAACATAACAAGTGATACCAAAGGTTCTAAGGTACTTAAGATTAGGCTTTTTATTATACCAAAGTTCATAAGGAGTCTGTTTGGAATTCTTTCTAAGATAGACCCTATTTATGATGTGACACGCAGTACGAATAGATTCTACCCAAAAGTATTTAGGCAAATTTTTGGCATGTAACATAACATGTGCCATCTCTTGGAGGGTACGATTCTTTCTCTCGGTAATTCCATTTTGTTGAGGTGTCTTAGGAGCACTAAACTCATGTTTGTAACCATTATAGTCACAATACTCTATTATACCAGTATCTTTGAATTCTCCTCCTCTGTCACTACGGATTCTATTCACTTGAGTGTCCTTTTCATTTTCAATCCGAAGAAGTATTTTTAGGAAAGTTTGAAAAGTGTGAGACTTTTGTTTTAAAAAGGCTACCCAAGTAAATCTGGTGAAGTCATTAACCATAACTAAAATATAACTGTGTCCACAGAGACTAACAGTTTGGGAGGGACCCATTAGGTCCATATGGATGAGCTCCAAGGGATTAGAGGTAAGAATATCATTAACTTTCTTATGAGGTGCCTTAGCAATTTTACCTTCCTGACAGGAACCACAGACAATGTTAGGAATGGGTTTAATTTTAGGAACTCCTCTAACTATTTCCTGAGAGGTCAACCTACCAAGATTATCGTAATTTATATGACCCATTCTGTTATGCCATATCTCGTTGTCATCCATTCTGACAACATTACAGGTTTCAGAATTATTCATGACCGTATAGCAATTGTCAGGAGTCCTGAATCCTATAATTATGCATTCACCTTTTTCATTTAAAATTTTGCAATTGTTCTTTGAAAAGGTAACAGTATGATCTGAGTCATAAAATTGCGAGATACTAAGTAAATTGTCCTTAAGACATTTAACTAGAAGGACATTTTTAAGAACAGGAAGTTCATCTTCTTGGAGAGTTCCTTTGCCTATGATTTGAGATGATACTCCATCTCCAAAAATGACTTTACCACCAGCGAAGCTGGTTTTGTTCAAAAGTTTAGTATCATCCCCAGTCATGTGCTTAGAACATCCAGAGTCTAAATACCAACCAGATGATGTGTGCTCAGCTTTTAAAGCAGTAACAACAATGTTACACTTCATCTGGGGTAATAGATCATCTTTTCTAACCCAAATTTCTCTAGTTTTCATTTTGCGCCTATTAGCTCTCAATTGATAAAATTTGCGAGCATTCGATTTTTGTTGAAAAATGTTTTGCGCATGATTTTGAATTTTATGAAAGACATGAGCATTTGGTTTAGGAAGATTTTTAGGCATCCTTATAGGGAATGTTCTTTTAAGTTTGGTCTTTCTCTTCCTATAATTAGAGTTTTTGTCTGGTTGTCTAGGAAGTATATAATTATTGCGGCTCCTCCTAGAATAGTTCAAATTTAGATAGATATGAGGATTACAGACAGGTTTAACTACTCTCCTAGCATAGCAACCATCAAATGAGTGGCCATATATGTCGCAGTAGGAGCAATAAAGATTGATCAAAATTGGGGTCTCTTTAGGAAAGTCTCTAAACAAGGGTTTTGAGGAATTTTGAGGTTGAACTCTATTACTAGGTTGTACAGGTTTGAATGTAGATTCACTCTTCCTAATAGAGGGGCAGACGTATTTAGCCTTAGGTGAACTTACACGTTTAGAGCAACTTGATTCCCCAATGTTAAAATTTTGATGTTTTGAATCAAACTCAGTTTTTAGGGAATGAAAATTTGGGCATGTATCAATAGGTCTTTTACCTCCTGACAGTAACTTGATAGGTTCAAACAATTTTGTTTGTGTCTTCAAATTGGGGCAAAATCCTATTCCAGTTCGATCATGAGAATTGGTTTTAGAATCAGCAACAAATTCATCAAAACAGTTTGAATTATTTTCAAATTTTGTAATTTTTTTTAAAATAGTTGTTGTCTTTTCTTTGGTTTGTTCCAATTCTAACAATGTCCCTTTATATTTTTTCTCCAGAGTTTCATTTGTTTCAGACAAATCTTTGAGTTTTTGATCAAACATTTTAATTTCACTTTCATGAGTTAAGCATTGGGTAGTATACTCTTCAGCATTCAGTTTGACCATCAGGCTTAGATCTTCCAACTTTTTGGTAAGATCTTTCACAATTTTTTCTAGTCTAGTGCTTTTCTTGAGAGTTTTAGCGTAAAGTGTGTGAATATCTGGGAGGTCTTCATTGTTCGAGTCACTAAGTGTAGTGTGTGAAGTGACCCCTAAGGCTTCATTTTTTGAACTCGCATACCCATTGACATCGTCATTATCTCTTTCCCTTTGACTCACACACCCCGAAGAAGAGATAGCAATATTCTCAGTTATCAAAGCATCTAAACCAGTAACAACAATATTCAAAACATCAGACATAGAATTACTAGATTCATCCTCACTAACAAGCATAGGCATATCATCATTATAGATAATCTTGGCAAAGAAAGACATGCAAGGGTAAAAAACATCAGATGACTCAGGTTTCTCATTTTCAGAGTCACTTGAATCATCCCATGTTTTGCAAATGTTGGCTCTAGTGTGTTTGTTTTGAGTGTTCAAGTTAACTCTACAGTCTTGTGCAATGTGTCCTAGTTTACCACATCTATAGCATTCAGTCTTCTTAAGGTCTCTGTTACGTCTAATGTGAGAGTCCTTGTGATTTTTGTCATGGCTTTTCTCATGAGGTCTGTGATTAAAGGGAGTTGGATAATTTGACTTGCCTTGTTTATTTACCATGTTGTTTCTAAACTTAATGATTTTCTTAAACTGTTTTGACATTAAAGCAATATGATTGTCCAAGCTCTCTATATTGCATTCCTCATCAGAGTCATCATTGGAAGTATTAAACTCAGGCTTAATCAATTTAGAAGAGAAGCTTAGATTGGAACTAGTCTGTTTCCTATGGGACTGGGTCAATTGTTTCTTAAATTCCAGTTCCATTTCCACAGTTCTTAATTTACTACTGAGTAGTTCAGGAGCGAGATTAATATCACACATTTCCTCAATAGCATATCTTTTGTTATCGTAATGATCTCAGAATTTTAGATACAATTTCTTGTCTGTCATAAGTTATCCCATTAGCATGCAATTTTGTCACAATATCAGTCAGGTTCATATAGAAGTCATCAAATGACTCAGTCTCAGACATAATTTAGGAATTATACTATTGAGTGAGCATTTGAGTTTTAGCAGCCTTAACTCTAGTGTCACCTTCATGAGTAGTAACCAAAGTGTCCCAAGCTTCCTTAGAAGTGGTACAAGATGATATTCTTTTGAACTCATGTTCATTTTTGGACATAAATATGGCATTCTTTCCTTTGTTATTATTTCGAGAAACTTGTTTCTCTACTTGAGTGAACTCACTCAATACTTTCTTAACCCTCTCATTACTTCCTTCAGTGGCTGGTTTTGTAGGAAAAGTGTAGCCATTTTCAATAATGTCCCAGACATCATCTCCCAGAGTTCCTTGAATGAAAGCAATCATTCTTACTTTCCAGTAAGCAAAATTGGTTCCATCAAAGATAGGAGGTCTGGTCAAGTTACCAAATCTTTCATTTTTCTCGTCCATATTTGATTTTCAGAAAACAATTTCAGAAACACAGGATCTCTTTAAAAGGAGTTTACCAAGCTCTGATACCAATTGAAAATCTGTCACTAAAGTCGTTTATTAAAAATAAACTATTTAAGTAACTCCGAACAGTTTTTTGAAGAAACTCTTTTCTTAAAAACCAAAACTATTAGAACACAAGATGTGTTTAATAAAATAGTATGCACGAGATCTATTCAAGATTTAACTAACAGGTTTATAAAACAGTTTAAACAAACTTTAAACTCAGCACAACCAAGAATGAGATGAGAAGATGTAAGAAGATTAAGTTCACGATTTTTTACGTGGTAAAACCTCACCAACTGAGGAAACATCCACGACTCCCTCTACGGAGTAAAATAAAAAATCCACTAAAACAAATTTACCAGTTACAAACTATATAACTAACATGCATACAACTCAGACCTATATAAGTTTAGGAATGTACCCTCTGGTGTCCTTATAACTTCTCTGCAGTTCTGATTGTTGATGTTGTTCTCCCAGTTTGTTAACTTCTGATTTGTTCCAGCACTTTACACCGACTCTTGTTCACAAGATATTATTACCAACACTTTTCGTGTGGTAGGGTGAAAGTGTTTGTGGAGGTGCTCTCTAACACATGCATGCACACACACACACACATATTAAGTACAAACAGTCCTAACAAATTACATATAAGACTATATGCAACGATTTTTCTTTTTCTCTCTTCTCACAAAACTTTAACCCTTTTTGACCTTTAAATCAATCCCAGAATCCACATATATCTTTCTCAGAAGACGTATCAAGATCTTAATCAATCTCAGAGTTTTGAAAAGATTTTTGAGATTGAAAACCTCCAAGTGTGATTCCAAACTAGGTCATAGGTTTAGTTTTAAGAGAACTAGAAATATAAAACATTTATTGTTGATTTCAAAGTTAAAAACAATTTTTAGAAAAGAATCAACAATATATTTCTCAAGATGAGAAATAAATCATGCAAATCTAAGTGTGATGTAACATGAAGAACATAGCTCTGAAATTTCTATGAAGAAGAAAATAGATCTAAGTACACTGTTTAAGTTGAAAACAAGGTCTAACGAACAAGAGGTTACATCAACACAACCAACAACACAAATATCTCTCAAAAACTCAAGAACACTCAGGGTAGTGTTTTGGATATGTAGGAGTTTTAGAGGAGTGTTTGGTTTGAAAGAGGCTTGACGAACTAGGATTAGGGTTAGGAATTCTAACTCTCTCTCTCTCTCTAGTTTCTCTCTTCTCTCTTTTTTCTCTCTCTTCTCTTTACTCTCTCTTTTTTACTCTAAAAAATGAACTGGCCAAAAGTCTTAGACGATTGAGAGGAGGGTTCCTTTTATAGGACGAAGAAAAGGATCGAGAAGATGGTTCAAAACCAAGGGTCAGGATTGAGTCAAGCTGGATTGACTTTGATCCAAGGGCTCACAGAACACGATGATTAAAATTCACCTGATTGGTTCAAGAGAGATACATAGGAATTACCAGAGAAAGCATGCAGATCGCTGATAAGGATTGATCCAACGATTGTAAGCATACGCGATTATATACTCAGTAAAGAAACACAAAATGCACCAATCAGCAAGCAACAGGTGTTGATCAATTAGGCGATATAAAACGCGCGTCATAAAATAATTACAACCATACCCTGAATTCTCTACCGCTTTTGGTTTCTATCCAAAGCAACTTTAAGCCAATAATCCCATTAAACCATAATTATAGATTGAACCCACAAACTTTTAAAACTAAGATTTAATTAATAAAACCTTTATTAAAAAATGTTTATAAAATCCCAAAAAATATTTAAAAATCAAATTTAGGGATTTAAACATACTCAACATATGTACACACATTAATATGAAATATGACCTGTATATGATGCATTCTACTGTGTGTGAGTGTTGGTAATTTGGTCTAGATCACTACAAGATAGATGAATGAAATATCAAACCAATCTCTGAGGTTCTTTGGTTTCTAGGATAGACATAATTTTGTCACAATTTCCAAACTAGATGAACACTTATACAATATAGACTTAAGTGAGTCAAGAGTATAAGGGCTTCATATCTAGATTAGGATTCATATGTAAATCGGGTTTACACCCAAGAGTTGTGGTTGTAGCATTTGTTTATATTTATTTTCTTAGATTATTGTATGTAGGCCAATAAATTGAGCCGAGAAAGCCCGAAGCCCTCCCGTTCGCCCGTTAAATTCGGGTCGAGCTTTAAGTGAGTTTGGGCCGAGCCGAGCTTGAGCCAAATTTTGAAGCCCGTTTGAAATTCGGGTCGAGCTTGAGCATAAAAGTATAAAGCCCGATTTGGGCCCGGCCCGAACTCATATATATATTTATAAATAAATATATATATATATAATTAGGTATATTTACCTTTTAGTCCCCCTTATTAAAAATGCATTACTAGAGTTAACTGGTGGTGACAATTTCATCATTTTACAATAGCAGAAAAGGGGTAAAAAAAAACACACTCATTTTCATTTACACCACTTAACAACACACTAATTCATAACTCTCTCTCTTTCTCTCGTTCTGGTGGAGAAAATCCCCATCTCATTTTACAAACCTTAGATCTTAATCGATGCCACCGTTACTGATCTGCCGCCACCGCTACTGATCCGCCACTGCCGCTGCTGTGCTGATCTACACGTTTCTTAACCACCGCTACTGATCTGCCTCCACCGCTACTGATCCGCCACCGCCGTTGCTGTGCTGATCTACACGTTTCTTAACCGCGGCTGCTGTGCTGATCTACACATTTGGTAAAATAAATGTACTGAAACATAGGACAGTTCAACACTTTTTTTTTTCTTTTAGTTTTTGATTTTTTTTTCTTTTAGTTTTTGGTTTTTAGTTTATATTATCTATCAGTACTTTTATGTCTAGGTACATGTTGGGTGTTAGATTAGTGGATCTTATGAATCTAAATGTGAATTCTATTTTTTTTTGTTTCCTGCTATAAATTTATGTGATCTGTTAATGTAGGTTCTTTTCACTTTGCCTCTAAATTATAGAAGTAAAAAATAGCATTAATTAAACGAAGTGTGATTTAACTTATCTTCATTGTTGAAAATCAACTATTTGTACTCAAGTTGGAAAATCCCCAAAACAACATAAAAGAAAAACCTTTATGCAATTCCAACTTCATTTATTGAGTGGTCTTTAGTTTATACTATTCCGGCCAAAAGTGATCAAATTTGAAGATATTTGTATCATCTTTTGAGTGCTTTGAAATATGTAAACACATATGTTGAATTTGTTAAATGTTTGATACAGAAATTCTCAAGACAGGTTTTGCATTACCTTGCATTGAATTGAAATGAAATTACAAATATAAAAATTTCAACAAATTTTATAAAAATATCTTTAGTAATGCAAATTTAGTAGGATTTTGAAAGATTTTACGATTATTTATAAATTAAATCGTTGAAGGATGTTTTTGTTCATTTGGATTGTTAAAAGGGAAAGGGTCTTTACACCAACTAGAAGTCAATGTGTATCAATATCTTTTTTAGATGACAATTATTCAGTTTCTCTTTTAAAAATTTATTTATAGTTATTTTTTTAACATATATGGTTTTGTGTTTTGCAGATTATAATTGCAACTTGCATTACAATTTAGATAGGGATCATTATTAGCAAAACTTAATATTCATAGAGTTCAAAACGGAAAATTCTGAGGTATGAATTACTCTTGTTATATATACTCAATTTTGTATAATTTTTATGGTATAAATTCTAACTATCTTGTTATATATATTCAATTTTGTAGATGTCGGATGCAAACAATGAAGTCGGTGAAAATAATTCTAATTCCAATCCTACTAGCGATCCACCTAATTCAAGTATGGGTGATAAGCGAAAAAGAGAAGTGAATAAAAGATCTAAAGTGTGGTTGCATTTCTCAAAGGTTCCCCCTAAGCCGGCCGAACGTGAAGAATGTAAGTGCAATTATTATAATAAATTATTTTTTTGTCAAAGTAAGGGTGGAACCACCCATTTGCTTCGCCATATTGATAATAGATTGTGGCATAGTTATAACAAATTAAATCCCATCGAAGGAGATACGTCCCAAAGTGTTCTCAAGCTTGAAAAAGGGAAATCGAGGGAAGATTGTACTCTTGTCCCATGGAAATTTGACCAAGAACGTCCTAGGAAAGACTTGTGTGAGCTTGTCATATGCGCGGAACTATCCTTTAGTTTTGTGGAACACCCTGCTTTTCAAAAGTATATTCGAGGTATATACCCCAAGTATCAATTTAATTCTCGAGCCACGGTGAGGAGTGATTGCATGAAACGTTTCAAACAGGAATAAGACATTTTGACGGGTCTGTTGCAATCAAGCAAATGTCCACGAATTTTTCTAACAATCGACACTTGGACATCTCGTCAAGATTTACCCTTTTTGGCACTAACAGCTCATTTCATTAATAATGGGTGGAAGTTGCATAAGAGAATTGTAAACTTTGTAATGGTGCCTATGTAAGCAAGTGGCGAAAATCTTGCCAATGTCATCATAAGTTGCTTGCTTGAGTGGAATATTGAAAAGATATGCATCATTACAATGGACAATCATACCGCTAATGATGTTATTGCAAGAAATCTATCGGATCATTATTCTTCTCGAGGATTTTTATTGCTTGGTGGTGCACATATTCAAGTATGTTGTTGGACGCATGTTTTAAATTTGTGTGTTCAAGATGGATTAAATGAGATTAAATATTTCATTCGTTGATTGCGAAATGCAGTTAAATATGTTAAAGGGTCCGGTAGAAGGAAACTTGAATTCCTGAAATATGCCGACAAAGAACGTATTCCTCGGGGTAAGATGTTGGTTATTGATGTGCCCACGTGATGGGATTCAACATACTTGATGCTTGGGGCTGCATTGCATTATAAAAAAGCATATGATCGTATGAAAACACGTGACCCGCATTTTAAAAATCCACCAAGTGCGGAGGATTGGGAGAAAGATGAAATTGTTCCTCAATTTTTGGAGGCTTTTTTTTATTGTGATAAAAGTGTTTTTGTCAAGTAATTCTTGTACTGCAAATCTCTTCTTTCGCGAGGTCTATCGAATTTTAATATTGTTGCGTGAAACTTCTTTGGATTTAAAATCTTTGCTCGGACGAATGACTTTGAACATGCTTGTAAAATTTGAGAAATATTGGGCAGAAAAAGAACCAAACATTTTACTTTCCATTGCTCTTATCCTTGACCCAAGATTTAAATATAAGTATTTGAAGTTTTGCTATAGTATGATTTATGGTTCTTCGACGGTTGATAGTTTGATGGCTCGTGTCGATAATGTTTGTAGAGATCTTTTTTATGAGTACAAGGCTTCATATGAATCTTCCATTCATTTGGAAGAGATGAATGAAAATGACAAAGAAAGGAATGATATGTCTAGTGGTACCTCATCAACACTTTTAAAAAAATGGATTTTATGGAAGAGTTTTACAAGTTTAGTGAAGTGGAAGATATGTCACACAATAATTCGGAGTTGGATGTTTATTTGGAAGAAAAGCTTCACCCTAGCAAAAATACAAATGATGAATTTAATGTTTTAGAATGGTGGAAGCATAGTTCTTCCAAGTTTCCTATTTTATCGAGGATGGCACGTAATATTCTAGCTATTCCCGTATCTTATGTTGCATCTGAGAGTGCCTTTAGCACCGGGGGTCGTGTTCTTAGACCATTTCATAGTTCTTTACTTCCTTCCACGATTGAAGCATTGATTTGCAGTCAAGATTGGATTCAAAATGCACCCGTGCAAACTGAATTTGAGGAGGAAGTTGATTCTGCATTTTTTGGTACGTTTGTGATTCGGTACATATATTTGAACTTATTCTTTTTTAATTAATTACTATTTTTTATTAACTATTATGCTTTAACTTCTTCTTTATTTATTGACAACTATTTTTTATCCATTTTCAGATTTGACCATCTCGAAGGAATGATTCGTGTGGTGAGGAGTTAGGTAGTTTCTGTTGATTTAGGTGTGCTGATTTAGTTGTGTTTTGGACACAAGACTTGATAGTTTGTTGTTTAAAGTGCTGATTTTTTTTCACTTTTTGTCCACTGTTTTGGACATGGTATTGTTTTAGCGATGTAAGGACTGTTTTGTCCATTTTCCCCACTTTTTGTCAACTATTTTGTGATGCAAGCTAAAAGTGTGCTGATTTATATTATGTAGGTGCTAAAAGTGTGCTGATTTTAACTAAAAAAGTGTGCTGATTCAAGCTACAATGGTGCTGATTTATATTATGTATGTGCTAAAAGTGTACTGATTTTAACTAAAAAAGTGTGCCGATTCAAACTAAAAGTGTGCTGATTTAAACTTAAAAAGTGTTCTGATTCAAACTTAAAAAATGTGTTGATTTATATTATGTGTGTATGCTAAAAGTGTGTTGATTTAAACTAAAAAAGTGTGCTGTTTTTTTTAACCTTTTTAAACTAAAAGTGTGTTGCTTTTTTTAAACTAAAAAAGTGTGCTGATTTTTATCAACATTTTTAAACTAAAAGAATGTGCTGATTTTCTTAAATTAAAATATTTTCCAAATTAAAACGTTTTTCATATTTCAAAACGGGCCTGTCCGAAAACGGGCCCGAAGCCCGTGAGTTTGGTGGGCCGAGCTTGAGCTTATGGTTCTCATTTCAATTCGGGCTGAGCCCAGGCTTGGGAAATGAGTAAGAAATTTCGAGTCGAGCCTGAGCTATCCAAAGCCCGACTCACCCAGCCCTATTTACAGGCCTAATTGTATGGTCTGTGACCCGACAGCATATTCGGGTATTTTCTTTTATGTTCTTTTGATTTGTTATGGGATTACTTTCTTTTATCTTAGTTTGTGTGTATACATTATCATATCTAGTGGTCATCATGTTCTTGGTCGATTATTGCATTGTATGTTTTAAAAAAATTGGCACCCTCTTTTTGTAGCACTGGGTAGTTAGTCGTGTTTAGTTTTAGTATCGTTAGTTGATGCTGAGAATGATCCACTTGTGATTCCTGATTTTTTTTAGTATAGGGCTGGCCACACATTATTATTTTAAGCGGGGTGTCACAGATGGTATCGGAGCATCAGGTTCTACTGTCTTTAGGATTTGTGTGGATTTACTACGATCTTCCGTAAGAATTCTTGAACTAGAGCCCTATTATTAGGACAATTGTGTTCACATGTCCATATTTTTCTTCTGTGATGAGAAAACATTTGAAAGGCGTTTTGATACAATTGTTCTTGTTTCAGATGCCACCAAAGAGAAGTCATTCATGCAGGAAAAATGAAGGGGCTGAGAGTGTGGAACCCCAATTGCCTCAAAGGACTATAATCGCAGATGAAGTTGCCAGTATTGTGGCATAAGCAGTAACTGCTGTCATTTCTGCGATGGTGCATCAACCTGCAGTTCAAACAGCCCAAACCCATCCAGGACCGTCTTTGTGGGAAATATTACGGGAAGATTTTAGGAAGGGACACCCTCCAGAGTTTTTAGGGGGATTTGATGCGATGGCTACAAGTCGATGGAAGAATAGTATACAGAGGCACCTTCGTATGGTTGAATGTAACGAGGTGTAGAAGCAATTTCTTGCCACCTTTAAGTTAATGGGAATAGCTCTCCATTGGTGGGAGTCTATGACCACATCTGAGCAGAGAGATACATTGCCCATAACAGATTTTTGGTAACTCTTTGACCGAAAGTTTTTTCCTTCTGCATTCCAGAAAGAAATAAGGAGGAAATTGATGGATGTGTTTCAAGGTAATAGAACGGTGACCGGGTATGAGGAAGAATGTACTCGATTAGAGAATTTACTCACCGATGAGGTGAATACAGAAGGGAAATGAATATCGAAGTTCATGCGAGGCTTAAATTGGCAAATTCGGCAGCATTTATTAGGGAACCCAGCGTTAGTGACTTTCGTCGAGGTAGTGAATACGGCACTGTTATAGTGTCATAAATATCATCTTCGTTCGTAAGGGGGTAAGAACTTTAGAGATTAGGGTTCATCAAGTAGGTCTAGTGAAGAGAATGCCAGGGATACCAGAAGGTATAAGCAGGATTATAGAGGGTCACAACAGCGTGATGCTCCTCAAGATGGGCAGAGAGGATTTGCGGGTAGATGTTTCTTTTGTAACGAATTAGGCCATAGGAAGAGAGATTGTCCTAAAATATGTAGAGGACCACATTTTGAGGAAATTTTGGATGTGAAACCCTTACAGTAAATTCGAGGCCAGTTTGGGCCGGGGGACTTTGTGTGGGAACCCATTGACGAAGAGATGAAATCGGACTAGAGAGGTATGATGTAAGTTATTTTCCTTTATGAATAGGATTATGCTATATGAGAATTTGGGAGTATTGTATGTAAGATTGAAATGAATGGTTAGTTTTACAACCCTATGATGTATGGAATGTCCCCGAAGGGAATATTGAGCAAGTGAGGCTCTTATATTATTATCTTTTGAGAGAATAGATTATCTTGTGATGTGCTAATAGAGAGCTTTAATTTTGCTATGAGCGTGAGAATTGTTGTAATGTGTTGTGTAGAGATGAAAAAGCTATTGATTTATAGTAGTTCTAAACTTATATATTTATTATATTCCAGCTATGGAAGAGCCTAGTGTATGGCAATCTATAATTATGATGTAAGAGATTATTACTGAAATGATTCAGAATTTAGTGGATTATTGTTGAGCGAGAGAATCTAGCTCATAATTATGTTAATCTTGAGAACTATATATTATTATGAGTATGATAATTATTGAAACCTTGTGTCTTGGTCATAAGGTATTTTATTTAAATGTCGAAAGACGTAAACTGTTTTAAAATAATATTTTTTTAAAATAAACTTTTTATAGGCCTTTGGGAAATATCAAAATGATTTACACAAAATATTTCTAAACTATAGTCCCGATCTAACTAACTCTCAATCCCCGACGTCGCTACATAATAGTGTATTGGGAGGGTTCCTTGTTTGGATTTCGCTTGCGAGACCTCCCCCGCATGAAAGTAGCGAATGTCAGGAATTGAGAGGAGTTAAATCTTTGGACCTTTCAAAATTGTTATATTATTAGTATGTTAGTATAATTTAATATTTCGAGTTATGGTACTATTGAAGCCAAGTGAAGCCTAATTATGTTTATACGAGTAAAGCTCGAATAAAGGGTGTATGGGCGCCCTAGTTGTTAAAATTGGTTTTATAAAATTAATATAATTCGTCGTGAGAATTGGGAGGAATAGGTATTGTCATCATGAGGATAATTGTTGTAGAAACTAGTTGAGCTTTGGAGTATTAGGCTTAGCTTAATTTCGAGGGCGAAATTCTTATAAGTGGGGAAGTCTGTAATACCCCGAGATTTTTGGGACAATAATTTAATTATTTTTGGGAGAAATAAATATTTTTTTAATTGGAGAATTATTAAATTGGCACTTGAGGTCAAAATTTGAGGATGTTAGAAAGTATTTCGAATTATGATTCTAAGTGTGCGGTTGATTCTGGAAGTCGAAATGACTATACTTGGGTCTTATTTGGGTTTTTATGTTCGTTTGGCTCGAATTAGAGTAACCGAGTCATTTAAAGTGTGTATTATAATTTAAACTTGGGTATTTTGGGAGTTAAGGCTTATTAAGCCTACGGGAGATAGAAATCTCATTTTTGAGAAGAGAGAAAGCCCTAGAGAGAGAGAGAGAGAGAGAGAAAGAGAAGGAAAAGCATGGGATTTTCGGCCATTACGCGATCTCGAGAAAGATTCAGACTCTACAACTTTGAGGCAAGTGATTAAACTTGATAAATAATTCTTGTGCATCTTTTATTTCATGATTTGTGGATTAAAATTATGGATTTTGGGTTAAATTGTCAAAACCTAGATTTTTGGTTAAATTCTACATTTGATGTGTATATAATGGATTTGAGGTTATAAATTAGTTGGGTTGAGTTATTTGATGAGTTTTGATGTTAGTTATATGTTTGAGTTGAAGAGAAATGGTGTGAAGATGATAAAAATGATTTTTGGGATTTTAATCTTTGATAAAAAAATAGCCATTTTCGTAGCCTCTGAACAGGCCAAATCGATTCGGCCCCCAACCTGAATCGATTCGGAATGTTCCAGCTTTCAAGGCCTGAGTGACCGAATCGATTCGGACCCAAAGACGAATCGATTCAGCCTCAGACAGATGCCCATGTCTTTTGACCCGAATCGATTCGCCTTAGGTGGGACTAATCGATTTCGAATTGGGTCCGAATCAATTCGAAAACAGGTCAGTTTTGGAGATGTTTTTCTAGGGTGAGTTTCATCCCGTTTCATTTGAGGTTATCGATTGGTAATCTCTATATGACTTATGAGAAGTATGTTTTGGAGACTTTTAGGGAGTTTCCCTTATGAGAAATTGTTGGGGTCATATGGACTTATTTTGAGAGAATACCGATTGGAGATTATCATACCGACTAGTGGGGAAGCCCAGTATCATTGAGATTTGATTTGGAGATAATTAGGGATTTATAAGAGAGAGTTGGTATGCGTTTAGTGATATGGGATTTTTTATTTAAATCCCAGATGTGATAACTTTAAAGGTTTATATGATTGATTAAACCATAATATAAATTGGGAATAAGAAATGTTGATCGATGTGCATACGAATATAGAGAATATCCTCAACGTAAATTGAACTGGGAGATGATTCATACAAATAGAAGTGATGGGTGAATTTCAAGTGAGAAATAGTATTTTGTATACAAAGTGGGGAAGTTATGTGAGTTATTGACGAATAATAATATTGAGAGTAAAATATACTAATAAATGGAAATAAATTCCTTTACGCCTAAGAGCGTAATAAGAGTATGTAAATAGTCTTATATATATACCTTGTGTAATGGTATACACTTATATGATGTGATGATGTAGGTATATCTTGTGTGAATGATGTAGGTATATATATATATATATATATATATATATATATATATATCTGTGTGTGTGTGTGTGTGTGTGTGAAGCATACCCCCTCTATGCTATCATGGGAAGTTGCGCAATGTGGGTGAGGCCCCTGGATTGAGGAGCAGGGAGCGTATAGTCCCCAGGTCATAGCGTCCATTATTATTGTGTAATTTTTATTAGGGGTGAGACGTGGTGGGTATGTTTCGTTTCATTTCCGATGAGGAACTATGATCGCTTCCCGTATGTTATGATTTGGTTTTTACCAAGGCGGTGTGAGATTTCGATCGTTGGTACCCATGATGATATGTGAGTGATTTCCTGGTAGATACTGCATCGTTGAGTTATAGCTCGTTGGGATGGTTATTATTATGCTTGTGTGAATAGTATATTAATTTTATATGATTATGAGATATTATATATTTGTCTCTAGAATAAAGAGATATAAGAAGATTGATTGAATCTCATTCCAAGAGATTTTATCCGGACTAGATTGTGATGAATATATTAAAGTGAAGATGAAGCTTATATAATTAAATGAGTATTTATATTACCATGGGTATCGAGGGCATAATGGACCCCAACGACCAACATTGCCAAGGAGTAGTGTATCGGGGGGTTCCTTGTTTGGATTTCGCTTGAGAGACGTCCCACGCACGAAACGCCGAGAAATGTTCGGTGTGAGGAGAAGTTAGTCCTTAGTGCTCATATTTATCATATTAGTATATATCTCAACAATCTACAGTTCCAAGGAGTAGTGTATCGGGAAGGTTCCTTCTTTGGATTTCGCTTGCGAGACGTCCCACGTACGAAACGCCATGCACTGTTGAGAATTGAGAATAGTTAATTATTTATATTATATAAGAATTTGGGGTTATATGCATCATGCATTGAGGGCATAATGAATCTCGATTATCAATACTGTCAAGGAGTAGTGTATCGGGGGGTTCCTTGTTTGGATTTTGCTTGCAAGTCGTCCCACGCACGAAACACAGTGCAGTATTGAGAACTGGGAGAAGTTTAGTCATTAGCATTCGATCCTATTAACTCATTTATGTCTATAGCTAGAATATGAGAATTTCTATCAAGAGAATAAGTATATGATTAATTATATGTTAAGTTAGCGACGCATATTTAGGGGTTCATGGATTTTTTTTAGACGATGGATTTACGCGAGAGTGCATTTTGGGCATAGATTAGATTGAATTGTACCTAAAAGTGTTGGGTAGTTTATGTCGAGGATCAGGTGCATAAGTTTAGGGGCGCGCTTTAGTTGAGAGGTGAGGGTGATTTTCTGGAAAGTGATACTCCACGTTAATCATGTTATATTGCATTAAAAATTATTATGCATTTTAATGCACTTGCTATAAATCTTTTCACACCTCGGGCTCTAACCCGTTTATATTTTCTCCTGCTATGTGTATATTGTATTATTTTAGGTGTTCCTCCACAAGGACGCCATTGATGTTATCTATCCAGTGTATTCGTGGAGCTGTAGCAGTAGCAGACTGTTACGGGATTTCGATATAGCCGATTCCTATCTTTTGTATATTTAGATTAGGATTCAGATGTATATAAGGTTTACACCCTAGAGTTGTGGTTGTAGCATTTGTTTATATTTGTTTTCTCAAATTATTTTATACCTGTGACCCGACAGCATATTTGGGTATTTCCTTTTGTGTTCTTTTGATGTGTTATGGGATTACTTTCTTTTATCTTAGTGTGTGTGTATACATTATAATATCTAGTGGTCATCATGTTGTTGGTCGATTATTGCATTGTATGTTTTAAAAAAAAATTGGCACCTTCTTTTTGTAGTACTGGGTAGTTAGTCGTGTTTAGTTTTAGTATCGTTAGTTGATGCTGAGAATGATCCACTCGTGATTCCTGATTTTTTTTAGTATAGGGCTGGCCACCCGTTCTTATTTTAAGTGGGGTGTCACATTAAATTATTTTCCAATTGTCTTGATTAACTCACATAATAATGAAATTAAGTGATGTGTTTGATCAAATGTGTGCATATGAATAGAAAACATATACAATCATAAACAAGACAAGGTTTATGAGGAAAAAAACTCCCACCTGGGGGTAAAAGACCCCAACGCACTCCAATTTTTGTTTATACTTGAAAATATTCTTTACACAAGGCAAGAATATACCTCTCACACAATTACTCTCATGTAGTTACCTATGAAGCTTGAAACTTTTCCTCATATATGACGAAAAATCATAATGAGTTCCCCGCCGTGAATGAAGAAGTTCAATTTCTTCCTTTAATTCAATACCACAATCTAATTTCCCCAATAAATTGGAATACCTCCACTTTTAGATCAAGGAAGCAATAGATCAAAGAAGTATGGTGATTTGACATAGGCTAGTGTGAAGATATGATCAAATACACTCGTAATTCACTCACAAACACTTTGGATCAAGTCATATATCAAAGTTTCAATTATTTATGATGAACAAGTGAGATTTGGTTTGAAGAGAGATAAAAAGATCTCTCAACTTTGAAATTCACTCGAAGAGATATATCAATTAAGTAAAATTAAGATCTAAGAAATGGGATGGAAAATGTCCTATTTTTAGTGATTTTCCAAAATTTGACGCCAATGTGCACACGGTGAACATTTTTCATGTGCACAATTCCATCCCGTATGGAATCATGGAAAAAATCGTGCGCACAAGTGCATTTTGGTGTCGTACAAAAATCTTTATGCTCACGGTCTCAATATACGGTCGTGCGAAGAGTTAAGGCAAAAACATTTTCAAAAATCTTTAACAAGTTCAAAACACAAAGCTAACTCCCAAAACCTTTTTCAAATGTCCTCTAAGACAACTTTTAAACACTTTTTGAATCATTTTTCAATACCCTCACACATTTTAAAAGTGTAGTAAAAATTTGTGTGTGTTGCCTTGTAAAATTCACAACATTCATTAAAATGATATAATCTTCATTCCAATGAGAATGCATGGCAACGTAAGTCTTCAATGAGTGGATTGTAAGATATTCAATCTTCAAAGGTTCAAACTAAGACACTAAATGTTCCTCACTCATACGAATCAAGTTTATGTGACTTGAAAGACTCAACGACTCAAATGTTTTGTGATAGGAATCTAGATAACTAATATTAACACAAAATTATATTTTCATAGTGAAAACCTTGAAATAGATTATTTTAAGGGTGAACTATTTTAGAAGTGGTCCCTGCTTAAATTTAAATTTTAAATAAGGGCATGAAACTTTATTCAAATAAACAAGACTTTTCGTTGATTAGACTTTACTATATAATAATAGGGTATTGAAGTTTTTGAGATTTATGAAACATGATGACCATTAAATTAGTTATTTAAGGAGGAAAATGACATTAGCTAAAAACATATATATTTAATGTCCATGTCATTGAGTACTATCCAATTAATTAAATTATTCCCTTATACATTACATGTGGAAATTTGAATTTATGGTTCAATTTAATTTGGAGGTAAAATATTTTCTTATGGTACAAAAAAATAAAGGTATGTTTAAATTCACATATACTGAAAATATTGCGCTATGAATCAAGCCAAACCTTCTCCTTATAAAAAAAATATCGAGAATGCAAAAATATTACAATTATTTATTATGCAATGGAAGTTAGTAAAGGGTAAAGAAACTTAGTGAAAAATTAAAACTAAAAATTTGAACTCAACCTATAATAATAAGGTATTGAAGTTTTTGAGATTTATGAAACATGATGACCATTACAACAGTTAGCTAAGGAGAAAAATGACATTAGCTGAAAACATATATACTTAACGTCCATGTCCATGGGTAATATCCAATTTATTAATGTATTCCCTTATACATTACATGTGGAAATTTGAATTTATAGTTCAATTTAATTTGGAGGTAAAATATTTTCTTATGGTACAATAAAATAAAAGTATGTTCAAATTCACGTATACTGAAAATATTGGGTAGTGAATCAAACCAAGCCTGCTCCTTATTAAAAAAAAATCGTGAGTGTGAAAATATTACTATTATTTTTTATTCAATGGAAGTTGGTAAAGGGCAAAGAAACTTCGTGAAGAATTAAAAATACAAATTTGAACTCAACCTATAGACATACTACAGAGTCTCAAAATGAAACTAATTAATGTAGCTCAGTAACATTATATGCAATGAATATTAGAACTTATCAAAAACACATAACATTATAAATGATTTTTTTCGGATAACTCCTTAGTCGATTTTTTTCTAGTTATGGACACATTTAGTGTATAGCTATTTTTCATTGATGTATACATTGAATTTTGTAATGTACCTTTATTTTTTTCAGATTTTTTTCTAATTGTACGCTAAATTTCATGATACATAATTTTTTGTAATATACACTTGAGAAATTTGTGCATACGCTAAATTATAAGATATACATTAAGGGATGAAGGACCTATTAGGAATACAGGGTTGTAGTGTTGGAATTCGGGAAAATTGGTGGCTTTGAAAGGTAAAAAATTATTATACTAAAGGTGTTATTTATCCCCACTAAAAACTGAGTTTGTTATGTGTATGTTGTCAAATTACGACCAAGATATAACAAATCCATTGGATTTTTCAAGTAACAAACTTGAAGAATTTCCACTGAAAACTCAACAAAACTAGTAAAAAGAAATGTAGAGAAGAAAGACAACTTTTGGAGTAGATAAAATAACAGAATCTACGTGTCTTTATAGACAGGATGGTGTTTGTTCACCAACAAAGAGTAATATATATTTCCTTTAATTACAGTCCTTGGATCTCGATTGTTTAGATTTAATGCTCCAGATGAATCCATAAAGAGAGTTGTCGTTTAAAGATCACTTACCAAAGTGCCGCATAAAAAATATGATCATTAAGATCAATCTGCATGTGTACGGTGCTTGATCGTGTGTATTTAATTATGAGTTGTATGATTTGTTTACTTTGTCAAAAAATAAAGGCTCCTACTACTCCTCACGAATATGCATACATGCTGAGTGAAAAGTCCACCTCCAAAGATCCTAATGCACCCTAAAAACCTAATCGCACATCTGCACATCCGCGCACATTTGTGGATGGTTATCTTTGGTGCTAGGATGAACACTAAGAGCATACTCTTTGATATACACAAATAAACTTTTATAACATGCATGTAGGGGTGGAAATTCGGGATAGTCGTGTCATTTTCGGGTCGCATTGATTTTTATTTGAGTATACATTTTAGTTACTCTTAAATCTATATAAGTTAATCGTGTCATATTCGGGTCATTTCGGGTTATTTTCATAAACGAGTTATCGTGTCAAAAATTGTCAGCCCTACATGCATGACTTTATTAACCAGCTCAACTTTTCATCTATAATATGTGTGTGTATTTAGCTGTTGCACCTCCCTTTAGCTTACACATTACACACCACTTGGATTTTCACCGTCTAATTTTTATTTCAACTTTAATCCTACTAATATTAAGATATCCCCATAATCCAATACCACATAATTGCATATTTTCTTGTAAGATTGAGTTAATAAAATGCACATCTTCTTTTAAGCTTGTACTCATCTCAATAAGATTCACGTTTTTTTTTAAGAACTGTTCGATAAATGCTCAATTAAACACTAAAACCAACAAATATGGTCAGATAAAAGTAAAAAACCCGATGGAATCTCAGACGTTTTATTCCAAAAATCAAGTCCCAAAAAAAATCGACCGATCACCGAATTATCCGGTTGACCTCGTCAGATTTGATCCATCTGATCAGAGCGGTCCAGCGTAAAAATGAACAAAACCTCATATCGTACGCTCCTAAACATGGATATGATGCCAAACCACTCAATTAAGAAATGAGGCACATACAATACTAAAGATTTTAATGCGAGACTTTAATTTGTCAAGATCGCAGTTCTCCTTAAATGTACGAGCCTTGTTAAGAGCTTCATGAACCTTAGATTTCCTAAACTTGGAGATACTAAACATCTCGATGAATATCTCTCCAAAGAAATATAAGTCATTAGTGCAGAATAACAATTCAATAAAAGAGACAAGATACATCAATACAAAGGCTCGTTTGAGTCCGTCTTGCTCTAGATAAGGGGGATTATAAACAGATGAACAGTTAGATCATTCTGATCATCGTGATCCCAACTATCTCCCCTGATAAACAAAAAATAATGCATCTAGTAGTGGTTGGAGGAGGGGAGGGAAGTGACGAACCCCACATCTTTCCTTCGGTAGTGAAGGTTGTACCTCCCCCTTGGGAGGATGTCAGACGATAGATAGTTAGATGTTTGGCCATCGTGATAGGGTTATTAACCCCAAACAATTTGTGAAAATAAACCATGTAGCTGATAAAGATCCTCCGTTCATTCAGAATGATATGTGAAGGGGCATAATTGATAAAGGACAGGATGTCCCCAATGGGATTTAGCAAGGGAATACCCATTCTGGCTTGGAAGTAGTTCTAAAACCATACTTTGCCCTCACGAGGATTTGGGTCTCGATCACTTTTATCAGCACAATGTATAGAAAGTGAATTAGGTAGGATGACATGTTCCTCTATTCGTTGGACACTAGCTCATACATAAAATTAACAACCTCGTAAGGGTTGTGAGGACTAGTTCATGACTTGACCGTTCGATCAAGGGTAGGGTTTAAAGGTTGAACGGTCTAAAGACACCTAGTTAGCCTAAAAGGTCTTATACATGTAAAAGAAGAGGCATCATGAGCAGAACCCATCTATTCATTATGCTCAAGGCCAAAGGCATCCATTACTTAAACCATGTTTGAAAAACTTAATTGACATTGGCATCTTTCCTTAAAGATCCTATCCAACTTTAAATGAACCATCTTAAGTCTATGATTGAATTGTATCCATGTTATGTGTTGTATAAGTAGAGAACTATCAGATATAAAGTTACACAAATGAGTGCTGTCATTTGAGACGTTGTCCATGATGGTATTAATTCTGGTAAAACAAAAGACAAAGTCTAGGCTTTGAAATGCCAGATTTGAAGAAACTTATAGAAAATAATGAAGAAAGTGGGGCATACAAGGTATATGCTTAATGAAGACCGAGGGTGAGTACCAAAAAACATAGAGGAATGGACCTTACATGCAAGAAGACGCTCTCAAATGTATTAAAAGCTTGAACAATTTTAAGGAAAGGAAGTTCTCTCAAAGATACTATGGAAACTAAGGGGTGCGAAAGTTGTGAAAATGGAGGCCATGTGTATTTATACTAGAGGGAAAAATATTTGTTCAAATTCTACGGTTGGGATCCTTTTGATCCAGTGGATTAGAGCATTCAGTAGTATATATGATAGGGTGAGGCGATTGATATAACAAACTGTGCCCACACATACATCGGGAACACGTGCGTCGTCTGATGCACAATCATTTCATCACGCGACCCAAGCACCACAAGGTAGAAACGAGGCGAACAATTGGGATTCCTGCACCAGAGAACGGGCCTCTTCGATTATTTTTCAAGAACATATAGAGACTGGAGGCAACTGGTGAAGGAAATTTTGGTTGGACGTTACGAACATTTATTTTTATTCTAATCATATCTAACACTCCTCCGCTTCCTACTGAACGATCATAGAGAAAACCAATTCATACGATCATTAATTCAATGTAAAGCACAATTTTATTATGAAGACACATTAACCATGGGTAGAATTGTAGGATTCTCGATGTAAGGTTTCTATATAAAGACAAGGTATAATATAAGAGTAAGTTAAGTTGATTGTATGCAACTATCATCACTCCTTAAATAATAAATTTCTTCCCATTCCCTTTGCCTCATGGATGTAGGTCACATGGGCCGAACCATATATACAACTATTCCATACATTCAATTTTTCACCTCAACAAAAATAATACCATTTGACAATTTTATTACTATATATATATATATATATATATATATATATATATATATATATATTATATTGATCTTATGAAACACAACCCTACGGTTCATTTTTTATAAATGTATAAAGCCTAATATGTTTTAAAAAATACATTTTCCAATACTTAATGTAAGGACACAAATTTTCAATTGAGTCCCTTGTTGTTTTGGCTCAATTCCGGACAAAAACATTTGAGTCATAGGATAGAATACTTGACCATCCTTCAAACTTATGACATACTAGAGTTGAAGATGTAGCGGCCAAGACTTATAAAGGTTCATCATTGCCGAGTTTCAAGTGTCATGTTTCTACGTCATCAACAACATATTCCATAGTCTCCAAAAGGTATGAATCCATTTCTATATAAATATAGGGAGACTTGGAATAAGTTTATATTGGGTGTACTTTTATTTTAAACTAAGGTTTATTTTCAGAAGGTTTCTTTAAAACTTTAAAATAAAGTTTCTGGGCTAAAAACGAAATTTTTAAGCTTTCTAGTTTTTCATTCGAAATTGTCGTTCGAATGAGTTTTTCGTTCGAACGAGGTTTGCCAATGAATTGCCACTGGAACCTCGTTAGATAGTTCGTTCGAACGAGATTTCGACGGGAACAGTTATTGGCAGTTTTTTGGCATTTTTCCACTACTTGTCCCCACTAAATTTTGACAGTTTAAATCTATTTCGGGACCAGATTTTTTCTAAGAACTTTTTCCATCTCTCAGTGAGTGTTTGAGAGCTTAATTCTTTCATAAAAAGTTCCCTTGGTGTTTGTTATCCAAATTGATATATTCAAAGAACAAAACCAAGTTTACACCTAATAAACATTGTTTGAATCCAAGTCTCTATCTATATATATATATACATCTTGCTTGGAGAGTTTGTTTGGCACCGGATTCATCTCTACCATAAAAAAGAGTTTGGGTTTTCTTCTACATCCCATAAAAGAAGAAGATTGTTTGTTGTGGCATACCCACTTGGAGAAAGGCTCCTTGTTCGGGTGACGGTGACCAGAAAAAGTCCAATCGGTGGATTCCGAGACCGCGGTGGAGTTTCGTGGTTATTCGCTAGGCAAAGGTAGTTACAAGAAGACGCGTCTGGGCTTGAAGGAGTTGAGTCGAGTGTTATAAGTCATCTTGCTTATAATTTTAAATTCCGTACTTAGTGGATTTGAGGCTATGGCCGTTCGAGATTTTTTCCCGTTGTGGGTTTTTCCTCGTACATCGCAGCGTAGTGGTTATTTGTTCATTTTATCTTTTGCAAAATCACCTAGAAATCATGCTTAGGTAAAAAGATAAAATGTGGTTTAAATCACTACTTGTTTTATTTAGTGCTAACATGAATTTGGGTAAATGTTAATTTAATTCAAGTCATCATTTAATTTGTTAAATTTGGTTTGGCCTAGCTTGGTAATATTGCAAATATGACTTAGGCAAAATTTTTAGGACTTGGGTTAAATTGGTTTAAGTGAAAAATGTATTTTCGTTTAATCTAATTTCACTTTTTTTTAATTTTAATTTGAAAAGAAATTAAAATTAGTTAATTTGAACCATCTCGTTTTCGCATCTCTGAAAGGGAAATTGAAATTACTTTTTGTGTAATAGAATTCAAAATTTGGGGGCCTCGTGTTCCAAAACTTAACATATATGTAAATTTATTATAGATTAGAATAAGTTAATCAAATTATTGCTTGAGTTGAAAAAATGCTTAAATAAATTTGTACAAACTCAAATATAATATAAATCGACATAACCAAATTTTCTTCACAAAATAAATTTTTATATTTGAAGAGTAATTTTTATAAATTAATTTTATGCGAGTAAAAAATTATCTGTACGAATTCTTATGTGAAAGTAGGAATCTTGCTTGTATTGAATTGTATATGATAAAATTCTAAAACTAACAATCAGCAAGAATAAAAATCGAGCAGAATATAAATAAATCACAATCACACACAAGAATAGGATGTACATGGTTCGATAATGTGCCTACGTCTGGGGGTGTTTCTCTCTATATTTATCAATCTTGTTCTGATAACAATGGTTACATGCACCTTTTTCCTGGGGTAAGGGTTACATTTATAGAGGGAAAAAAGGTTCTATAGTGTGGGACTCCCTGATCTTCAATAGCTATCCAGATTTTATTGGTCGTATCTAATTCTGATATTTTCGTTCGTCGGTGTTATCAACCTTTATCCTATCATTTGAAATATTTAACATGATCATGTATGATTGGATTACTCCTCACAATTTCCCCCAAATCTTTTCAACTGGTTGAGGGGGCAGAGGTTTTACCCTTTGGTTGGATCTAAGTTGAGATTGTTGATAACTCTTGGTCGTCCTTGTATGCCATGGTCGGGGGATGCAGTGGACACTTGTGTTAAAATTTTAATAATTCCATTCTCCTAGTAAATCTTTTAGAGGGCACTTTGGTAATATGCCCCAGTATTTTAGGGGTACGTTGGAAAGCAGGAAATTGCTAACCCAAAGGATGATTGCGTATGCAAGTGGTCAATTTGGGGTGTGCTAGTTAATGATGATTTTTCCTTGAGAACTGATATATCCCATTAATATCCTTTCGATCACCAATTTGATTCATTTTCCATCATTTTCATCTTCAATTTACAGCATTATAATTTAGTTTCCTCTCTATAGTCTGTAATTCTCTCTCTCTCTCTCTCTCTCTCTCTCTCTCTCTCTCTATCTATCTATCTATCTATCTATCTATCTATCTATCTATCTATCTATCTCTATCTATCTCTCCCTCTTACGTTCCTAATTTCTTGTTGTTTCATCAAAAGAATCCTTCTTTCACTTCTAGTTCTTTGTTATTTCACTACGAAAATGGTTTACGTTATAAATGAAAACATCATCGAACATTTAAGATGTCATTATATTCCTGAAGTAGTGATGGTTGAGTTATGGGAAGGCCCTTTAAACTACTATGACAATTATGGGGGCATCGACTATTTTCCCAATTCGTGGCTGAGGTTGGGATCACCTTCCCCCCAACTGATTGTGCCTTGAGTTATGTTACTTTTTGAAAGTAGTGTTATAGACACTATATTCAAGGACCCTCCTAAGTATCTCTTTAGGTCCATAGCACTTCCTCATTCACCATAAACCCTAGGTCATATTCTGGGTACTGATCTAAAGGCCACCGAGCGCTCCCGAACCCCGCTTGACTACCGGTAAACACTCTCACATGAACGAAAACTAAATAAATCTTCGAAGTTCTCTGAATCCCCTTTTTGACGGTCTACCCCATGCATAAATCGGCCTTACAATTAAGACAAAAGATCCATTTTATTATCAAAAATTGATCAGGAGGCCACCGAGAGCTCACAAGCCCCGTTTTGACCCCAATAAACTTCCTTACCTGAGTGGAAGCTCAATGAATATTTCAAGGGCCCTAAATCCCCTTTATAGCGGTCTGCCCCCAGCACAAACCAACCTTAGGGTTCAGACGAATCAGCCTCATGGTACATACGAATGACCTATGACACGAGTCGAGTGATTTCGCTCTCCATTTATATATACACTCACACACTTCAAGGAGTAATTAAGGAGAAGAATAACACGTGACCATGAGAGAGATAAAGGGCGGGATGCGTGCTTAGCACTTTCCCATTTTGTAACTTAGCCCCTGAATCCTTGAATTAATTGGTTTCGCAAGCATCAATATGTCTTTGATGTCGTTCTCTCGAGGCGAAAACATTTCTTTTGCATGTTTTTTACAAAATAGGTCGGTGACTCTACCTCTATACATCACCCTAATTAATAACGGCCGAAGAGTTGCGAGGAAGGTCATGAGACCCCGCGAGCACGCGACAACCGGGATGGGATGGACATAGTGGCGATTTCGCTGGGGACTTGTTTGTCATAACAGGGATAGACTATATTCTTACATGGGTGTTATCATGTTCCGCGTGTGTACTTATGCACCTACGTATACGTTCCCTTTTTCCTCTATTACTTCTTGTATATATCTACCTCATGTATATATCCCTTCTCACTCACTTTTCACCTCACTCACTTGTAAAAACCCTTCATTTACACCTCATACTACTTACACTTGTATATAGGATCACTTATACCCACATGTTTCACACACCACTTAGAATATACATGCTTAGGTTTCACTAGCACACACCTCCACTTATCACACTTGTATATATACATGCTCATTTGCACATATCACACGCCATTTGCAGTTGATCCATGCTTAGGCTCACTAGCACATACTCACTTATAGATATTCACATATCACTCACTCATATGTATCCATGCTTAGTATAGTCTTCACACTCCATGCTAGATTTACTTTTACTTGTAGATGTTTCCCCAATAGTACTTTTTTCACTCATCATAAAGACTCTTTCCATATTATACTAATTAAATAATCATACATTTTTCACACTACATCACCAACAGCATGGCTATTGACCAAAAATTTGGCCCGTACTGGGGGGTCACTTTGTGATGGGCGCTGGTCCAGTAGGTCGCAGTTTGCCTAAGCAATATGACTCTCACCTTCCATTGGCCTAGTACCTTCGACGTATATCAAACAGTTCCCCCGTATCATATCGCTTGATCGAACTCACTATGGGAGGTATATAGAAGGGAACTCGTTCACGTACATCGAGTATATCAAATTCTCTCTCACACATACTGTCCCCACAAGGTATATAGTGAGTCAATTCATGTACACTCAGGTATATCAAATGGCTTGTTCACATGTAACGATTGCCCTCAGAAGCAGAAAGTATATCGTGGAAGTCATGCCAAGGGGGGGAACCCTTCCACTAACCCAACAATTACATAAACCTCATATAGGAGTCAAACCTAGGGCATTCATATTTAGTTTGCCGGTTGCTACACGAAACTTTGTCTAAATGCCTGATTGGCAAGCCACCCCAATTTTTCGCGCTATTTCGTCATTTTTCAAAATAGGACCCTTTCCATGAGCTTGGAAACACGTCAAACCATATCTTACCTATTTTTCGAACCTAATTTTACTAGTCTCGAGTTCTGTCCGGCATTTTTGTTATTGCATTTAGGAAAACCTAATAGAAGTGAAAACATAATAATAATAATAATAATAATAATAATAATAATAATAATAATAATAATAATAATAATAATAATAATAATAATAATAATAATAATAATAACATTAATAATGATAATAATAATAATAATAATAATAATAATAATAATAATAATAATAATAATAATAATAATAATAATAATAATAATAATAATAATAATGAGATTCGTCTCTCATTTTTTTCTTTCCTTCTTCTTCCTCAAAAAACCGAAATACCAAAAATATGTGTCCTCCTTTTTATTAAACATACCCAGAACAGATTTCCTCCTTTTTACCAAAAATCTCAAAAAAACAACCCTTTCTTCCCTCTTTCAAAAATAAATTCAAATCATTTTCCTTCTCAGGTCGACCTCATACCCAATTCTTGGCTTGGCTCCCTATTGTCTTTAGTCTTCCGTCAAAATGCCCCAAAGCTCCACCAGTTCCTTTACTGCTTCATCTGAGTTCGGATTCTAATTCACCATCTCTTTATGGAGATCGCTGACTAAGCACCGAACGTGTAGCCTGATCTGATGGAAGTCTTAGTCCAACTCAGTGCCAAGATTGATGACCTTCAAATCGAGGTCCGTGAGATGCAGTGAAACCGGGTCCAAGTTCCCAAAGAACCCAACGTTGTATTTCCTTGTGCCATGGGTTCACCCACTCCCAAGCCTGTTTGGATTCCAGAAGAATATCAACATGATCCGTGTGCCCCGCCTGCCAATGGGCCACCCCAACCTCAGCTCCCTATGCCAAACCTTGACCAGCGAGGGGCTAACTTGCCAATACTCGTTGAACCCAAGGAGGAAGAACTGAATAAGGTCAAGGAAGACCTAAAACTGTTGTCCAAGAAATTTGACCAAGTTAGGATATTCGAGAACTACATAGACTACACCCATGCGTCTCCCCACCCCAAAGCAAGATTGCTGGAGAAGTTCAAGATGCCATCCATTGAGAAGTTCGGGGGCAGCGAGCCCCTAGTTGTTCACCTTCGTAGTTATCACCGAGCAATGACCCTTATTGGAGCCTCTAAAGAGATAATGCCCCATATGTTTCAATAGACTTTGAAGGATAGCGCCTTCTAATGGTTCCAATCCCTCAAAGAATCCAGAATCCACAGTTGGGAAGATGTTGCCCGAGAATTCATGTCAGGACACAAGTACAACGAAGAAATAGAGGTTACATGATGTGATCTAGAGCTTCTCAAGCAGAACCTTGGCGAAACCTTCAGTAACTTCATAGCAAAATGGAGAGAGAAAGCTGCCACATTGACCAACCGACCCTCCAAAGAAGAATAAGTCAGAATCATGAAGAAGAATTTCCTAACCCATATTCGAAAAACTATGTGATGTCGGTATTATCCACGCTTTCTAGGTCTCCGAGAGGCAAGTGTATAAATTGAAGAAAGTGTTACCAAGGTAGAAGCCGAGACGAAGAAGGTGATCGAACAGTTTATTCTTAGAAAGTACGAAAAGCCTTCCAATACTACAATCTCAACCATCGATAATATTTCTCAACCCGCTACGTCTTGGGTGCCAAAAAGCAGCCCTAATGCCTTCAGAAAGGAATACACGGAGCTCCATGCTCCCTTATCCAAACCCTACCAAGCCTTGTTAACTAGAAACCTCATCAAACCCTTGGACCCCCGTCCATTACCAAATCCACATCCCAAGAACTTCAAGACCAATGCCCATTGTGATTTCCACTAGTCTTTCGGACACACTACCAACCAATGCTTCCATCTAAGAAACGTGATTCTAGGCTTGATTGACCGGGGTGTCATTGCCCCACTAAAATATCCTAAGCCCAACATCATTCATAACCCACTTCCAACCCACACAAATGCCATCTTTTAAGAGAATGATTCGAAATTCGATCCATCTACCCAAATTGTGCCCAGTAAAGCACCTATCATACCCGTAATCCCACAAAAATCGTTCAAAGTTTGCCCATATTTTCTCCTACACCCTACCTATTCTCATCCATAATCGATCTTAATGAAGAGACATGGAGTTATCGGTTGTTCTGGACCAACTCTTGGAGTTCAGGCTGAAATTGGCCACCAAGATGACCATCAACTGTCATAAATTCAGTGACTTGTTCATGAAAGCACATAAATGGGCTCAGGAATAAGGCGAATGGGTGGTACCCATTGATGAAGTTAGCTTAGACAACATGGTACTGATCATGGCAGACATGTTTCCACATACCAGCGAGATCTATAGCATTTCCAATCTACTCAATGCTTTGAAGCTACAAGGGTTGTGGGTCCCTTCACTCCTACACCTCCCCGTTGAGTGGGAAGATTTATATAAGGAAACCATTGAGGTTGTGGAATGCATTGATTTATCTTGGCAAGAAGACATCACTGCCATCAGATGAAGGGATAAATTTGATCGCTCAAATGATGAGCCAAGTCAGGAAAAAGTTAGTCCAGTAATCAGTATGTGTGGAATGATATCTTTTGAAGACCTATTGGGGGAAATCAGTAAAGTAGCAAAAATCCAGAAATAGATGAAGATATGAGGTTCTTATTCTTCCCCACCTCCATAAACTATATGACCAGATCAGGAAGACACTACCAGGATTTAAATCCTCAGTCTTCAAGAACTAGTAAGGGAAAGGGAGTTACCGAAGAACTTCCCATGCTGAAAATAATCGTTGGAAAGAGCAAGATCCTTAACTAACTCAAGAAGACTCATGCTAATATCAACTTGTGGATACTCTTCATGTCTTCCCAATTACACTAAAATGCTCTGATAAAGCTTCTCAGCGGACCCACAGTCCCTCCTTCCACCACTCCAGAAGAAGTTGTAAACCTGGTTAGATCCTTGACCACCACCGGACTCCTTTCCTTCTTCGAAGAAGAAATTTTGAAGGTCTCACCTAAACACAACTATATCTTTAACATTTTCGTTGAAGTGATGGGAAAGACAGTCCCACTCTCACTCGTTGATAATGGATTCTCCCTCAATGTTTACCCACTAAGCATCTTCAATTGCTTGGGGTTAAAAGTAAGTGACCTTACTCCAACTTCCATCGCAGTGTGTGCCTGTGATAATACTCGCCAAGAATTAATGGGATCCATAACACTCACAATAGGGGTTATCCCTATCAATCCCATTATTGAGTTTTAAGTTATTGACACACTCGCATGCTTCAACCTTCTACTTAGTCGACCATAGCTTCATAGCATTTGGGGGGTATCTTCCTCCCTTCACTAGAAGTTAAAATTCTTCACTATGGGGCAAGTCATCACCATTTTAGGGGATGATAATGGTGAAGAAAACACAAACACCCGCAATCCGACACTAGAAATACAGCTTGGGATGAATGACATGATTCTCTTAGACTTCAGGGTTAATCCACTTCCTCTTTCAACGGGGGATAATTTCAAAGACCAAGTTTTTCTAGAACACAACCCTCACAGCAATGTCAATGTGATACAAATGTTCAAGAATATGAATTTTATGCCAGGACTGGAGCTGGGGTGACGTCAACAAAGGATACTAGAGCCTATAGTCCTAAAAAGGGCCTTTCCCTTATGTGGCCTGGGTTATCAACCTTTATCATAAGAACTCAGAACACTCTGCTAACCACGGCTAAAAAGGAGTTTAGAAGATTCCAAGACTATTTTAAGGGATTATCTTAATAGAAGATTCGCTAAGGAGGATGAAGACTTCCCCTTATGTGGATAAGAAGATGAAGCTGGGGATGGAAATCTTCTTTCAAGACAACTACTCCTGGGATAAAGACTGACAATATAAAGTGCAACCTTCCATCGAGAAAGTTGTATCCATTACCGAGGTCTCTAAGGAAAGTGATTCTGAAGACTCATTCAACCTGCAGACAATGGGGATGACATTCTATATGATCCATTCAGGCGCTACATCGTCGGACCCGTCCACTCCGATCAAGGCCTTGAATGAGCCTCTTCTTAACTGGAATGATATACCAGTCCCATCTACTGGGATGCAACCCAACCTTGTTGTTTATCATATCTCTTCATCTATTGTTGTTCCTTCTTTTCTGATAATAATGTAATCGAGATCTCTTTTGATTAGGTTCTCAATATTATTTTTCCCAAAAGTGAAATAAATGAGGATTTTGAATATCTTGTTATGCCTTACATTAATTGTTTTTATTTTAATCAAACTCTTGATGATGAAGATTTTACAAATGAACAATTCTTAACTGATCTTAATAAGGAAATAATAAACAGCATAACCGTGTTCAAATTAACGAGGATGAAATTATTGTTATCAATCTAGGTTCTAATAGACAACATTGCAATATTAGGATAGGGTCCACCATTAACGAGCATGAGCGCGTGCAATTCGAAGAGCTGCTAAACCCTGCCCCAATCCCAAAATAGCTCAGCACGAGATCCTATCTCTCTCGGGATACAATCCGATCAAATAGAAGCTTTGAAAGCTTCGCATTGAATGGTCACTCAAAGTCAAGGAAGAGGTAATTAATAAGTTGAATATAGGCTTCGTCTGGGTGATTGAATATCCCACATGGCTCACCAACATTGTACCCATATCAAAATCAGAAGGAAAAGTATGCATGTACATCGACTACCGGGATTTGAACAAGCATCTCTGAAGGACGATTACCCATTGCCTAACATCGATATGATTTTGGACAACATGGCTAGTCATGCCCTCAAGTCATTCGTCGATAGATTCATCGGATACAAAAAGATCAAGATGCACACTGACCATTAGGAGAAAAATGCATTCATCACCCCGGGGGAATCTTTTATTAGAAGGTTAAGCCATTTGGGCTAAAGAACGCAGGTTCTAACTATAAAAGGGCTGCCACAACCATCTTGCATGATTTCATACTTAAGGAGGTCTAAGTCTACATAGATGGCATGATTATTAAGTCTAATACTCGAGAAGGTCACGTGTCCTCCCTTCGAAAGTTCTTCAAATGATTACGGCGATACCAAATGCGACTAAACTCGCAAAAATGCATTTTCTATTTCTAATAGAAAAGATTTTAAGTTTCATGGTCAGTGAAAAGGGAATCGAAGCAGACCCTGCTAAGATAAAGGCCATGCTTGATATGCCACCACTACAGAGGGAGAAGGGAGTCTGAGGATTCTTGGAAAAATTACAATACATTAACGGGTTCATCAGATAGCTGACTTTTATTTTTGAACCCATCTTCAAACTCCTCCAGAAGGATTCCACCAAAGTCTGGAATGAGGCCTGTCAAGAATCCTTTGATAGAATTAAGCAATACCTTACTGATCTCTAGTACGTATGCCTTCGCAGCCAAGTCACCCTCTACTCTTGTACTTGATCGTAACAGATACTATAGCAGGGGCATTAGTAGCCCAATACATTGAAAAATCCCACAAAGCGAGTCCAATCTACTATCCCAGTCAAAAATTAGTCTGGTATAAAGCCAACTACACTGCCATGGAGAAATCATGTGTTGTCTGGTCTGGGTCACTCAAAAGTTACAACACTTCATGCTCGCTTTTCCCATTAAACGTATGTCCCGAATGGATCCAATCAAATACCTTCTTGAGAAACCTACCCTATCTAGTCGAATAGCCCCATGGTAAATTCTACTAGTTGAGTTCGATGCCGTGTATATCACACAGAAAGCCATGAAAGGGAGAGACCTTATCTTGTCGACTACCCAATGGAAGAGGTCGATGTTTAGGTCTCTGAATTCCCGGATGAAGATATTTTCTTCACCTCTCAGGAGGTCCTCTAATGGCAAATATTCTTTAATGGCACTGCCAACAAGAAAGGATATGGCATTGGGATACTCCTAATCGCCCATGATGACTCTTACACTCACATTGCCATCAAGCTAGATTTTCCATGCACAAAAAATATAACCAAATATAAGACATGCATTGTAGGCCTCAAAGTCTCCCTCAAGAAACGTATCAAACACCTAGATGTCTACAGGGATTCTTCTCTCATCATCGGCCAAGTCCTTGGAAGATGAAAAGTTAAAAATGAAAATCTCTTACCCTTCCACGCCCACCTAGAAGACACCCTAGCGTCCATGGTCGACATACAACCCGAGGGAATAACAATGGCCCCATTCCTCATCCAAAAACAAGTCATGCCAACCCATTATAACCACATTGAGCTCGTCACAGAGGAAGATTTTAATATGGCCAAGTTTTGGTACTACGATATTTGGCACCTTCTCAAGAACAGTAGATATCCCTAAGACGCCAATAAGAAAGACCGTATAACCCTTTGCAAACTGGTTGCCCAGTACATCATCTGCAATAAATCACTATTCAAGAGAAACTTTAATGGAACTCATTCGCACTGCAATGCAGGGTCTGACATTGAAGAAATGATGCAGAAGATCCATAGTGGGGAATGCGGCACATTAATGGTCATATTCTTGCAAAGAAGATCATTCGCCAAGGTATTATTGGACCACCATGGTTAAGGATTGCACTGCCTACATCCGAAGATGCCTCAAATGCCAATAATTTGCTAATCTCCGGCACTTGCCTCCTCGATAATTGTACAACATAACTTCTCCCTGGCCATTCTCCACTTAAGGTATTCACATCATAGGGAAAGTCACACCCACAGATTCAAACGAGCATGAGTTAATCCTAGTCGCCATTGATTAATTCACCAAATGGTCCGAAGCCGAGTTATACGCAGTATAGAATGCCAAGAAAATGGCCAAGTTTATCATAAAGCACATCATCTTCTGATACGGGGTTACCCATGATCTATTATCAGATAATGGGTTACATTTGGAAGTCAAGGTTACAGAACCGGTTGACGAGTATGGGATTCAGAGACACAAATCATCTCCCTATCGACCCAAAACCAATGGTGCAGTCGAAGCCTACAAGAAGAACCTTAAAGCTATCATCAGCAAAATGATCGAGAGTTACCAACATTGGGATGATCGGATACCTTACGCCCTCTGAGGCTACCGTACTTCAGTCAAAACATCTACTAGGTCTACCCCTTACTCTCTGGTATACAGCATGGAAGTAGTCCTACCCTTTGAGCTAGAAATACCTTCCCTACGTGTTATGCTCAAGAGTAGAGTCAGCGAGGAAGATTGTCATCAGAATTGCTTTTACGAACTATCACTATTAGATGAAAAGAGCTTGAAGGTTCTATACCACATACAAGGGTACCATCCCCGGATAACGTGATCATTCAATCAAAGAGTGAAGGACTGTGGTGTCTAGAAAGAAGGCCTTACCCTTTAGGAGATCATAGAACTTGTCTGGGACCCAAATGAAAATTCAAACTGAATTAGAGTGGCCCCTATATAGTAAAGAAGATTCTCTCAGGAGGCGTATTTATGCTCACTGACCTCGACGGAGAAGAGATGGCATGTCCAGTCAAGATGGTCTATCTTAAGAAGTTCTACCCTTAGTCCTAAATCTAGGCATGCTACGGCTCTTCTTATCTCCCTTCTATTCTAAAAAAAATTAAAAAAAAATAATCTCTTTTCATTTCTATCTACCCAGAACTACGTGAGAACTAATACTCTAAGAAACCATTTGCTTTCAAAATGGAAATCAAAAAATTTTCAAAAGCCCCAGAGGTACGTAGGCAGCTCATACACCTTACATGGGCACGGTCACCTTCTTTTTTGCAAAATTCTATTCTTTTCAAATATTTAAGAACGATGGTTCATTTTATCATTTACATGAACAAAAGGATTATGTACGCCTTAGCGGTTGGAATAGATAACACAAATGCAAAACTCATCAATAGGCACAACAATATGATCAAAATCTTTTTTATTTCAAACAGGGGAGTTCAGCACCATTACACGAAGTATCAGTGAAAGGAGTCAAACTAACCACCCTTCTTCGCTGACCAAACTGTTTCTAAACAAGCCTAACTAAACTTCACAAAATTATTCCTAAAATTACAAATACAAAAACATCCTAATCACCAACAGCTTCACAAAAGCCACCTAAAAAAATTCGCATGAAAATAATCCCAGCTTCATAAAAATCTATCCACAACTTCTAGAATACCCAAGCTCATCATCATCAGCCCCCAGAGGTTCCTAAACATCCCATCCCTGGTTGATATTCCCAATATTCTCCATGGAATGGTACCCCCTAACCAGCATGGAATAAACCATTACCCCTCCTTCCATGGTGTTGAAAAGAATAATCTATCTTTGGCCGATATCTTCCTCCAGAATCTTCGCCACTACTCACTTCCACAACCATTTTAGATAATCCTCGAACACATGTCAGACCCTTTCTACTGATTGATATGGACGGGTCAACGGTCGATGACTCTCCCACAGAGAACCTAACCTCATGCACATGGATTCAGTCAAGTTCTCCACCGAAAAGAAGCCTAGTGTCCGAAGAGGCATTATTTGCTCTCCCCAACTTGATGCAGAAGCCGCCAAGGGAAATAGAACGAAGTCTAACACAGGCCAACTAATCGCACATACCTGTACTCTTCAAGTTCCATAATAGGTTGCATTTCCCCCCACTATGGCACCGACCAACGAAGCACCAAGCTCCGTGCTCTACGAACTAATTGACCCAGTTCTCTATAGATGGGCCAAAATTGATAAAGTACCGAGAAAATAAATTTGGCATGCCTACCAAGGGATACTCAGGAGGAACCGCCAGATGGAACCTCTTATCCAGCCACATGAACAACATCACCAGGCTCTTTCTCTAAAAATCGTAGCAACCTTCCCTCCAAGCATCAAGATCATTCAAAGTCTCCGCCAGTATCACAATCGCAGGATTGCGATGGTAAGACATCCATGAGGTTATCGCAGCCAACTAGGGATCCACCATTAAGTCCCCTGTCACCAGAAAAAGCCTTACAATAAGGCCCGAGGCAACAACTTCGATAATGGCAGCATCTAGGGGTGGAAATTTTGGGAATGAAACGATAACACAACACGAAACGAAACGAAATTGACACTAACTTTTGTGTTCGGGTCTGAGTTTTTGGACATGCTAACGGGTCATCTCGTGTTCGTGTCCAATTTATGCCACAAAATTGACCCGATAAGGACATGATAGTGACCCAATTAAGGACACGATATAAATCCTATATAGACCCATTATCAACCCCCATTTAGACACATTATCAACCCATTATTTAGACCCGTAATTTTTTTAATTCCTCCCTAACTGGTCTAATCGTGTCCAATCGTGTCGTATTGGGTCAGATCTAATCATTTCCAATTGAACCGTATTTACATACCGTGTTATCGTGACGTGTCGTCTTGGGGTATGGAAAAAAACATGCTATCGTGTCGTGTCGTGTCATGTTCGATTCCATTGAATTCTTATCATGTCGTGTCGGGTCGTGTGAAAACATGACCCGTTGACCCATTTTTCCACCACTACCAGCATAACTAAAACCCTTCACAATCAATATAAAGTAGATGTTGAATGTCGATGGGAGTGACAGTCACCTCCACGAAGCCAAGATGAAAATTATGGGTAATGTCCCACCACCTCTCTCCCAAAGCACACAACACTGGAATGCACATCCAAAGCAACAACTCCAGTAAAACCATCATCCTTATAGTCTGTTAAACACACCATATTCAGCACAATCCAATAAGGGCGACAAACCCCACTTTACAACCAAGCTTTTTATCCCCTCATCCATATACCAACCAAGCCGCCAAGGCCTTCCTTTATTCAAAAAATTTCAAAAAACTCATTTTTCCTAGTTTTTCATAAAATAAATCCCTTCAAAAGGGAACATTTTTTCAACCAAGACTTCGATTCCATCTTCTACTTAAACATGCCAGAAATATATTCAAAAATTTCCAAAAAACACACTTTTCCTACTCTTTCTCAAAGCAAAAACTCAGCATCAAATTAAAATGCATGTAGAATAAACCACTAAATCAAGATAATCAAACAAAAGATGCACCTCTTTTTGCCTTGTTAGAGTCTCTTTTCTAGTGCAAAGTCGCCACATTAAGCATTCAATATGGTCAACACTGAGCTATCCCATTCAACGATGAATCTGTAAGAAAATCACAAAGGGAAAGAACCAGAATTAAATGTCACCCCATCTGCCCCACAACCCTCTAGGTACCAGACGTACCCAAACTCATATGACCGCAACCTCCTCATCTGCACTTGTATGCCCATAACCCTCACGGAGTCATCCCCCAGGGATAGAAGGTCACCTGCAATCCCCAACAGACAATCAACATCTAATCAATAGATAAAAATGCAGAAAATGCTAGAAAAATCCAAAAATTACCCAAAAAATTCCTAAAAATGCCAAACAAATATTGAGACATTTTTTCATCGAGAAAATCATTTTTTGGAACACTAAACCCCTTACAAACTCCCGAAATCCCAAAAAGTATTAATATTATGATCCTATCCCCAGCATAAACGCTAGCTTACCCTCAACACATTTTGCGCCCGCATCCCAAAGTCCATTATAATTTTCAAGTGGAATCTCAAATCTCAAGTCTTCCCCAGCAAAATCTAAACCTCAAATCATATGCTTCCAAAGAAGGATTATAAAATAATACCTTCCTAATTCCCCAACAGAATTTCTAGGCTAAACTTTCTCCCAATACATCCACCCATGGAATCTCAGGATGCACCTACAATCAAAATCCCTCACGGTTTCCCCAGCAAAGTTAACCCCTCTCAAAATAACGTAATCCCCAGGCAGATGTCTCACAGGATAAAACCTTCCCCAATAGAGTCTCAAAATAACACTATCCTCGATGGAACAACTGGTGCATTTGCATCCCTAAGATAAGGTAAAAAATTCTTAGGAGAACAACTCCCTCCGTCACCACTTTAGATCCTCAAAATTGACCTCGACCCTCATAATTGATCGTCACCACTTTAGGTCCTCAAAATTGACCTTGACCCTAAGAATTGATCGTCACCACTTTAGATCCTCATAATTGACCTCGACCCTCAAAATTGATCATTACAACTATTAGGTCCTCAGAATTTACCTCGACCCTCAAAATCAGTCGTCACCACTTTAGGTCCTCAGAATTGACTTAGACCCTCATAATCGGTCGTCACAACTATTAGGTCCTAAGAATTGACCTCGACCCTCAGAATCGGTCGTCACCATTTTAGGTCCTCAAAATTGACCTCGACCCTCAGAATCAGCTATTAAGTCCTTAGAATTGACCTCGACTCGTAAAAAGGTCTCCATAACTTTAGGGCCTCATAATTGACCTCGACCCACATAAACGGTATCTAAAACTTTAGTTCCTTAGAATCGACCTCGACCCGCAGAATCAATCTCTCATAATCTTAGGTTCTCCATAACTTTAGGTCCACATAATCGACCTCGACCCATAAAATATATCCCCTCAACTTTAGGTCCACATAATTGACCTTGACCGGAAGAATCGGTCCCCTCAACTTTAGGTCTTCATAATTGATCTAGACCCATAGAATCGTTCATCCCCAACACAACCTTAGGTCTTAGGAATCGACTTTGACCCTCTAAACCATCCATCCTCATCCCTTTGGTCTATATAATTGACTTATTTCCTAAACATCCATGTCATTTCTATTCGACAGCCTTCACTTGTTCTAAGTTCACCCAATGAGAATCTCTATAGACACCATATTCTAGGACCCTCTTAAGCATCTCCTTAGGTCCTTAGCACTTCCTCCTTCACCATAAACCCTAGTTCATACTCTGGGTACTGATCTAGAGTCCACCGAGTGCTCTATGGCCCCATTTAACTACCAGTCAACTCCTTCACCAAAGACGAAGATCAATAAATCTTTGAAGGGATCTGAATACCCTTTTTGACGGTACACCCCATGCATTTATTGGCCTTACGGTTCGGATGAACAGTCCATTTTACTATCAAAAACTGATCAGGAGGCCAACCACAAGGCTTTATCGCCCCCATTTTGACCCCAATCAACTTCCTTACCTGAGCGAAAGCTCAAGAAATATTCAAAGGGACCTAAATCACCCTTTTAATGGCCCACTCCGTGTATGAATTGACCTTATAGTTCAGACGAACCAACCATTTACCCCTGAAACTGATACAAAGGCCATCGGGCTCTCCTGGGCTCCATTTGACTCCCGTCAACTCTTCAGATTGAACATGACTTAATGAATCTTTGAAGGGGTCTAAATAATCTTTCCAACAGTCCACCCCGTGCATAAATCAGCCATAAAGTACGGACGAACAATCCGTTTCACTTTGAAAGGTCACCGGGTGCTTTTGGGCCCCGTTTGACTAAGCTCAACTCTCCAAACCGAGAAAACCACTTTGAAACATTGAAGATCCCAGCATAACCTTTCTAACAGTCCATCAAGTGCATGAATCAACCTTATGATTCGGATGAACAATATGTTTCCCTCTTGTCTAAAAGACCGTCGGCGGTTTTGAGACCAGCTGGACCACATTGAATTAATGAACCCAGGAACGGCCCATGGATTCTTAAAGCGCTATAAATACCCTTTCTAATAATTTATCCCATTCGCGATTCAGACTTACGAATTGCGTTTTACGACCATTTTTCCAAAAAATCGACATGAGACTACCGAATGACAAAAACCAATTTCCCTGCATATCGATAGTGTTTCTCCTATTCCCTGCTGATAGGAATGTCAAGGACAATGTCGATCGCCACCCCCTTAACCCTTTGTAATGGGAGCATGAGTTCACTTCAAAAGGCACCTCAGAAACATCCCTCTCAGTGATCTCAGCAACATTCTCTCGAACTCGGTGTGGTTTCCATATTAAAACCTCTCCCCCATATTCCATTTCCATCACTTCCTTACCTGATTTAGTAAATTACCTTCCCTCTCCTCCTACCACCTGCATCCATTTACAAGAGCATCCCTTCAGCAGTCAAGATCATCCCTAAAGCTTTCGAAGAATGTCCAAGCCTTTCACTCTCTCTTTAAATTCTCTTATTTTTGCATTAGTTATTTAATTCTTAATTTAACATCTCATCTTTATTAGATCACGCATATTAATATCCAACTTTTTTATTAGTAGTATTTCATATACCACATTTTATATTAAAAACCCAAAAATAAAATAAAGAGGGTTTGCTTGTAAATTCCAAACGAGGAATTCCCACTGAATTTTCTCACACTAAAACATCATTTTTCTACACACACACACACATATAATAAAGTCCCTGATTGGATTTATGGGATAAACCCCACCCCCATGTTATATGCGAGCTACGTGGACTTTAATGCCTTTTTAGGCTACGTAGGCATCTCAGGTAAAATCTGATATTCAAGTCCACCTTTCTTATTTTTGTTTGTATATTATTTTCATGTCATATATTTGTGATTCGTGCTCGCGTTTTTTCCAACACATATTATCGTTCTTTTATAAACGATCGGTAAACTGATAAACGCACACATTATATTTTTATTTACTATTGTGGGAACACTCTTATGGATGACCTCACTCTGCCTTTATCCATGATGCGAGTCGAGTGATTTCGCTCTCTATTTATATAGACACGCACACACTTCACGGAGTTATTAAGGAGAAGAATAACACATTCCCATGATAGACCGAAAGAGTGGGATGTAACACCTTTCCATTTTGTAACTTAGCCCCCGAATCCTTGAATTAATTGGTTTCGCAAGCATCAGTATGTTTTTGATGTCATTCTCTCGAGGTGGTAACATTTTGTTTGCCTGTTTTATACAAAATAGGTCGACAACTCTATCTTTATACATCACCCCAATTGACAACGGTCGAAGCGCCCCGTGGAAGGATGCGAGACCCCCACGCAAGCGTGCACCGACTGGGATAGGAAGGCCACAAGTGCCTGCCTAATGTCCTCCCAATAAATTTAGAATTGTTAATGGTGTTAACCAGATCATTGAACTGTATGGGACCCAAATTGGTATCCCTAAAATACACTATTGTTACTTGTGGGTGAAATCTAATGAGGGTATTTATTATTTGAAAGCGAGGAGGGTCGTAAGAGTACTTGTAGTTAACTTATATGACTCTAATAAGGAATACTAGTTTACAGGGTTTGTAGTTAAGGGCTGGGAGCATTTGGCCATTCGAGTTGGTGGTGAGCCCTACTAGGGAACTATATGCCCCAAATGTGGTTATAAAATAGGTTTAACTTACTTTTAAAATGCCTTTCTTTGACTAAATTTTTCTTTGACTTCTCTTCCTTATGCCTGTTCTTATGTTTTGATAAGAACCCAAACCCAAATACATCATGTTTGTTGATTTGAAGAAAGCCTGGTCACTCAAACAGCCTTTGACATATGTTGATCATCTGAAGTCGTCTTTATTTAGGCTTTCCTATACATCCACCACCACATTTCTGACACGCCGTATATTTTAATAATTAGGTTGATCAAATCAATATATTAAATATATACCGATTTTTAAAACAACTATATATCATCATTAGCATGAGAGAAGAAACCATGAATAACGATAATTCAAGATAAAGTATGACATGAAAATCCTCAAATACTCATAAATATACGAGAAGTGGAATCATCGCCACTAAATAATGCAAAAATTAAAATTCTCTAACAAGGTTTCCCAATCATAAATACTTGTTAAACCGTCTACAAAACAACAAATCCCAAAACTGAGTACACGACTAAAAGATAAAGTAATACTCTCATTTCTTGAATGTAAAATAAACAGAATAAGTAGTGGGCTTTACACCTACGTCTCCAAAATTGGTGATGACTGAACTAGATGATAAGGTGCTCAAAGCTTGATGAACTACAAAACCTAGAACAACCCAACGAATCAGGACACCCCAACAAGATTAAAGTTACACGACTCAAGTAATGATATTAGCAATCATGCGTGTAAATAATAAATTTGTAGTTATTAGTTTAACTGTTATATCCAACCCTTACCAATGTCAGTTCTTTTAGAATGTGTGTTTCATGTATATATATATATATATATATATATATATATATATATATATATATATATATATATATATATATATATATCCCACCAGTTCCCATAAATGAAGAGACAACTAGTATATATGATATCCATAATACCATAACTGGGATTTAACCCTACATAATTATATGTTACAATTACAACAATATATAAACCGAGAGTACCCCCCACTAACTACGGGGTCACTAGTATACTAAATAACCCGTGAGTAACTTCCATTTATTACGAGGTCATTAGCACGTAAGTCCTCCTTTCTTAGTTTGTGCATACAAAATAAACCGGCACATCCCTTTGCCTACCTCCATAAACCGGTACACCCCTCTGTCCGCTCAAAATATTACCGGCACACCCCTTTTCCCGCCTCCATGATAATAATCAATTGTAGTATAAGATTGAATCTAACACAATCCATGCAAAATAATAAAGTATCCATACCTGACCCATAATAGTAGCCCAAAGGATACCTAAGCAATCCATTTCTTTAATTAGAGATTAGATTTCATAGTTTAACCTTTTTATTTTCTCAATGTGGTTAAGGGTCATAACATGTGTAATACAAATGGAGACTAAGTTCAACATTTAATCTTTATATTTTAACATTTTGAATGTTATATTTCACTAGTTAAATGTCCATCATGGGAAATCTACCAATAATGTCTAAATCCAACCAAGATAAACTAATACATATCAATTTAGCATCTTTTATCTTTTAAAGAATTTATTATTAGAATTATATTGATTCCATGAGTGTGTTCAATCCTTCAAAATTATAAATTATGGAGAGGAGATGAATTTGGTTCTATCATCATTCTAACTAAGATGAAGATTTATTTAAAAGATCATCATAACTTAATAACGATTCTCTAATGTGAATTCTCCCAAATTTAGGTAGAGGAAGAATTATCATGTAACTATTCCAATTATCACAATCTAATAAAAGAGATGAAATTCTTAATTCAATATCAAGGAAAGAGACCTACTCTTAATTCAATTCATACAATTTCAAATCAAAAGTGAAATCATTCTTATCATTTCCATTGGATAAATCACATGCTTAATTCAAAGTATAATTCAATTATCATGATTGAATTGGTTTAATTAGGCCTAGTTTGGTTGCACAAATTATTCGATTATGTAAATTGGTTCGTTGTGAATTAGTGAATTGTAAATTAATGGATTTGAAATGAGTTTAAATCCAATTTTATGCAATGTTTGGTAATCTAAAATTGATATTAAGGTTATATGAGACAAAAATATAAAAACAAATTAAGAGAGAGGGGGAGGGAAGGGAGGAAAAGAGAGAGAGGAGCATGCAAATCATGTGACTCCAATTTCAAATGGATGCATTTCACATTTTTTGAGAAATGATCCAATTTCGGATTTTACACATGAGCTAAAATGGGGAAATTAATGAATGATTTCATTAATAAAACCAAACATAATTAATGAGTCAATTTATAAATGGATCCATTTATTAATGAGTCAATTTATAATTTTTGGGACAATCAAACGAGGCCTAAATATATAAACTTATGAATTTAAGTATATTCATTTATTTATTAAATAAAGCATAATTTTAAGCATAATTACAATTCAAGATTTGAACCTAATTGTTTCTACTCACTTTTTAAATTTTAGAAAAAAAATTAGGTAGAATTCACTAATAATAGCCATGATGGGAGAGAGTAGTTTTATCTTGCCAAAATTGGTCAAATGATAAAGAATTTGCTGATGAACAATCAAGCTCCTAATCCAAATTTCCCAATGTGAGACCCCTTCTTTATTAGTGTTAGAAATGATCTTCTTTCTCCTTTGAAGTATCCTTACTTTTTGTTTTGAATCCTTCTTTTAATCTTCTTAGGATTTGAATTAGGTTTGAAATGGTGTTATATGTTTAGGTTAAACAGTTAGGGATTTTGTGTGTGGGATATGAGGAGATTTGGGGTTTAAGAAATGGGAAAAGTGAGATAATTAAGTAACAAAAATGAGTTTGAGTAGTTTATAAAATATAAGGCCAATACACCCCACAGAAAGCCCTGCGGACTAGTCGTTTGGACCTGCAGGCGTGGCTTCTACGTTTGCCTCTCCCTTTTTTAAAAAAAATGTATTTTTCACCTCTGAACATCATAAGCTTTTGAAAAAATACCATTTAAGTCGTTTAATTCAAGATTAAACTATCTAAATGGCTCCGAACAGTTTATTGAAGAAACTCTTTTCTTAAAACAAATTTTTAACACAAGATGTGTAAAACAGTATGAACGAGTTATTTAAGGTATAGGTTTACCAGTTTTGAAAAACAAAACTTAAGGAACTTAAATCAGCACATCCTGAAGAAAGGCATGAGAGGAAGAGGAAGTATACACGTACAATTTTAACGTGGCGAAACTCCACCCAATTGGGGAAACATCCACGAAGGTCTCAACACCTCAAAAAGTAAAAATCCACTAAAATACAGTAACATTTTACAAACTATATAACAATCAAGACACACAATCAGACCTAATTCTAAGTTCAGAAATATACCAACTCCTCTGGATTTTCTGACTTCTCCCAAGGCTCTGATGTTGTTGATGTTCTCTCAGCTTTGTAACTCCACTCCTTTTAGCTTTACGTTAACTCAAAAGTCTAAGATATCAATGCCAACACTTTTCAGTGTAGTAATGTGAAGGTGTAAGTGTAAGTGGTGAGGTGCTCTAAATCACATGCATGCAACCCACACACCCTTAATTACAGACAGAATGCAAAATAGATCATAAATATGCAAAGGAATTTCTAAAATAAATTTAATCAAAACTATCAGACTTTGGATCTTTAAAATAATCGCAGATCAAGAGGTAATCTTGCTATAAACACGAGCCAAGATCCTAAACACTTTCTTATTTTGAAAATGTACAAACTATTTCACAAATTGTGAAATATTTGAAAGTGTAAATCCCCATTCTAGATCTCAACTAGATCTAAGTCTGAATATTCAAAAAAACTAAAATTAAAAAAGATTTTATTGGTTTAGGGTTTGAAAACAACCAACAAAATAAGATTTCTCTAAAGAAGAAATCAAAACTAAGCAATATCTAAGTGATATGTATCATAGAGATCAAATATCAAAGTTCTATGAAAGAAAATGAGGTTGAATCAACGTAATTAAGTTGGGAAAGAGATAAAGGACAGAAGAGGATAGATCTTCTCGAATCTCAAACTAAATCACTCTCAAAAAAGGTTTTCTGGTAAGATTTTGGCGGAGTTTATTTTAGGGTTTCTTATTTCTCTCTTCTCTCTCTCTCTCTCTCTCTCTCTTCTCTCCTCTATTTATTTTTTCTCTCACAGGTGAAGCTGATAAAAATATTGTAATCATAAAACATATGGTATGTATTTATAGGAAGATATGGAAGGCTCTAGAACCACGAAGAAAATCAACGCTCAAGATTGATTTCAAATGATCGAAGCAAATCTAAGGTTTAAGAATGCACCGCTTATAAGCGAACCCTTATTGGTTGATCCAGAAATTACAAGGATCATCTCAGATTACATGCAGGTCGTTGATTAAAAAGATCCAAGGGTTCTCAGGAAATCACAGGTATGTGATAGCATAAAAATACAAATCCAGCCGTAGTGGAATCAACACATGTAAGGCTGAGATTGAACTACAAACACGTGTTTTTTATGTTACAAAAATACAACTTATCACCACAATATTTTCAAGCGTTTTTGGTTTCTACCCAAGCAAAGATTTAGCAGCTTATGGAATTTACACAACAGCCCACAACCTTTTAAAAACCAATTTTAAAATTCTAAAAATTATTTTTAAAAAATCATAGAAATTATTTAAAATATCCCAAAATTATGGAAAAATTATTTTAAAGGGATTTAACTCTCACACCCTCATATTATCAAGAATGCAATCTTATAATCAATACATAAATGATCCTAGGTGAAGTGTTGGTGTACTACCTTTGGACTATTAGAAGAAATCAAAATAAAGAGTCTGAAGGCTTGTTGGTTTGAAAGGGATATGACTCAATTTGGTCACTATTTCCAAACTATATGAGCACCTATATAATATAGACTCAAGTGAGTCAAAGATATAGGGTGCTTCATCTTTTCCATAATTGTTTACAACTCACACTAGGCAACTTAACCCTATCTTGCTCTACTCGTTCCCCAAGTAAATATAATTTTACTTAATTAGCCTTGGATTCAATTGCTTATTATTAACTTAACCACAATCCTTCTTTCCATTTATAACCAAACCAAGCCCAAATATAAACCAAATAAGTAAGGCCCGATAATTTAATTATTATTAATTCAATTAAGCCCAAATTAACTTATTATAATAATTCCAAATAAAATTAAGTAAATTACCTTAATTTAAATATGTTTTCCTTTGATTTAATTATGTCGGCCCGGGAATATACCCAAAGGGGGGTGGGTGAGTTGAGTATATGGGTTTAATGGAAAATTTAAAACTTTCTAACTTTATTTTAAGGATTTATTGCAATATGATAAATCAATTTAATAATAATTAATTAATCAACAATAATTATAATCACTTAAAAGCATTGTTCTAAAAAACTCGCCTAGGCACACCTAGACTTGAGGCTTGGGAGAAATGCCCCGCCTTACGCTTTTTACGCCTTATTCTTGGTAAAATCCTTAAGGCGCACTTTTTTCTAAAAATAACAATGCTTTAGTAAAACGATATCTCCTTATAAAGATTTTTTTTACAAACCGGATCATTATGTCATCCAAAATACTCAAATAGTATTTTAATTTACATATATTCAGACATATTTTATGATATGTACAATTTTAGTATTTTAATAGCCTTGTTATGGTTAAAAATGTTAAAATATATTAAGAAGGCCTAAACACCTTTTTACGCCTAAGGCCCGTCTAAGCTTCTACGGCTTAAGGCTTAGGTTCCACGCCTTGATCATGTCCCGCATATTTTAGAACCTTGCTTAAAAGAGAGATATTAATGAAACATTTCAAATCAATATTTTAACATGGTCTTGCCACTGCCTACATCCACACTCGAGATGGTACTCAAGAACTAAACTATCTATGATTCACTTAATGCGAAACCAAACTCCTTACAAGGAACACTACCTTGAAAATCACAACCAAGAAGACGCTAACCTCGTCCTTGCCCAAGCGGTACCCACACAATAGACCAATGTCTTTAAACTCCTTGACTATCTGCAACAACGGCACTACCGGCCGTGAAGATACAATTAAGTTTAACCAGAATCGACAATAATGAGATCCATAACCAAAACGTAAAGCAAAGTAACTTTATTAAAATAAATGATGAAATGGGTTTACTTTCTCTCTCTAGAAAAGTAAAGAAACAAGAATCACACTTATGCTCAAATGGTTTTTTAGGTTAATCTTTAGAACAAATGGGTATTGGGGTTATAAATTTCTAAAGAGGTACTGAGGTTGGAGCTTTTGGTTCAAGTGAGATTTTTTTAAGCTTTGGATTTAATTGAGTTTTTTTGGTTTAGAACTCTCAACTGGATTTTTTTAATAACTCTCTCTAGAAACTCAAGGATGAAATGACACAAGCTAGATGATGAAACTTTACTAAATAGAATGTTGTTGTAAGAGTGTGTTTTGTAAACTAAACATGTGGTTTAGTTAACTAAACCTTCATATGTGTGACTATGCCAGTTTTAGTGAGGTGTCCCAAAAGGTTTAGGTGACTAAACTTTTACTTATAGTCGACTAAACAAACCTCCCAGGTTTTAGGCTATAAGATGTTGGGTTTAGGGTCAAACTTTAGGGAAAGTTTAGGGGGCAATAGGGTAGGTTTTGAGCATATACACGTTTAATCATGTTACTTTACTTTGTACAATAGTTCCTAAAGTACAAAAAGAAATAAACTAATAATTATTAAGACTTTTGAGCATTATTTTCAAATGTATGACTCATGAAAGGTTGACTTGAGAGATGATGCTTGCTCGCGCTCGAGCTCTATAGGTTGTGGGATGTGGTAATGTGCTTGATTGTTTGACTTGTTGATGTTTTAATTACTCTTGAGTCTTGAGAGATGATATTCATTATTTTAATTGTGATTTTCTTTGTCTTGGTTATGATGATCATTGTATTATTTGGGTAGTTTGAATGGTTGCATGGATGATGTGTTCCTTATAAGATAAATCATAATGTATTGAGTGCTTGTTTTAATCTAAAGTATATTAAAGAGAATATATTGAAGTATGATCTTATATCAATTACATTGTCATCATTCAAATTTTTTTAGTTGAAATGAATTTGGTTTTACAATCTCCCTATTTTTTATGATGAAAATATAATTGATATAGTTTGAGAAAATGGTTAAAAGTATCACCCTCTCTTTGGTTTTAGAGAATTTCTTTTTCTCCCCCTTAGTTGTAGCATATTTTTCTCTCATATCATATCCCCCCCTTGTCATTATCAAAAATGGTGGAGTTGCTTTTAAAATGTAGAAAATGCTTATCCTTTTTTACGACTTTATTGATATATACTGCAAAGGAGAGTTGGTGCATGTAACAACCCGTTTTTTTTAAATGGGAATATTTAAATTAATTTTGGAAATCAGAGAAAAATGAAATTTTGGATTTTATAAATTTTATAATTTAAAATTTTGGTTTTTATATTTGATATATAATTTTTCAAATGGAATTGGAATCGAAATTAAAATGGAGTTTTAATTGAATTTTTATTATATAGAAGAGTCCTCGAAACATAAAACTATCTAAAAAAACTATTTAAAAATATTCGACCGTCCGATCGAGCTAAATTTTTTTATCCACTTCCTCTTATCTTTAGCTACTATGCCGTAAAATTTCAGCCAATTTCAATTGTCCGAAATATTTTTTTTAGTGTTTGTATCTGATTAGAAGTCTTTTCTTAGTCAAACTCTTAATCCTTTATATATCACAACAAATTCGTGGATGGACTTTTCAAATCACTTTTTCTCAAACTTTTCAACCAGAAGACCTCTCCAAACTTACTCTCTTTCATCTATAAACTTTAGCTCCAAACTTAATCAAGTGTTTGACTCAATATTTGAAGGATTATTTGGTGTATTCTCGAGTTTGGACTAGAGTGAGTTTTAATTATTTTCACGAGAGTACGATCAGATTTAGAGGCAGCTTTTTATGTGTCGATTCATATGATGATTTTGAGGTACGGGACTTACACAATATGCTCCTAAATTATCTCGAGAGTATTCCGTTTATTTTTCTGTGTCGATTGCACTCATATTGAATTGTGATATTCATTTGGAATCTGAAAATTGTTGGAATCTAAATGTGATTCATTGTGATATATTATATTGTGATTTGAGCATCGTGTCATGAGATTTTAATATGACACGGAGAATGGGCACCCGCCAATAGTCTAAAATTCGGATATGCTTAAGAATTCATAGGCGCGGTGAGGTGAGGCCTGGTGACTCATTGATGTGTTGTTGAGAAATTAATATTGATATAATGCTTGAGTGTTGCATTTGATTTGTATATGCGCATTCGTATTGCTACGATTTATTCATCGTGCTAATTATTTTTTAGCATCTATTCCTGTCATATTGTGTACTTCCCCGTATTTTCTTTTAGTTGGCAAGTTAGCATGGATTGGGACGCTACGGACTATTTTGGAGATTTATTTTAGATCATTGGCTTGGAAGATTTTTTTTTATGTACAAACTAGTGGTGAAATTTTAATTGGAGAATTGTGTATTTTGGGAGAAACATTATTGTAATACATTATTGTGGAAATAGAAGACTGGTGGATTTTTTTAACTTAAAATGTTGGTTTTTGTATTTAAAAAATAAATTTTCAATCGGAATTGGAATCGAAATTAAAATGGAGTTTTAATTGAATTTTTATTACATAGAAGAGTCTTCAAAACATAAAACTCTCTAAGAGTCCTCAAAACATAAAACTCTCTAGAAAATAAATATTTAAAAATATCCGACCGTCGGATGAAGCTAAATTTTTTTGTGTACCTTCCTCTCGTATTCGGCTATTATACCGTTAAATTTCAGTTAATTCAAACGATCAGATGGCCCGGAATATTTTTTTTAGTGTTTGTATATGATTAGAACTCTTTTCTTAATCAAACTCTTAATCCTTTATATATCACAACAAATTCGTTGATGGACTTTTCAACTCAGTTTTTCTCAATCTTTTCAACCCGAAGACCTCTCCAAAATTATTTTCTTTCATTTACAAACTTTAGCCCAAACTTAATCAAGTGTTTGACTCAATTTTTGAAGACTTAATTGGTGTTTTCTCGAGTTTGGGCTAGAACGAGTTTTGATTATTTTCGCGAGAGGAAAGTGATGGTGCAATTAGATTTAGAGGCTTATTTTAATGTGTCGATTCATGTGATGATTTTGAGGTACGGGACTTTCACAATATGCTCTTAAATTCTCTCGAGAGTATTCTATTTATTTTTCTGTGTCGATTGCATTCATATTGAATTGTGATATTCATTTAGAATCTAAAAATTTTTGTAATATAAATGTAATACCCCATATTTTTTGTGATATTTATTTATGGGATTAATTGAATTAAATGCGTATTAATTAGAAATTAATTCGGATTATAATACTAACGAGATGCGAGTTGGTATTTGATTATGTGCATATATGATTATATATGAATATTGAATTATGAAATTTGTCGTGAGATTGAAATACGGCAATTTTTGAATTTTGTTGAGACGCGTGTGACAATCGCGTCATGGTATATAATTATGATAATTAAAAAGTGAATTTTATTTCTATAAACCGTATGGTCGTTTTGAGTGCGCCAACGCGTCCGGGAGGGTCGAAATAGTCAGAAAACACTAGCCGGGAGTTTGGTTTGGGTCCCGGGGCATTTTTAGGCCATACCGGCAACGTATAGGGGTAGTTTGGTAATTTTGGATTTTGGGGAATTAAAATCTACGAAAATTGGGAGTTAATATCTGATTTGGCATTAACCCACTAAGCCCACTAATACCCAAATAGGCTACGGAGGTTATTGAATTTGTTCCTAAGAGTTTCTAAAGCACAAACCCTAGCCTCCATAGCCACCATTAGAGAAAAGCTTGGAGAGAGAGAGAGAGGAGAAATTCTGCAGAGGAGAGAGAGAACCACTCATCAGATTCGTCATCAAATCCAGAGTTACCATTAAGGCAAGTGATTTAATTTCGTTTTTATAGAGAATGTTTCTTCCATGTGTAGGAATTGATAAAAATCTGATTTGTTCTTGGGAGTTAATGAAAAACCCATGTAAATTGGAAATAGAAAGTACATTTTGATGAGGAAATCGCATGTATATTTGTAGTTGATGATTATTCTGATGATATTACAATTAGTAGGAAACCAAAAACGGATTTAATTCAGTTCTTTGATGATTCATAAATTCTAGGGTTCATAGTTTTAAAATTGGGGAAAAATATGTAGAGATTTGATATTTGAATGATGCTAGGATGAATTAATACCCCTAAACATGTCAATATGTGAACTAAGTATGTTTAGGGACGATTAGGGACCTTAAACAATTGTTATATTGAGGTTTGGAAGAGATTTGGGGAGTAGAGAAGTTGGAAAAACGGAAATAAGAAATCTGGGCTCGAATTTGGTCGCTCGTTAGAAGACCTGCCCAGGTCGTTCGAACGACCTCGTTCGAACGAGCTTCTAACGAGTTGACCATTGACTTCTAATGAGGGTGAAGTTCGTTCGATGAGATCGTTCGAACGAGATCTCGTTAGAAATCCCACTTCGTTCGAACGAGATCTCGTTAGAAGACTCAGTTCGTTCGAACGAAGTCTCGTTCAAACAGCCTCGTTCGAACGAGACTTCGAACGAGTTGACAGTTTAGGCTTTTTAGCCTGTTTTGATCCCGAGTGCCCCGTAACCTTGTGTATAGGTAGAGATAGCCTTCCTTGATGAGTAATTGATATATTTGGGATGTTTGGGATATTATGAGGAGTCAAACCTAGAAGTGTAGTTTGAACCTAAGGGAAAATATGAAGTAGGACGTGAGTGTCTATTACGATGTGAGATATTGACGGCCTAATTAATTATATTAACCGGGAACATATAAATGATGTAGTATTATATGTCAGTACGAGAAGAGATATGTACCAATATATTATAGTGATTACTAAGACGTGTGCTTACTTAGTATATGTATTGATTTTATGTGTATGACATACCTACCATACTTGCTATCACGGGAGGTTTGCGTTCGCTTAGGGCCCTCTAATCCTTGTGTTGCCCGGATTTAGACTGGTTACCTCGATGAACATAGGTCAGAGAAGTACTTATTGGGATGTTAATAAGTCTGCTGATCGTGGGAGCGCAGGTATGTGCGTGACCCATGTGATGTGACTGTGTTCGCCTCCATTATTTGTGATGTTGTTATCTGTGAACTATTCCTGAGAGATTCGGAATATGTGATCCTTATATACGTGATGTACCGGGATGGATAGCAGAGTATGTGTGCACCGCAGCTAGTCTCGGGGTGCTTGTATTGTATATTTATGTCGTGTATAATATACATTTAATTCATGGGAACTTTCATGTTAATATTGTGAAGATAGTTATGGTATTGTTTTGAGAAAACATAACGGGTTAACCGATAGTGAACTATATTATTAATTGAGAATCTGAGTTTAAGTGAAGCCCTCTATTTAATTGATAACGCTAGAATGTATTATGGGGATCGAGTAGTAAGGGGTAGAACTTATTACGGTTTGGTTAGCTATGTATATCATTTAGATGGGTACGATACTTTAGGAGTGCACATGTAGTCGAGAGGTGAGAATTTCATGTGAGTGCACGTCCTAACATGTATTTTGCATTTAATGTTTTAATGTTATTAAAACACTTGCAATTTTTAAAATGATTTCCACTTTCGGGCTCTGACCCATTTGCTTTCAAATCTATTTTTGTAACAACCATTTTAGGTGCCCAGCCACAAGGACACCATGCATAGGATTCTCATTCAGGTGACGAGCTGTAGATGTTTGTGGAAGTTACAGGATTTTGCTTGTAGACGCTTCATCTATCTTGCCTCGATATTCATCAGTTATCAGTTGTAGGGCATGTCGCCCATTTCTTTTAGAGACATTTCACTTATTTCAGTTATTCAGACTTTTGGCATGTAATTATTCAGGATTCAGACTTGTCTTATATTATTGTTGTGGGACTGTTGTGAGGAGTTTTCCTCCGGACTTATTATTATTAATTGTTGGTTATTCATTACTTCATTATGGTGAATGGATTATGTTGTTCTTCCATTATTCTTTCATTGCATGTTAATCAGACTTAACTTAAAATTTGGCACTTATTTTTTAAATACTAGGTGGTTAGTTATTATTAAAATGTTTTCGACAGTGATGCTATTAACTGAACCAACTTGGCATTTTGAATTAATTTAATAAAGGAGTAGCTACCCGGTATTTAATTAGTCGGGGTGTCACAATAAATTTGATTCATTATGATATATTATATTGTGATTTGATCATCATGTCATGGGATTTTACTATGGCACGGAGAATGGGCACCCGTCAATAGTTCAAAATCTGGATATGCTTAAGAATGCATAGGCGCGGTGAGGTGAGGCATGGTGACTCATTGATGTGTTGTTGAGAAATTAATATTGATATAATTCGTGAGTGTTGCATTTGATTTGTATATGCGCATTCGTATTGCTACGATTTATTCATCGTGCTAATTATTTTTTAGCATCTATTCCTGTCATATTGTGTACTTCCCCGTATTTTCTTTTAGTTGGCAAGTTAGCTTGGATTGAGACACTATGGACTATTTTGGAGATTTATTTTAGAGCATTGTCTTGGAAGATTTATTTTTTTGATGTACAAACTAGTGGTGAAATTTTAATTGGAGAATTGTGTATTTTTGGAGAAACATTATTGTAAACCATTATTATGGAAATAGAAGAATTGTGGATTTTTTTTATATTTAAATTTTGGAATATAGATGCTCTATACTTACCGTGGATGGTTTTAGTTTATTTTTTATCGTAGTAGCACGCCGTGTGTCTCTTTTCAGGCACGCAGGGTGTTACAGTGCGAAAATACTACGAGGTAATATCTTTTCCTATTACGGGTATTAACAATCAAGGTAAGTAACGGGTCATATTTTTCACGGGGTGTTTCTTGGAAGATAGAATTTAATCATGTGAGAATCATACCACGATAATATCTGTTGTGTAGTGTTTGAATCAGAATTACATCAGGCTATACTATTGATGTTGTGTTAAAGTGTTTTCTTTTTAATTAGAAGCACATGTGAAGAATATACTGAGACGATTCGTTCATTGTATTTAGGATCAAGTTTGTAAAAAATTGACTATTTTGAGTATGACTTTTCTGCCCAAAAACTTTGATATATTCAATGTGTTGTTTCTTTCCTTCTCCAAAATTCATATTGGGTATGTTGCATGTAGTGTTCATATCTTGTATCCAAAAGGTTTTTCCAAAAATTATGAGGGGTTCATCAAATTTCACATTCTAGGTAAGGATTCCACCATTTGTAAGAGAAATAATCAATATAAAGATTTTTTCTTAAATTATAGACAAGTGTGATAATATTATGGTACAACTCATGTATTTTGTGTGTAAATGATTTAATGGAGAGTGTAAAGTATAGTATTCTTTATTGTAGTTGAATTAAGGTGAATAATTGGTCAGTGATGTTTTAATATTCTCAAAGGTCTTTCTTTTTTTCAATAACACTATTTCTTCCTAAAATCTTTCATAAATTATGGAATAATGTTTTCTATTGTGTGTCTTTTTGAATTTTTTGAGGTTCATAAGTTTCTTCGCTTTCATTTCTTAGGATGTGCAAATAATGTAAGTAAATTTTTAGTAATGTAGATCTTATTTTATGGAAGCTACGTGGGATTAATATGGTATAATGTGTATGGGGATAGTATGACTACTTTGTCACAACTTCATTTGTTGTGATGAAATCAAGTGTGTTCCTTTTACTCTTGTTTTATGGGTAGGTTATTATAAGAGTATTTTATGAAAACATAAATTTCTAATGTGAGGGTGTTCATTGTGTATGTGAATGTAAGTGTGAGAGTTCATCTTTTAAGTGCAACTTCCATTTTCAATGTTCATACGTTTTAATGTTTTGCTTTAGACAATAACTCGTTTTCATAAAATTTTATCTTCCCTTTTGAATCATAGAAGGCATACTATCAATCTCTTTATTTGGATATCCAACATAGCCCTTTATGATGAGTGAAGTTTTATTCATCTTTTCTAGATTAACTTTTCAAGAATGGGTTCTAATTTTCCACGGAGTATCCAAAATTAATATCTTTTCAAAAACTAGAATCTTTAATAATTTTCACCACCAATTATTTTCTTCAAATCTTTTTCTAATATATGTACTCATCACAAATATCGCATTTTAACAATCTTTTCCAAATATGTCTAATCTAACTTTTAGATTGTTACATATTCATGATTTTCCACATTGTTGTATTTTTCAATTATATGGTTTTAAACACCCCATATTTCGGGGAATATTTCAATTACAAGTGTGCTCATAATTTAATTAATTTGAGAAATAAATCAAATTAAATAAATATTAATTAACGAATATTGGATTAACATTTATTTGTTATTATATTTAATTGTGTGATAAGTAAATGAAATTTATTATTTTATATTACGTTGTCTGTGGGTAAAAGCGACGGGTTGACGGGATCTTATTCGGGACGCGCGTGTGGGTCGTGTTGGGTATAAGATGGTAAATTGACGATAGGTGACTTGGATAGTGATTTCGAGTGTACGGATGATCCGAGATGGATCGAGATGGTTAGAATTAGGTACCCGGGGGTTGTAATCAGGTCCCGAGAATTTTTAACCTATAGGGGACCTGTGTGGGGGTATTCGGGTCATTTTAATATTATAACTTAACCTAATTTCGGGATTTGGAGAATATAAAAGGTTTTTAGAGGAAGGAGGCAGTCATATACCCATTCTAATTCACCTAGACTTGAGAGAGAGGAAAAATAGAAAGGAAATTCAAGGGATAAAATCAAGAGACAATTAAAGAAAATCAATTCGGGAGGGAATAAGGAAAGAATCAACACGCAAAGATGATCTCAAGTACAAAATTTAGAATTATCTACGGTTGAAGCAACTGTTTAACTTGATTTGATATTATATGTTGTGTTTTAGTTCATATCATGATTGGTGAAAAATAAATATGAACTTTTGGGTGGGATTCACATGAGAAAAATGGAATTTTTGAAGATGAATCTGTAGAAATGAAAGTAATTATTTATCTCCTTTTTCCATCAATTGTATTTACTACATGTGGTGGAATTTCTTCTTCATCAGATTAATATTGGTTTAATTCATACTGATAGTGTTGTAATAATTTTTCATTTTCCAAATACGTGGTTTGTATTTGTTCAATGAGTTTATTACGTTCTGAAACAGTTAATATTTGATCTTTGTATAGATGTCTCCAATAATCTAATATTTCACGAACGTTTATATATTCGGTGTAATTAAATTCTTCTGTTTGAAGAGCTTTAATTTCTTCCGAACCATAATATAACCTAGGAATTTTGTTATCCCCTGGGTTATTCATTCCAGTTTGTTCTGGATTTTGATTATCTATTTTGTTTAATTGATTTTTAATTTTTTGTTTAGTCTCATCTTTTAGATCTAAATTTGTAACCGTTTCGAGTTGACTATTTTTTGATCAACTTTTTTTAAGTTGTGAATTCAATACAATCTAATTTTTTCTCTACATAATTTTGATTAACGACCTGATGTCTTTCAGTTCGTTTGACCCAACTAAAAACTATATCAGTTAAACTATTTAACGTAGTACTAATTTTACTAATATCATTTTCAGATTTTTTATCTATATGTAAACTATGATTATACATAGACTCGTCTTTTTGTAACCATGGTGCTAAACATTGTAGATTAATATTATTGTTATTATTATTATTTTCATCTTTTTCAGATTCCATTGGTACCTAAGACCTCCTATTATATGTTGTTTCAGGTGCCTAAAACCAGTTTTCCTAACGCCTATTACTAACTACAGTAGCTTTTTGGCAAATGGAAATATGGGCTTTGAAACAATAATAGGGATATGGGTTTTGTGAAAACTTTAAAGATTTTCAAAATAATATAACAGTATCTTTATGTTTAATTCACTGTGATTATAAAATAGATGTATTATCATTTTTCTGTTTTTACTCTTTTTTTTTACAAGGACAGACGTAACTTGATTATAATATGGAGATTATAACTGCATATATTAATTTTAGCGACAAAGCAAACAGTAATATCAAATAACATAGTTATTTATATAAAACTAGGATTAAACGATATTTCATACAACAATTATTACGACACTTAGTTCCAATAACTTTATATTTTACCCTAAAATTTTCTCTAGAAACATAAGTTTTGTGATGGAGTATTATAGTTTCTACTTTAACATTCATATTAGCATAATAATATAAATATAATTAGAATTCTAACCTTTGATAACAAGATGTAACAAGACTCTGATACCACAATTACACAAGTGCGGAATGATCGAGACAATTGTGCGGAATGATCGTGACAATTAAACTGAGAAATATTATTGAACTGATATTATAAGTGAAGAATGTTACAAAAGAGAGAGAAGAGAGAATATCTTACAACTGAGGAGAAGCTCCCCTTTTATAGCTTCTAAAAGATAACCTTATCTTTTTCTTAATGAATAAACAAAGAAAAGAAAACATAAACGTGGGCTGCTGAACTAAAGTGCACAGTGATTGCACAGTAAAAGCACACAGTAATTTACAATAATTTAAAAAGTAAATAGTAACTGATTTGGATGTTTTTGTTTTAAACGTCCAAATCGTCATCACATGCGTCAGCTGATTACTGACCGTATGCATATCCCACTTTGTGTGCTGGATGATTTGAAGTCGTCCATGTGGGTTCATTTTCTTTTGTCCAATTGTCATGCATCGAATGCATTGGCAATATTGGCCTCAGCGACAGAGTCGAAGGACATACTATCGTTAGGGCTGTGATTCGGAGGTCCATGTAGTTGTACTTGTTCGTATTTCTCCGCATGGCTTAATTGTTCAAAGGGAACATCTAAATTATTTGTGTTTTTCAAGTTATTTAGAAACTCCCTTACTGTCGCTCGTTGTTCAAGCGAGGTGGTATAATTTATCGGTAACAAATAATCTCTTGCCATCAGTTACCATGAATTTTAATGTTGATTCCCAACAAAAATTTTCTGCATAATTTGAAGTATTGATCAGGTTTTGTGACCAATATCTCGTCGTGTCCAACTGGTCCAACGGAACAGTAAGTGCAATTTTGTTCAATCTCGTCCCATTCATAGTCCTCAGTGGCTCTGAGGTACCAGATCTGGTAGGGTTGATAGAAAATTTCTATTGATCGCCAACCAATTGTGCTTGTGATATGAAATGGCAGATAGCGAGTGTATTTGTACTTGCTTTTTGTCAATACATGATAGATCATGGTTTTGATCATCATAGGTAAAAATTCAAAATGATTGAAACAAGCTACACTGGAGAAGATTAGTTTGTTTACTAACCCCCATTCAATTGTTTCAATATCCCAAGGTGGGTATCCCTCTTCAGTAATGAAATGCAGTTTTAGCATGTCATAACTATAATTTAAACTAGAGTAAAAATGTTAGAGTAAAAGACTTTTTATCTTTTGCTCATGGTCCTCAATTTTTGGTAAAATCTCAATTTGGAATAGAGGACGTGGGAGAATTATCTTTGCTTTTTCAAATAACCAAATTCTCCTGATAGTATTGAAGATCTTATCAGAAAAATCATTTTCCAGTAATTCAAAAAATTCCAGAAAAGTATCAATTTTTTCTAAAGAAAAATCTTCATTTTCATAGTTTAAGCCTTTTATGAGTTTGAGGCTCAGACTTTCGAACTTATCCAAAGTTGTTGTTTGTTCAGCAATTTTGTCAGCAAGGATACTCATATTCCTTCTAAAATCTTTTCTCCTATCTCGGAGATGATATTTCCATGCTTCATTTAATAGTGTATACAACTCGCAGGGGATTCCTTGGTTGTGAAAATCATAAGTTTCAGTATCAAGGAGGCTTTCCTTGGTCTGAAGTTTGGAGAACTGGTAAATCATATTAGGAGGTCCTAACTGTTTCATCCAATTTTCCCATGCTGTAATGGCTTCAGGCATAGTATTATATTTTTGGTGGCATGCACCAAGGAATTTGTTTACTTGCATAAAACATTGATTCGAGTTGTCATAGAAGCCTGGGTTTCTTTCACTGAATACAACATAAACAGGGTTTGGTTTAGGCTGTGTGGATGATGATGCTTGGGTTTCTGCCTTTTTAGCAATTGTCACCCAATCTCCTTTGGTTTCTCCTGGATGCTTATCTCACATCCTGAAAATAGAAAAGAAAAGCTACTTGTTTAGTGGTTTTAATATATTTCAAAATATTCCACTTGTTTAGTGGGTGTTATTTTAAAATATTTAAAATTCTCCACTTGTTTAGTGGGTTTCTAAAAACTCTAATTGGTTAGTAGGTTTTTCATCATAGTTCCTGCTAAGATAATTTGCAAGAAAATTATTAGTACCATTTAAATGTTCAACTTCAAAAGTATAAATAGCAATTTGGTTGAACCATTTAAGTCTTCTTCCTTCTAAACTATTTCTTTTGTTTATCAGGAAGTCTTTTACAGCTTTATTATCTGTTCTGACAATAAAGTCTTTAGGTGCTAAGAAAATATGGAATTTTTTAATAGCAAGTTTTATTGCAAGTAATTCTTTTTCAAAAATAATATAATTCAGTTTGTTTGGTTTAAATTTTCTTGAATTATATCCACATATTAATTCATATTTTTGAATTGATTTTGGTATAGCTGTTTTCTTACCACGAATACCGAAATTATTGGAAGGATTGTTTTCATTCCAATATTCTGAAGGAATTGCTTTGAGAACACATCCCCAGCAATTATCCGAAGCATCAGTTTCCAGTATTAATTTATCTTCTGTTTTAGGAAAATAAACTTTTAGACAATTATTAATGATTTCTTGTTTAATTGTTTTAACAACAAGAGTATCGTTAGCACTCCATGTAAAAACTTCATTCTTTTTAAGTTTTTCAAAAAGTGGTAATTCTTTTTTAGATAATCCTTTTATGAAATTTCTTCCATAATTAAGGATTCCTAGGAAACTTTGTAATTATTTTTTATCCAAAATTTCCTCATTAAAATCTCTTATTTTAGAGATGACATGATCTTGTAATTGTAGGCCATCCTAATTTAGGATTATGCCAAGAAAATTAATTTCTGTTTTTTCAATATCAATTTTCTTAGGTGATAAAATGATTCCATGTCTTTGGAATTTTTCACAGATAATTTTTAGATGATATCTATGTTCTTCTATGGTTTTGGAAAAAATAAGGATGTCATCTATATAGACAACACAAAAATCTTTAAGGTCTTTAAAGATTTTGACCATCCATCTTTGATATACCTGAGCAGCTGTGTTTAATGCAAAAGGCATAACATTCCATTGATAATGTCCTCTAGGGGTACTAGAGGCTGTCAATGGCTTGGATTCTTCAGTTACTTTTAACTGCCAAAATCCAGATTTACAATCGAATTTGCTAAAGAACTTTTTTCCTTTCGTTTGGTTAATTAATACATCTTTTCTTGTAATAAAATAACCATCAAATTCTAATTGTTCATTTAGTCTTTTATAATTTATAACCATTCTAGCTTTTCCTCTTATGACTTCATTGTGTTTTCCCACCATGAAGGCAGGGCTAGAGTGTGGACTTATTGTTTCTTCAATAAGGTTTATATCCAATAATTCTTTGATTTGTTTATCTATATCATTTCTGGTATAGATCATTGGTTTTACTCTTATAATGATATTGGGATCTCTTAGTTTGGGATTACAATATCTTGGACTTTTATTCCATAATTTTAGTGGGTTTTCACTAAAAGTATCATTTAATATAGTATAAAGCCAATGAGTTTCTTCAAGGGCTTTGATAAAAGGAGTTATATCCCCTTTCTTAGTAGGGCGAAAATCTCTTTCACATTTATATTTATGTTGTTGTAGTAAAGGGATTTTTACTACATCTTTGTTGAGGGTTAAATTTATAGTTCCCTCATCAATACTTATAGGCAAATATTCTGAGATAAAATTGTTGTCTAAAATAAAATCTCCATGCATTTCTGGAAAGCATAAAATTTTTTGAATAATGAATTTCTTTTCATTAAACCATATAGCCACTTTTTTGGCTTTTAAATCAATGAAATTTTGTGTCCCATTGATTCCTGTTACAGCAATAGGATTTTTCATTTTTATCGATTTTTCAGGAGGTAAAGCATTAGGTCTACAAGAACATATAGTTGCTCCTGTATCAATTAATGTGATTCCAAAATTGAGAAACTTTTGAAGATTATATACAAACCCCTGCATATAAAAATGAAAAAGAAGATTTTGTTAAAACGGGCAATGCTTCTACAAGTAATACTAAAAATGAGGATGAACCAAATCCTTTTTTCTTCAGAAGAGATAATTTGAACAAATAAAATATATCTCAACATGGTATTTATCTTGATCTAAGGCATGTCCCTTTTAAAGATCAAGAACAAACTATTAATGAGTGGGCACAATCCATGTCTATACTCATTACTAATTATAAGAGTACATGGTCTAAAGAAAAAATTTTAAAAATAATAATACATCTATTTTATAATCACGGTGAATTAAACATAAAGATATTGTTATATTATTTTGAAAATCTTTGAAGTTTTCATAAAACCCATATTTCCATTTGCCAAAAAGCTACTGTGGTTAGCAATAGGCGTTAGGAAAACTGGTTTTAGGCACCTGAAACAACATATAATAGGAGGTCTTAGGTACCAATGGAATCTGAAAAAGATGAACAAAATAATAATAATATTAATCTACAATGTTTAGCACCATGGTTACAAAAAGATGAGTCTATGTATAATCATAGTTTACAAATTGATAAAAAAATCTGAAAATGATATTAGTAAAATTAGTACTACGTTAAATAGTTTAACTGGTATAGTTTTTAGTTGGGTCAAACGAACTGAAAGACATCAGGTCGTTAATCAAAATTATGTAGAGAAAAAATTAGATTGTATTGAATTCAACTTAAACAAAGTTGATCAAAAAATTAATCAACTCGAAACGGTTACAAATTTAGATCTAAACGAGGAGACTAAACAAAAAATTGAAAATCTATTAAAAAAATAGATAATCAAAATCCAGAACAAACTGGAATGAATAACCCGGGGGATAACAAAATTCCTTGGTTATATTATGGTTCGGAAGAAATTAAAGCTCTTCAAACAGAAGAATTTAATTACACCGAATATATAAACGTTCGTGAAATATTAGATTATTGGAGACATCTATACAAAGATCCAATATTAACTGTTTCAGAACGTAATAAACTCATTGAACAAATACAAACCACGTATTTGGAAAATGAAAAATTATTACAACACTATCAGTATGAATTAAACCAATATTAATCTGATGAAGAAGAAATTCCACCACATGTAGTAAATACAATTGATGGAAAAAGGAAGGCTGAAGAACCATTTCAGGAATTCCAAAATTGGGAAGCTTTTGAAGATTATATGCAAACCCCTGCATATAAAAATGAAAAAGAAGATTTTGTTAAAACGGGCAATGCTTCTACAAGTAATACTAAAAATGAGGATGAACCAAATCTTTTTTTCTTAAGAAGAGATAATTTAAACAAACAAAATATATCTCAACATGGTATTTATCTTGATCTAAGGCATGTCCCTTTTAAAGATCAAGAACAAACTATTAATGAGTGGGCACAATCCATGTCTATACTCATTACTAATTATAAGATTACATGGTCTAAAGAAATTTTTTTAGACTACCTTGTTGCAACACTCCAAGGTGATGTTTTACAGTGGTTGCAACAATGGGAAAGCTCAGAAAAAGGAATTCAACAAAAAACTGAAATCCTACAAACCTTCAAATCTTTTGATGAAATATTAAAAGGATTTGTTGAAATAATTAAAGAAAATCTAATTGGATATACTAGAGAACCCAGACTCCAAGAGGATGCGTGTTACATCTTATCTAAACTAGAATTATGTAACATTTATCAATTTGAAGAATTTGTTGAAATATATAAAAAATATTATTTCAAACTAAAACATTCAGAGACCAAACACTGGATGAATCAATTCTTTCATAAACTCCCAAACCCATGGGATGAAATAGCCTTAAAATCTTATCCTGGTTGGTTAAAAACTATCGGTAAGGATGAGAAAGATGACAATCTTGGTTTTCGCATTAATTGGGTATTAAGAAAAATATCTGAACACTGTATTAAACTAAAAGCCAAGAAACAAGTTAAAAATCAAATCACAAATTCTAAAGTTGGTTATAAATTTTGTGATAAGATTTTAAAAGAAAACTGAAAAATAGGATGCAATCCACCTTCTAGAAATTCCAAATATTCTAAATACTCTCGAAAGAGAAAATTCAAATGGAAACCTTGGAAAAAGAACACATCTTTTTCAAAGAATAAAAAATATATTAGAAAAAAGAAACCTTCTAAAAAACCATCTCTAAAAAAGAAGTGTCGTTGTTACATTTGCAACGAAGAAGGCCATTATGCACCTGATTGTCTTAAAAAGGGAAAAAGTGCAAATAAAATGATAAAATTTCTTGAAGAACAAGAATTAGAAATATTTTATGGGGAAGATTTATCTGATTCTGATATTTCTAATTATGAAATTTTATATGAGATTGAATATGATTCGAAAACATCCGATGAAGAACTTGAAAATATGTTACTAAAGCCGTTTATTAAAAATAAACTATTTAAGTAACTCCGAGCTGTTTTTTGGAGAAACTCTTTTCTTAAAAATCAAACCTATTTGAACACAAGATGTGTTTAATAAAACAGTATGTACGAGATCTATTCAAGATTTGACTAACAGGTTTATAAAACAGTTTAAACAAACTTTAAACTCAGCATAACCAAGAATGAGATGAGGAGATGTAGAAAGATTAAGTTCACGATTTTTTACGTGGTAAAACCTCACCAACTGAGGAAACATCCACGACTCCCTCTACGGAGTAAAATAAAAATTCCACTAAAACAAATTTACCAGTTACAAACTATATAACTAACATGCATACAACTCAGACCTATATAAGTTTAGGAATGTACCCTCTGGTGTCCTTATAACTTCTCTGCAGTTCTGATTGTAGATGTTGTTCTCCCAGTTTGTTAACTTCTGATTTGTTCCAGCACTTTACGTCGACTCTTGTTCACAAAATCTTATTACCAACACTTTTTGTGTTGTAGGGTGAAAGTGTTTGTGGAGGTGCTCTCTAACACATGCATGCACACACTCACACTTATTAAGTACAAACAGTCCTAGAAAATTACATATAAGGCTATATGCAGTGATTTTTCTTTCTCTCTCTTCTCACAAAACTTTGAACCTTTTTGACCTTTAAATCAATCCCAGAATCCACGGATATCTTGCTTAGAAGACAGTCAAGATCTTAATCAATCTCAGAATTTTGAAAAGATTTTCGAGATTGAAAACCTCCAAGTGTGATTCCAAACTAGGTCAAAGGTTTAGTTTTAAGAGAACTAGAAACAGAAAACATTTATTGTTGATTTCAAAGTTAAAAGAAATTTTCAGAAAAGAATCAACAATATATTTCTCAAGATGAGAAATAAAACATGTAGATCTAAGTGTGATGTAACATGCAGAACATAGATCTGAAATTTCTATGAAGAAGAAAATAGATCTAAGTAAATAGTTTAATTTGGGAACAAGATCTAACGAACAAGAGGTTACAGCAACACAACTATCTCTCAAAAACTCAAGAACACTCAGGGTAGTGTTTTGGATATGTAGGAGTTTTAGAGAAGTGTTTGGTTTGAAAGAGGATTGACGAACAGAGGTAAGGTTTAGGGTTTCTAACTCTCTCTCTCTTTCTGTTTTCTCTCTTCTCTCCCTTCTCTCTCCCTTCTCTCTCTCTTCTCTCTACTCTCTCTCTCTCTCTCTTTCTGTTTTCTCTCTTCTTACTCTCCTCTCTCTCTTCTCTCTACTCTCTCTCTCTTTTACTCTCAGGAATGAACTGGCCAAAAGTCTTAGACGATTGAGAGGAGGGTCCCTTTTATAGGACGAAGAGAAGGATCGAGAAGCAGGTTCAAAAACAAGGGTCAGGATTGAGTCAAGCTGGATTGACTTAAATCCAAGGGCTCACAGAAAGCGGTGATTAAAATTCACCTGATTGGTTCAGGAGTGATACATAGGGATTACCAAAGAAAGCATGAAGGTCGTTGATAAGGTTTGATCCAATGGTGGTAAGCATACGCGTTTATATACTCAGTAAAGAAACACAAAATGCACCAATCAGCAAGCAACAGGTGTTGATCAGTAAGGCGATATAAAACGCGCGTCTAAAAGTAATTACAACCACACCCTGAATTCTCTGCCGCTTTTGGTTTCTACCCAAACCAACTTTGAGCCAATAAACCCATTAAACCATAATTAGAGATTGAACCCACAAACTTTTAAAACCAAGTTTTAATTAATAAAACCTTTATTAAAAAATGTTTATAAAATCCCAAAAAATTATTCAAAAATCAAATTTAGAAATTTAAGCCTACTCAATATATACACACACATAAATATTCAATATGACATGTATAGGATGCATTCTATTGTGTGTGAGTGTTGGAAATTTGGTCTTGATCACTACAAGATAAATGAATGAAATAGCAATCCAATCTCTGAGGTTCTTTGGTTTCTAGGATAGACATAATTTTGTCTTAATTTCCAAACTAGATGAACTCTTATACAATATATACTCAAGTGAGTCAAGAGTATAAGGGCTTCAATCTCCCCCTTTGGAAATATGAGACAAAATCTCCTTTGAGTCAACTAGGACTCGTAGGGCGACAAAAAATAAGAAAAACCTATTCCTATAAAGATTTTATCTACCCAAATCCCAGAAAATAAAAGTACATAACTCAACTATTAACAATTGAATACCCTATTACATCAGTTGAGAAAAACTGTACAAAAACCTGCAATGAATCACTAAGATCAAGCAGTTCAGTATATATACAAATATTCATAACGACACAAATTTCTCCCCCATTTTGTCTCAAATGGACAAAGGAAAAAACTTGGATAAACAGCAAAGCTATTACTCAGCACAAACCATACCAATAGATTTCCGCAAAGAAATGAATCTATTATAATCTAGAGGTTTGGTAAACATATCTGCGAGTTGAAAATCAGTAGAAAGATAATTAATTTATAATTCCTTAGTTTCAACCAATTCGCGTATAAAGTGATGTCCTATTTTTATGTGCTTTGTTCGCGAGTGTTGAACAGGGTTTTTAGAAATATTAATCGCACTTTGATTATCACAATAGAGATGCAATTGATTTTCTTGAATACCATAATCACTTAGCATTTGTTTCAGCCACGGTAATTGAGTACAACAGCTGCCAGCGGCTATGTATTCAGATTCAGCTATCGAGAGTGATGTGCCGTTTTGTTTCTTACTACTCCATCCTACCAAGTTATTACCTATATAATAACATGCTCCTAATGTGCTTTTACTATCATCAGTACACCCAACCCAGTCAGCATCAGTGTACCCAATTATAGTGATTGGTGTGTCATTAGTGTACCAAAGTCCTAGATTCAGAGTGTCTTTCACATATTTAATGATACGTTTAACAGAATTCAAATGGCTGTCTTTAGGATTATTTTGATAACGAGCACATACACACACAGCATACATAATATCAGGACGCGAGGCAGTAAGATATAGTAAGGTTCCTATCATACTACGATATAGAGTAGGATCTACGAATTTTCCATTTTCATCTTTAGAAAGTTTTAGCGTAGTACTCATGGGCGTTCTAACATCTTTATCACTCTCTAGGCCAAATTTCTTTACTATCTCTAAAGCGTACTTAGATTGCGATACAAATAATCCTTCTGAATTTTGTTTGACTTGAAGGCCTAAGAAGAATTGTAACTCCCCCATAAGGGACATTTAAAATTCCTTATGCATAGTTTCAGAGAAGGAATTTACTTCTGAGGGAGAAGTTGATCCAAATATAATATCGTCAAAATAAACTTGAGCAATAATGATGTGTTTGTCAAAATGTTTGACAAAAAGGGTTTGATCATTTCCACCTCTTTTGAAACCTTTATCTAAGAGGAAACTGGAAAGACGCTCATACCAAGATCTAGGTGCTTGTTTAAGGCCATACAAATCCTTTTTAAGACGAAATACATGATTTGGATATTGAGGGTCAATGAACCCTTTAGGTTGTTCTACATAGGTCTCTTCAGTCAATATTCCATTAAGGAATGCAGATTTGACATCCATTTGGTAAAGTGTAAAATGTATGTGGCAAGCTATAGCAAAGAGCAGACGAACAGATTCTAAACGAGTAACAGGTGCAAAAGTCTCGTTAAAATCTATTCCTTCAATTTGAGAGTATCCTTGAGCAACTAATCTAGCTTTATTTCTAATTATTATCCATTTTTCATCAGTCTTATTTTTAAAAATCCAACGTGTGCCAATAACCTTTTTGTGATCAGGACGAGGAACAAGATACCAAACTTCATGAATGACAAATTGAAGAAGTTCTTCCTGCATAGCAGAAATCCAGTGAGAGTCATTCAATGCCTAGTTTACATTCTTTGGTTCCACGAGGGAAACAAAACATGCATAATGTACATAATTTCTTAGTTGGGATCTTGTACGCACTGGCTCACTAGGGTTACCAACTACGTTATTTATGGGATGATCTTTAGAAACCCAGTTAGGTACTTCAGGTGTCTCAATTGGTAAAGAATTATCTATTTCAGAAGAGTCATTTTCTAAAGTGTTTGTAGGCACTTCATCAATAGTTGATTCGCCAGTCTTGTTCTCTACAATAGTGTCACTTACAATTACATTTATGGATTCCATCAAGGTTTTAGTGTGAAGATTATACACTCGATAGGCTCTACTGTTAAGCGAGTATCCTAGAAATATAGCTTTATCTCCCCTACTCTCAAATTTGGATAAGTGTTCCCTATCTTTGCATACATAACAAGTACTGCCAAAGGTTCTAAGGTACTAAAGATTAGGCTTTTTATTGTACCAAAGTTCGTAAGGAGTTTGTTTGGAATTCTTTCTAAGATATACCCTATTTATGATGTGACATGCAGTACGGATAGATTCTACCCAAAAGTATTTAGGCAAATTCTTAGCATGTAACATAACTCGTGCCATCTCTTGTAGGGTACGATTCTTTCTCTCGGCAATTCCATTTTGTTGAGGAGTCTTAGGAGCACTGAATTCGTTTTTGTAGCCATTATAGTCACAGTATTCAATAATACCAGTGTCTTTGAATTCACCACATCTATCACTACGAATTCTATTTACTTGAGTGTCCTTTTCATTTTCAATCCAAAGAAGAATTTTTAGGAAAGTTTGAAAAGTGTTGGACTTTTGTTTTAAAAAGGCTATCCAAGTAAATCTGGTGAAGTCATCAACCATAACTAGAATATAACTGTGTCCACAGAGACTAACAGTTTGGGAGGGACCCATTAGGTCCATATGGATGAGCTCCAAGGTATTAGAGGTAAGAATATCATTAACTTTCTTATGAGGTGCCTTAACAATTTTACCTTCCTGACAAGAACCACAGATAATGTTGGGTATGGGTTTAATTTTAGGAACTCCTCTAACTATTTCCTGAGAGGTCAGTCTACTAAGATTATCGTAATTTATATGACCCATTCTGTTATGCCATATCTCGTTGTCATCCATTCTGGCAACATTACAGATTTCAGACTTGTTCATGATAGTATAACAATTGTCAGGAGTCCTGAATCTTGTAATTATGCATTCACCTTTTTCATTTAAAATTTTGCAATTGTTCTTTGAAAAGGTAACAGTATGATCTGAGTCACAAAATTGCGCGATACTAAGTAGATTGGCCTTAAGACCTTTAACTAGAAGAACATCTTCAAGAATAGGAAGTCCATCTTCTTGGAGAGTACCTTTGCCTATGAGCTGAGATGATACTCCATCACCAAAAATGACTTTTCCAGCAGCAAAGCTAGTTTTATTTAAGAGTTTTGTATCATCACCAGTCATGTGCTTAGAACATCCAGAGTCTAAATAGCAATCAGAGGATGTGTGTTCAGCTTTTAAAGCAGTAACAACTATGTTACACTTCATCAGAGGTAATAGATCATCTTTTCTAACCCAAATTGCTCTAGTTTTCATTTTGCGCCTATTAGCTCTCAATTGATAAAATTTACGAGCATTGGATTTTTGTTGAAAAATGTTTTGCGCATGATTTTGAATTTTGTGAAAGACTTGAGCATTTGGTTTAGGAAGATTTTTAGGCATCCTTCTAGGAAATGTTCTTTTAGCTTTGGTCTTTCTCTTCCTATAATTAGAGTTTTTGTCTGGTTGTCTAGGAAGTACATAATTGTTGCGGCTCCTCCTAGAATAGTTAAAATTCTGATAGATATAAGGATTACAGACAGGTTTGACAAGTCTCCTAGCATAGCAACCATCAAAAGAGTGACCGTATATGTCACAATAGAAGCAGTAAAGATTGCTCAAAATTGGGGTCTCCTTAGGAAAGTTTCTAAACAAAGGTTTTGAGGAATTTTGAGGTTGAACTCTATTCCTAGGTAGTACAGGTTTGAATGTAGATTCACTCTTTCTAATAAAGGGGCAGACGTATTTAGCCTTAGGTGAACTTTCGTGTTTAGAGCAACTTGATTCCCCAATGCTAAAATTTTGATGTTTTGAATCGAACTTAGTTTTTAGGGAATGAAAATCTGGGCATATTTCAATAGGTCTTTTACCTCCTGACACAAACTTGATAGGTTCAAAAGATTTTGTTTGTGGCTTCAAATTGGGGCAAAACCCTATTCTAGTTCGATCATCAGAATTGGTTTTAGATTCAGCAACAAATTCATCAAAACAGTTAGAATTATTTTCAAATTTTGTAAATTTTTTGAAAACAGTTGATGTCTTTTCTTTGGTTTGTTCCAATTCTAACAATGTCCCTTTGTATTTTTTCTCTAGAGTTTCATTTATTTCAGTCAAATTTCTGAGTTTTTCATCAAACACTTTAATTTCACTTCCATGAGTTAAACATTGGGTGGTATACTCTTCAGCATTCAGTTTGACCATCAGTCTTAGATCTTCCAACTTTTTGGTGAGATCTTTCACAATTTTTTCTAGTCTAGCGCTTTTCTTGAGAGTTTTAGCATAAAGTGTGTGAATGTCTGGGAGGTCTTCATTGTCCGAGTCACTAAGTGTAGTGTGTGAAGTGACCCCTAAGGCTTCATTCTTTGAACTCACACACCCATCTAAACCAGTAACAACAATATTCAAAACATCAGACATAGAATTACTAGATTCATCCTCACTAATAAGCATAGGCATATCATCATTATATATAATCTTGGCAAAGAAAGACATGCATGGATCAAAAACATCAGATGACTCAGGTTCCTCATTTTCAGAGTCACTTGAATCATCCCATGTTTTGCAAATGTTGGCTCTAGTGTGTTTGTTTTGAGCGTTCAAGTTAACTCTACAGTCTTGTGCAATGTGCCCTAGTTTACCACATCTATAGCATTCTGTCTTCTTAAGGTCTCTGTTAGGTCTAATATGAGAGTCCTTGTGATTTTTTTCATGGCTTTTCTCATGAGATCTGTGATTAGATGGAATTGGATAATTTGACTTGCCTTGTTTATTTTCCATTTTGTTTATAAACTTAATGATTTTCTTAAACTGTTTTGACATTAAAACAATCTGATTGTCTAAACTTTCTATATCGCATTCCTCATCAGAGTCATCATTGGAAGTATTAAACTCAGGCTTAATCAATTTAGAAGAGAAGCTTAGATTGGAACTAGTATGTTTCTTATGGGACTGGTTCAATTGTTTCTTAAATTCCAGTTCCATTTCCACAGTTCTTAATTTACTACTGAGTAGTTCAGGAGTGAGATTAATATCACACATTTCCTCAATAGCATATCTTTTGTTATCAAATTTATGTGGTAATGATCTCGGAATTTTAGATACAATTTCCTGTCTATCATAAGTTATCCCATTAGCATGCAGTTTGGTCACAATATCAGTTAGGTTCATATAGAAGTCATCAAATGACTCAGTCTTAGACATAATTAGGGAATTATACTGTTGAATGAGCATTTGAGTTTTAGCAGCCTTAACTCTAGTGTCACCTTCATGCGCAGTAACCAAAGTGTCCCAAGCTTTCTTAGAAGTGGTACAAGATGAGATTATTTTGAACTCATGTTCATTTATGGACATAAATATGGCATTCTTTCCTTTGTTATTATTTCAAGAAACCTGTTTCTCTTCTTAAGTGAACTCACTTAATGCTTTCTTAACCATCTCATTATTTCCTTCAATGGCTGGTTTTGTAGGAAAAGTGTAACCATTTTCAACAATGTCCCAGACATCATCTCCCAGAGTTCCTTGAATGAAAGCAATCATTCTTACTTTCCAGTAAGCAAAATTGGTTCCATCAAAGATAGGAGGTCTGGTCAAGTTACCAAATCTTTCATTTTTCTCGTCCATATTTGATTTTCCGAGAAAAAAATTCAGAAACACAGGATCTCTTTAAAAGAATTTTACCAAGCTCTGATACCAAATGAAAATATGTTACTAAAGCCGTTTATTAAAAATAAACTATTTAAGTAACTCCGAGCTGTTTTTTGAAGAAACTCTTTTCTTAAAAATCAAACCTATTTGAACACAAGATGTGTTTAATAAAACAGTATGTATGAGATCTATTCAAGATTTGACTAACAGGTTTATAAAACAGTTTAAACAAACTTTAAACTCAGCACAACCAAGATTGAGATGAGGAGATGTAGAAAGATTAAGTTCACGATTTTTTACGTGGTAAAACCTCACCAACTGAGGAAACATCCACGACTCCCTCTACGGAGTAAAATAAAAAAATCCACTAAAACAAATTTACCAGTTACAAACTATATAACTAACATGCATACAACTCAGACCTATATAAGTTTAGGAATGTACCCTCTGGTGTCCTTATAACTTCTCTGCAGTTCTGATTGTAGATGTTGTTCTCCCAGTTTGTTAACTTCTGATTTGTTCCAGCACTTTACGTCGACTCTTGTTCAAAAGATCTTATTACCAACACTTTTCGTGTTGTAGGGTGAAAGTGTTTGTGGAGGTTCTCTCTAACACATGCATGCACACACTCACACTTATTAAGTACAAACAGTCCTAGCAAATTACATATAAGGCTATATGCAGTGATTTTTCTTTCTCTCTCTTCTCATAAAACTTTGAACCTTTTTTACCTTTAAATCAATCCCAGAATCCACGGATATCTTGCTTAGAAGACAGTCAAGATCTTAATCAATCTCAGAATTTTGAAAATATTTTCGAGATTGAAAACCTCCAAGTGTGATTCCAAACTAGGTCAAAGGTTTAGTTTTAAGAGAACTAGAAGCAGAAAACATTTATTGTTGATTTCAAAGTAAAAAGCAATTTTCAGAAAAGAATCAACAATATTTTTCTCAAGATGAGAAATAAAACATGTAGATCTAAGTGTGATGTAACATGCAGAACATAGATCTGAAATTTCTATGAAGAAGAAAATAGATCTAAGTAAATAGTTTAAGTTGGGAACAAGATCTAACGAACAAGAGGTTACAGAAACACAACTATCTCTCAAAAACTCAAGAACACTCAGGGTAGTGTTTTGGATATGTAGGAGTTTTAGAGAAGTGTTTGGTTTGAAAGAGGATTGACGAACAGGGGTTAGGGTTAGGGTTTTTAACTCTCTCTCTCTCTTTCTATTTTCTCTCTTCTCTCTCTCTTCTCTCTACTCTCTCTCTCTTTGTGTTTTCTCTCTTCTCTCTCTCCTCTCTCTCTTCTCTCTAATCTCTCTCTTTTTTACTCTCAGTAATGAACTGGCCAAAAGTCTTAGACGATTGAGAGGAGGGTCCCATTTATAGGACGAAGAGAAGGATCGAGAAGCAGGTTCAAAAACAAGGGTCAGGATTGATTCAAGCTAGATTGACTTAAATCCAAGGGCTCACAGACAGCGGTGATTAAAATTCACCTGATTGGTTCAGGAGTGATACACACGGAATACCAAAGAAAGCATGCAGGTCGTTGATAAGGTTTGATCCAACGGTTGTAAGCATACGCGTTTATATACTCAGTAAAGAAACACAAAATGCACCAATCAACAAGCAACTGGTGTTGATCAGTAAGGCGATATAAAATGCGTGTCTAAAAGTAATTACAACCACACCCTGAATTCTCTGCCGCTTTTGGTTTCTACCCAAACCAACTTTGAGCCAATAAACCCAGTAAACCATAATTAGAGATTGAACCCACAAACTTTTAAAACCAAGTTTTAATTAATAAAACCTTTATTAAAAAATGTTTATAAAATCCCAAAAAATTATTTAAAAATCAAATTTAGGGATTTAAACCTACTCAATATATACACACACATAAATATTCAATATGACATGTATAGGATGCATTCTACTGTGTGTGAGTGTTGGAAATTTGGTCTTGATCACTACAAGATAAATGAATGAAATAGCAATCCAATCTCTGAGGTTCTTTGGTTTCTAAGATAGACATAATTTTGTCTTAATTTCCAAACTAGATGAACTCTTATACAATATAGACTCAAGTGAGTCAAGAGTATAAGGGCTTCAGAACTCGTATTTATGTATAATACTGCAGAAGTACGAGGTAGTAGCGAAGATGAGATACAAACAACAACCCTTCGTGAAATAGTTGGAGAAGAAATCACGTTTACCAACGAACAGCTACAAGAAATTGATTATCAAAGATAACTTATAAAAAAGGAAGATGTCTATAAATTATCAAAATTCAAATTATTCTCAACAAGAATATTTTAACAATTAATGGTAATACTACTGCTGGCTCAACAGATGATGAACCAGCAGATATTAAACTTTTTGATTTAAAAAAGATCAAAAGATAGAAGAAGAAACACCCAAATATTATATATATGCATATCGGGTTTATTCAAATCTGTATTCCTGCCCTGTTTAGACAAGGTATGGATACACCCGTAGCTATACTGATCTTAGACAAAAGATTGAGTAATTCTATGAATGCCATAATTGGAGGAGTCCAATCCAATTTGGTAAATGGAGTTATTTGGTTTAACATAAAACCAAATTTCTTCATATCTATTGATGATCCAAATATTGAGGAATCTGTCATTATAAAAATCTAAACCAAAGGAATAGGAATGAAAGATACCTCAAGAAATATGTCAATATATTGGAAAACAATTCATGAATTGACAACTTTACCACATACAAATACACAAAATGTGGATAGAAATATTATAGAAATATTTGAACCTCGACCATTTGATTCGGCAATACAGCCCAGATTAATCAACTGGAGAGATTTGGAAGTACCAAAATAATGGATACTACCCCAAATAACAGAACCACCTCCTGAAAAACAACGAAACAGCGTTGAATTACAGGTATCTGGTAATAATGTTTATTTTAAAAATAAACATTCAGAAAATTGGCAAAAGAACTTTCCTGACAATGATTAGGAAAATTTAAAAAGAAAAAACCTTTTAAAAGGCGATAGTAGTAATAGTAAACCTCATATTGCTATGAAAAATATACAAGTACCAATATTACCTGGAACAAATTATCTAAAAGAAGATAATATAAAATTCAGTCTAATTTATCATTTCCAATTAGGAAAAGAAGAAATAATCTTCTCACCAAGCCATGGAAAGAGAAGATATACTTATGTATTAGGTTACTTTAATTTTGCAGGCTATAAACCATATCGTCTTTGCACATTAATTGATACAGGAGCAACTATATGTTCTTGTAAACCTAATGCTTTACCTCCTGAAAAATAGACAAAAATGAAAAATCCTATTGCTGTAACAGGCATCAATGGGACACAAAATTTCATTGATTTAAAAGCCAAAAAAGTGGCTATATGGTTTAATGAAAAGAAATTCATTATTCCAAAAATCTTATGCTTTCCAGAAATGCATCGAGATTTTATTTTAGGCAACAATTTTATCTCAGAATATTTGCCTATAAGTATTGATGAGGGAACTATAAATTTAACCCTCAACAAAGATGTAGTAAAAATCCCTTTACTACAACAACATAAATATAAATGTGAAAGAGATTTTCGCCCTACTAAGAAAGGGGATATAACTCCTTTTATCAAAGCCCTTGAAGAAACTCATTGGCTTTATACTATATTAAATGATAATTTTAGTGAAAACCCACTAAAATTATGGAATAAAAGTCCAAGATATTGTAATCTCAAACTAAGAGATCCCAATGTCATTATAAGAGTAAAACCAATGATCTATACCAGAAATGATATAGATGAATTTTATAAACAAATCAAAGAATTATTGGATATAAACCTTATTGAAGAAACAATAACTCCACACTCTAGCCATGTCTTCATGGTGAGAAAACACAATGAAGTCATAAGAGGAAAAGCTAGAATGGTTATAAATTATAAAAGATTAAATGAACAATTAGAATTTGATGGTTATTTTATTCCAATAAAAGATATATTAATTAACCAAACTAAAGGAAAAATTTTCTTTAGCAAATTCAATTGTAAATCTGGATTTTGGTAGTTAAAACTAACTGAAGAATCCAAGCCATTGACAGCCTTTAGTACCCCTAGAGGACATTATCAATGGAATGTTATGCCTTTTGGACTAAACACAGCTCCTCTGGTATATCAAAGATGGATGGACAAAATCTTTAAAGACCTTAAAGATTTTTGTGTTGTCTATATAGATGACATCCTTATTTTTTCCAAAACCATAGAAGAACATAGATATCATCTAAAAATTATCTGTGAAAAATTCCAAAGACATGGAATCATTTTATCACCTAAGAACATTGATATTGAAAAAACAGAAATTAATTTTCTTGGCATAATCCTAAATCAGGATGGCCTACAATTACAAGATCAATCATCTCTAAAATAAGATATTTTAATGAGAAAATTTTGGATAAAAAACAATTACAAAGTTTCCTAGGAATCCTTAATTATGGAAGAAATTTCATAAAAGGATTATCTCAAAAAGAATTACCACTTCTTGAAAAACTTAAAAAGAATGAAGTTTTTACATGGAGTGCTAACGATACTCTTGTTGTTAAAACAATTAAACAAGAAATCATTAATAATTGTCCAAAAGTTTATTTTCCTAAAACAGGAGATAAATTAATATTGGAAACTGATGCTTCGGATAATTGTTGGGGATGTGTTCTCAAAGCAATTCCTTCAGAATATTAGAATGAAAACAATCCTTCCAATAATTTCGGTATTCGTGGTAAGAAAACTGCTATACCAAAATCAATTCAAAAACATGAATTAATATGTGGATATAATTCAGGAAAATTTAAACCAAACGAACTGAATTATATTATTTTTGAAAAAGAATTACTAGCAATAAAACTTGCTATTAAAAAATTCCATATTTTCTTAGCACCTGAAGACTTTATTGTCAGAACAGATAATAAAGCTGTGAAAGACTTCCTGATAAACAAAAGAAATATTTTAGAAGGAAGAAGACTTATATTTTGAGATATATTTTGTTTGTTCAAATTATCTCTTCTTGAGAAAAAAGGATGAATCTGTCATTATAAAAATCCAAACCAAAGGAATAGGAATGAAAGATACCTCAAGAAATATGTCAATACATTGGAAAACAATTCATGAATTGACAACTTTACCACATACAAATACACAAAATGTGGATAGAAATATTTGAACCTCGACCATTTGATTCAGCAATACAGCCCAGATTAATCAACTGGAGAGATTTAGAAGTACCAAAACAATGGATACTACCCCAAATAACAAAACCACCTCCTGAAAACCAAGATTGTCATCTTTCAATACAGAATTCATATAAAAGGTAACATATTGATGAGAAATATGAAATTTAATTGTAATGAATAAGTTTGATCATAAAATTATAAATCTGGAAAAATAGTGAAAATGGGTATTAGAATTAAGGTGGAGTAATTCTGGATAATTGATGTTGGATCCCATATTGTAGATGATTTATTTAATCAATTGATATATGAAAATATGTATATTGATGATAAGTACTGTTTAGGATGATTTTAAGTGTAAGAAGAGCAAATAGAGAGGCAAAAATGAAACTCAAAAGGCAAAAATGAGAGGAATGAAAAGATCCACTTTGGAGAGTTTTAGATCTTCTTTTTGAGTGCATTCGGAAAATATTTGAGAAAAACTTAAAATGCATACCTGACTCAATTTTTCATGTAGAATATAAATATGAATTTGGATTGATGATTTGGATAATGTTTCGATCTAATTTTTTTGCATTTTAAAAATAGGCCTACAATTGTGGATTTTGACTCTGTTCGGCTGCCTTACTTGGCCAGGGTTAGTTATTTACATAGTTTTGTTATTCGGGTTGATTTCAGGTTATTTCGGGATGTCCGTAGTTGTGATTAGAACTTATGAAAAATAATTATAGATGTTATTAAATACCTTGGAATAGTCGGGATAAAATCGAGGTGTGGATTTAGGAGTGTTTAGGATGAACGACACTGAAACATTTGTTAACGGATTCCAGTGGGAATTTCGAATGGAATTAGGATACGGGCTGGATTGAGATAGGCTTAGTGTTCATACTTAATATTATGAGGGTGAATCAATAAAATAAGTGATTATTTAAATATTCAGGAGTCGGGATTAGACTCGGGAAATAAAGGCTAGTGCTACAAGTGACATGCACACTTAGTCGATTTTATTGTATATATATACGGGTATATATATATATATATTGTGTGTGATTGATATTTTTTAAACATGCCTACTCTAGGGGAAGTTATCGGAGGAGTTTGCACACAGTGGGCGGTTTTCCCCAGCGAATCCCAACAGGTGTAGCATCGATCCCCCGAGTCACAGGTCTGTGCACGACCACCCTATGTGAGTTTTGAGTCCAGGTGGAGTAATATGATATGGTTAATACCTACTGACTCAAGACTATGACCACCTCCAGTTTTATGTTTATGCTTTGGGTTCGGTGGCGAGATTCAAACTGGGTGGCCTAGGCTGAGGTGTATATCCCTCGAGCATGATAGCATGCTAGAGATTTGCATCCGTGAGGTAATGCTCTTCGAATTGCAGTTATACGTATATAGCGAGCGATATATATATATATATATATATAGGAGAAGGCTCACCTACATCATGCTATATATTTCATCCAGACATCAAACCTAGTTGTAAGCCCTAAAAAACTTTTGTTCACAAATTTTTTATTTTCTCTTGGAATTAACCTTCCAATTAACCCATATTCAAAATTAGGTCAAAATACTTTTTGTACCTATTTTTAAAAAATCCACAAAAAACTGCTCAAAATACCTTATTTATAAGGGTCTGCGCCGGCTGTTTTTTTGTGAATTTTTTAAAAATAGTTACAAAATGTATTTTGACCTAATTTTTTGAATATGGGTTGATTAGATTTCAAGGAAAAAATAAAAAATTTGGAGAAAAAGTTTCTTTGGGCCTAGAACTAAGTGCGATGTATGGTGTGATGTATACATCATGATGTAGGTGAGTCTCTCTCTCTCTCTCTCTCTCTCTCTCTCTATATATATATATATATATATATATATATATATATATATATATGTGTGTGTGTGTGTGTGTGTGTGTGTGTGTGTAAAAATATATACATGCAAATTAAAGGATTTTACGAACAGTAAATTTATATGCATCCGAGAGGATAGCTCGGGGATGCTATATGGAAATACGTACATAAGTGTGATATAAATATATACGGGTGCGTGACACTAATGCATGAACATTGAATTAATAACTAGCATAAAGTTATGTGAAATGAATTGATAAGATTATAAATGAGGTTTATAATGAATAATCATATGCAAAATCTCAATGAGAATTCCAAGTTAAATAAAAAGTATATGTGGGGCATAAGGCAGCATATGGGATAAAGATTAGCAGAGGTACTGTTAGGCTGGGTAGCATAACTATGGTGTTTAAAATACATGCGTTATATTTACACTATAAATGATGGGCGAGGGGTATCTCATGGGAGTGTGACACCGGTTTAAATATCAAAGATTGCAGGACATATTTGTTCATGTATTTTAAACAATTAAAAAATGTTTTCAAAAGGTTTTGGTATCAAAATAGTTTCAAAACTTTTTGGTGTTCAACCGTAGGGATGCCTGGCTTAACCATCCTTCTAATCAGATGATGCTGCAGCAGTTGTCGATGCCTGCATGATTGATTATACGCATCTATCCTTGAGATCTAGATAGGAGGTACTTCAGAGTCATTTTGGGCATGTCTCCCAATCAGTTGGTATTTAATTTATTCGAATACTTTCATTTCTATTAGTTGAATTATTGTATTGTGGCTTTTTACCGAGAATTATCGATAAATTTATGCATGCCAGATAATGTGAGTTTCATTATTTGCATGGTTGGTTATGTGAATCGGAATTTTATCTAAGTAAGTTAATAAGTTTTAAAAATTTGACACGAGGCCTAATAGGGTATTAGTAATTAAAAATGTTTTCGACAGGGATGCTAGGAATGAACCAGATGAGAATCTTGTTTTATTTTAATAGGGGACTAATCATCCGTTATTGAAATAGGTGTGGTGCCACAGATGGTATCATAGAATCAGCTTCTAGTGTCCTTAGGATCTATGCGGACTTACTATGTTTCAGTGTTGCTTTTCTTTGATATAAAACCTTATATATAAGACTATCGATTCATATTACGATTTACGTTCTCGTGCTATTAACTATAATTGAAGTGAATCTTATATGAGTTCGATTGAGTTTCGTATGCCAAATAATAGAGGATGACCAGTAAGAGCCATTAGGAGGACTGCAGGAGGAGTGGCTCAGTCGGAGCTGCAGACTATTCAGGGGACGGTGACCGTAGCAAAGGTCACCACTATTGTTTCTTAGGTAGTAAATGTTGCGATGACATCTAGAGTATACCAGTTTCCCCAAACATCGCCACAACAGATGATGGTGACAATTTAAACTCAACCAATACAGTCGGTATGGGAGAGAGTCAGAGGGGAATTTCAAAAGGGCCATCCACCAAAGTTCAAGGGAAATTATACATATTATATTAGCTAGATAAGGGAAGGAGGACATGTTTCTTTTACAGAGATATTTTTCGAGATGGTAATAGTTTCTCGCTATATGAGAATGAATAAAACGATTGATAATGATTTCTTGTGAGTGGAAATAAGATTTGAATGATATGCCAACAGTAGGGCCACATGCGTCAAACTTGTCCGTAACGAGCGAGTGGATAAAAGCAGGGTGCTTAGCTGGGATAACAGTTGAAATAATTTTTTTTGGGTCAGTTCAGACGTGAGTAATGTGTCCAAGGACCAACTGGACAGCTAGTTCCATTGGTAATTGAAAGTATGAATTTTATCATTGGGTAAATGGGGTAAGTTTTGTGTGACATGATTGCATCACGATATTTTTTTAGCACTAGATTTGGGTGTGTGATGGGTTTAGTGGATGTATCGTTAGTAATACTATTGTTTATATATATTTAACGTTGGGTAGCGGTGCTCTCCTTGGTCCCATATGCAGGGGATTGGGTGTGGACACTGAGAGGATATGTTTTTATGGATCTATCTAGAGAGAAATGATATTCGAATATGATGATATCCAATGTATGGACTAGTTGGCGGCAGTTTAAGCGATAGTGGACTGTTACGGATTCGTTGTTCAAGGGTAGTATGTGTTGTTTTTAAGATGACTCACTTGAGAGAGGGTCGAGCCCGCGTATATATTATATTGTAAAGGAGACTTCTAATAGTAGTATTGTCTCATTATATTTGATCCCTGTGCATAGGGATTTTACCGATGTAATTCAGAGGATATCGGGCTTATCGTCGTGTAGAGAGATTGAGCTCATTATTGATTTAGCTTTGGGGACTTAGTGATATTGCGATCATTATATTGTCTGACTCCTTTAGATATGTGGAAGTGGAAGATTATACTATACATTTGGGAAGAGGATTTTGGGCGCCCCGATTACGTACGTTAGGAATTAGGAGACGTTGTTGGGCGTTAGGGCATCAATTTTGAACGTTAATTCTTTTACATGTATATAAAACACTTTGAACTAAGAGTTATTATGCGATATAAGGTCAGTGGAGTTGGGTAGTGCTATGTGGGAAGAACTGGAGAAATTTTGCACCACTAGTTGATAGGTGGGACAATCTCAAGAATAATTAAGTCGCGCTTAGTAAGGTAATCGAGTATATTCTTACTATATAGCCATAATGAGCATGAGGGGCCGAGTTTGATATAAATATGTTATGTCTGTGATATTTGTGCAGATATGCACGGGATATAGGGTGTATGGGCACCCTTGGTAAATTCAATTTTTAGTATAATCCTATATAAGGGGACGTGGAAATAAATGTGTTGAGACGTATGCATGTAGGCCAATTAGAAGCCTAATTGCAATAGTAAGATAAACTGAACTTCATTCGAGGAAGAACATAGTTCGGATATGTATACAGCAAAGAGAGTTATCACTTTCGAGATAGGTTGAAAGACCATGAAGACAAAGGTGAGGGATATCCCTTTCCAAAGGAGGATCCAACTGTTTAGGAAGTATAGCGGAGTCATACTCAGTCAAGTTCTAAGGGTGGCTTGCGCAAAAAATAGGATGTTGGTTTTACCACACGTAAAGGACACAGGAAGTGCGCAGTTTTAGAGAATACGCGTGGGTCACAATTTTTGGCATACCCCCAGAAGGGAAGTAAGATGTACCACATAATGTGGGGAATAGAGCGTGTGGATAAGTGTGAAATGAGACCTCGCAAAGTTTTCTCTGGGTAAACCACTCATTAGAACGGAAAGAATTAGACTGAGGCGATCGACCATAATTTTGCAAAACTTAGTGATTTCAGTGATGAAAAGGATAAGCAGACTAATAGAGCTCATTGTTGTGTTACTAACATCGTCGAAAGGTCAAAATTTCCTTTGGGTTTAGGGAATTGGTTGACCAAGGTAGGAAATCATTGTTAATTTGGGTGAGTTACACTATTGAGAAGTATGCCTAACATTTTAGTGAAGAAATAGAATGAGGCGACACATGGTGCCACCCAACATTATTTTCGATAACGATGAGATCCTTGGGTCCCACCTCTGATAGGGTTATTAGGAGGCAATGGGGATGGAGTTATCTTTTAATTAAGGCATATCACCTGTAGACCGAGGAGTAGACAGGAGGGGTGACTAAGATGTTGAAGAATGCGAGGGATGTGTATTCTGGATTTTAGGGCGAGTGGGAGGATTAATTACCGTTGGTAGAGTTGTGTGTAATAACTCGTACCAGTTTATTATAGGCGAGGCGCCTTTTGAATATTTGTGCAAAAAACCTTGTCGTCCGCTCTCTTGTAGTTTGGAGGTGGGGAATAACAAGTTTTGTGGGCCAAACATGATTTAGAGTACATAAGCATGGATTGAGCTAATTAGAAATTATTTCATGTAGTTCAGGAATGTCGTAAGAGTTACATCATCACGAACAAAAGTTTTTGAAATCTAACATTTGTGGTCAGGTGTTATTATAGATGTCACATATAGAAGTAGTTATGTGGTTAGGCAAAAAGGAGAGTTGGCACCTAGGGATGTTGGGGCCTTTCCTCGATACAAAGTTAATAGAGCCAGTAGTGTATAGGCTCGTATTATTGTAGTATTTTTAGCATGATCACAATGTGTTTTTTATATCTTCATCAAGGTGATACCTTAAGAATGATGTAGTATATCAGTATAAGGTGATTTGAATAGACTAGTCGCTAGTTTTGGGATGTAGTGGGTAGACCTTCAGTCAGGGGGTACCATCAGTGGGTGTATAATGGAAGCACCATATTGTTATCATGATTTAATTTTGGGTATGTTAGAATGTCGTTCAGCTAAAGATCCGAAGTTTTTAGTACCAAGTATATCCGAATGTCGAAAACAAAATTCCTTTGTAAGGGTGGAAGTATGTATACCCCTATTTTGGAGAATATTTAAGTTACACGTGTGTTCGTTATTTTATCAGTTTGAGAAATAAAGTAAATTAGATATATATTAATTAGAAAATATTGAATTAATATTTATGTGTCATTATATTTACTTGTGTGATAAGTAAATGATATTTATAATTTTACATTACGTCGTATGTGGGTAAAAGCGACGGGTTGACGGGATCATATTCGAGACATGCGTGTGGGGTCGTATTGGGTATAAGATGGTAAATTGATGATAGGTGACTTGAATCGTGATTTTGAGTGCACGGATGATTTGGTATGGGCCGAGATAGTCAAAATAAGATACTCGACGGTTGCAATCAGGTTTCGAGGACTTTTAAGCTATACGGGACCCGTACGGGGGTATTCGGATCATTTTAATGTTATAACTTAACCTAATTTTGGGATTTGGAGAATATAAAGGGTTGTTAGAGGAAGGATTCATCCATATACGCATTATAATTCACTTAGGCTTGAGAGAGAGAGAGAGGCAAAAGAGAAAGGAAATTCAAGGGAGAAACTCAAGAGACAATTAAAGAAATCAATTCGGGAGGGAATTGGGTAAAAATCAACACACAAAGAGGATATCAAGGAGAAAATTCAGAATTTTCTAAGATTTTAGACAAGGGTTTAAATTTCTTTGATATTATATGTTGTGTCTTTGTTCATATCATGATTGGTGAAAAACAAATATGAACTTCTGGGTGGGATTCACATGACAAATGGGATTTAGGGGGATGAATCCATAGAAATAAAAGTGATTATTTATCTCATATGGAATCTAAATTTAGATCATATAAAAGGTGAAATCTTTATGAGAAATCTGAAATTAAATTGTGATGAATAAATATGATCTTAAAATTATAAATTTGGAAAAATAGTGTAAAGGGGGTATTAGATTTAAGGTGGATTAATTCTGAATAATTGATGTTGGATCCCATGTTAAAGATGATTTATTGGATCAATTGATATGTGAAAACATATATATTGATGATAAGTAATGTTAGGGCTAATTTTCAGTGTAAGAAGAGAAAATATAGAGGCCAAAAACAAAACTCAAAAGATAAAAAGAGAGGAATGAGAAGAGTCACTTTGGAGGGTTTTAGATCTTCTTTTTGAGTGCTTTCGAAAGATATTTGAGAAAACTCAAAACACATACTTGACTCAATTTTTCGTATAGAATCCAAATATGAAGTCATATTGGTGTTTGGATAATTTTTAGATCTGATTTTTTTTTTACATTTTTAAAACAGACCTATAATTGGGGATTTTAACTCTATTTCGCTAACCTACTTGACCAGGGTTGGTTATTTACATGGTTTTACTGTTCAGGTTAGTTTTGTATTATGTAGTAATGTCCGTATATGTGATTATTACTTATAAAAAATAATTATAGATATTATTAAATACCTTGGAATAGTCGGGATAAAATCAGGGTATGGATTTAGGAATGTTTAGGATGAACGACACTCGAAAATTTGTTACTTCAAATGGAATTGAGATACGAGCTGGATTGAAATGGGCTTTGTGTTCATACTTAATATTATGTGGTTTAATCAATTAAATAATTGATTATTTAAGTATTCTAAAGTTGGGATTATACTCGGGGAATATAGGCTAGTGCTACGAGTGACATACACAGTTGGTAGATTTTATTGTATATATATATATATATATATATATATATATGTTTATGAATATATTTTTGTGTGATTGATATATGTGAAACATACCTACACTAGGGATGCCATCACTGGAGGTTGTGCATAGTTGGCAGTCTATCCTGGCGAATCCCAGCAGGTGTAGCATCAATCCCCCGAGTCATAGGTTTATGCCCGACCACTTTATGTGAGTTTGGATTCCAAGTGGAGTAATGTGGTATGGTTAAGACCCAGTGACTTAAGACTATGAACGCCTCTGATTTTACGTTTACGCTTTGGGTTCGGTGGCGAGATTCCGACTCGGCGGCCCAGGTTGAGGTGTGTATCCTTAGAGCTTGATAACATGCCAGAGATTTACATCTGTGAGGTAATGCTCTGAGGATTGCGACTATACGTATATAGCAAGCGATATATATATATATATATATATATATATATATATATATGTGTGTGTGTGTGTGTGTGTGTGTGTAAGAGAGAGAGAGAGAGAGAGAGAGAGAGAGATGTGATGTGATGTGTTTGCATGTATATATGCGTGTGTAAATATATATACGGGTAAATTAAAGGATTTTAGGGACAGTAAATTTATATGCATCTGAGAGGATAGCTCGAGGATGCTATGTGGAAATATGTATATAAGTATGATATAAATATATACGGTTTCATAACACTAATGTGTGACCATCGAATTGATAATTAGCGTGAAGTTATGTGAAATGAATTGAAAAGATTATAAATGAGGTTTATAATGAATAAGCAGATGCGAAAGGTTAATGAGAATTCCAAGTCAATTAAAAAGTATACGCGGGGTATAAGGCAGTGTATGGGATTAAGATTAGCAGAGGTACTAGTTTGGCTAGGTAGCATAACTAGAGTGTTTAAAATACATGTGTTAGGTATGACCTATAGATGAAGGGCGAGGGGTATGTCATGGGAGTGTGACACCAGTTTAAATATGAAATATTACATGACATATTTATTAATGTATTTTAAGAAATTACAAAATATTTCTAAAAGGTTTTGGGCTCTCACCCATATAAAAATATTTTCTAAACTTCTAAGTGTTCATCCATAGGGACGCCTAGCTTAAATATTCTTCTAGTCAGACGATGCTGCAGCATCTGTGGATGCCTGCAAGCATTGATTAGACGCTTATATCCTTGAGATCTAGATAGGAAGTACTTCAGAGTCATTTTGGGCATGTCACCAAGTCAGCTGGTTTTTATTTTATTCAGATGCTTTCATTTCTGTTAGTTGTATTATTATATTGTGGATTTTTATCGAGAGTTATCAGTTAATTTATTTATGCTAGTGAGTGTGAGTTTCATTATTTGCATGGTTGGTTATGTGAATAGAAATTTTGTGTAAGTAAGTTAATAAGTTTTAAAAATTTGATACTAGGCCTAATAGGTTATTAGTAATTAAAAATATTTTTGACAGTGTTGCTAAGAATGAACCAGGTGATTCCTATTTTATTTTAGTAGAGGATTGATCACCCGTAATTGAAATAGGCGGGGTGTCACATAGTTATAATTTTAAGATGTGATGAAGTTTTCAATAAACACGTTTATATCCTACATGGTATATTATGATTGTTAGATTGTGCTTCTCATGTAATACTTTCTAGTGTTTGTGTGCATCATGCATTTTAGTTACAAGGGATAATAAATAATTATTTGAGTATAAAGGATAGATGTTCCAATTTGAAGATTTCTTTATATCCTTATAATGTTATTAAGCTTTGTATGTCTCATCATCATTTGTCTTCCTAATCTTTCATTGTGTGTCTCTCTTCTCCATGCATTCCATTGTTCTCTATTCTTAGCTATTTCTTGCCTTATTTGTGTATCTTCAATGCTAGGTCTTTTTTCCATTCTTTGAGTACCTAAAAAATACAAAGGATGAACATTCCTATCTGGTACCCTTTGATATTTGTGTCCTTGTTTGTTAGTGAAGGGGTATAATGATCTCCTTTGCCTATACTCATGAAATTTTCTTTTTCTTATTTTGCAAACATCAAATGTATGATTATTTTTACCATAATGTGTGCAATAAGCATTGGTTGAAAGAGATTCACATAAACTTATGTATGGTCTTTCTTTTTGTAAATAATATAAAAATGGTTCTTCTTTAACTTTAGTCGGGCATGAAATTTTTCAAAGGTGTGATTTTTCTTTTGGCAAAAAGTGAAATGAAAATCATGCTAAATGTTTTGAGTTTTTATGACATTTGTTAATAATTTATCTACTTTTTTTCAAAATTCAATACTTCTTTTTCTTTCACAAAATTTGTTGTTAATTTTGAGTTCGCCATTGTAATACCCCTTACTTTCGTGTATTTATTTTTATATTAATTTACATGGTTTGTGTGTGATTTAATATAATTGAAAATTAAAACGAGAATTTGACATGGATATTAATTTGTGTAGAATAGTTAATATTTATGCGAATTGTATATTTACTAGTGTGATAAGGTAAATATAATTATATTGCCTGGTATTACGTCATATGTGAGTATTAGCGACGGGTATTGGTTATCTCTCAACCGGGTTATATATGTGTGTGTGTGTGAATTATATGAGGTTGGGAGATGATTTTTATTTCAGAGTCTCGGATAAAAAATTGGAGTGCACGGTTGATCCGAGAAGGGCCGAGAAAGTCAAAATGACTGCCCGGGGTTTTTATTTGGACTCCGGGGTCTTTTTGGCTAGTTTAACTCGAATAGGGGTATACGAGTCATTTTAAGCATGTATTATTATTTAAAGCTAGGAGTAATTAAGATAGGGGTTATTAGGATCGTGAGAGTGTAAGCCAATCTCAATTTGAGAAAGAAGTATACCCACTAAAGAAAACCCTAGAGAAAGGAAGAGAAAGCTTGAGATTCTCCGGTGTAATCCACAACTTTGAAGAGTATTCAGATTATACATCTTTGAGGCAAGTGATTAAACTTGCTAAATGCTTATGTGTATGATTTATTTCATCATTTGTGTATAAATTATGGTGATGTTTATTATATATGGTAAAAACCTAGATTTTGTGTTGAAATCTAGCATTTGATGTGTATATATGGGTTTGATGGTCTATAAATGGTTGGGATCATATTTAGGTTGATCTATGATGTTAAAATTTGGTTAAAATTGGAGTTCTGATGGTTAGAGGTGATGAATTGTGGTTATAAATTCATGGGTTATGCAAAAAGTGGCAGAACATTGAAATTCTGCAGACCCAAATCGATTCGCCCCCTAGAAAATCGATTCAGTGGAAGATAGAAGTATCAGGTCTTGGACCCGAATCGATTCGGCCAAGTGCAAATCGATTTGGCTTATGCATAAGTGTCAATCCCTTTGGACCGAATCAATTTCGAGATTGGCGAATCGATTCGCTGCATAAGGCGAATCGATTCGGACGGGGGCGAATCAATTCAAAATCTTGTTGTTTTAGAGTGGTTTTCTAGAATTTATTTTACTCATCTCCATTTGGGTTTAGTGATTAGGAACGTTCTAATATGATACCGTAAACACATTTATGAGATAAAAATGTGGGTCTATGATATGAGGTGATGTTGGGGATACATCGAGACGAATGTGGAGGTATAATCAGAAGTTTATTATGCCAATGCGGATCTTAGACACGTGGAGTTAGAAGTGAGAGACCAAGTGTTGCTTAAGGTATCCCCGATGAAAGGTTGAATGAGATTTGGGAAAAAAGGCAAACTTGCGCCGAGGTATGTAGGGCCTTTTCCTATTATAGAGAGAATTGATCATGTGGCCTACAGACTTGCTTTGCCGGAGCAATTGCGGAGAATCCATTATGTGTTCCACGTTTCGTCCTTAAAAAAGTATCGAAGAAGTGAGAGGGCGTATTGGCATGTTCCATTAGAAGAAATTGAATTGCAACCTGATATCTCGTATGAAAAACAATCAGTTGCCATTTTAGACCGTAGTGAGCCTAGGCTACGATCGAAGGTAGTGCCTTTAGTTTGAGTGCAATGGGGGCACCATAATGCCAATGAGTCAACGTGGGAATGAGAGGATGTTATGAGAGTCAAATATACTTACCTTTTTCCATAAGGTACGCCTGAATTTCGAGGACGAAATTCCTCCGTAAGGGGTCGGGCGATATGTAATACCCCTTACTTTCGTGTATTTATATTTATATTAATTTACCTGGTGCGTGTGTGATTTAATGTAATTGAAAATTAAAACGAGAATTTAACATGGATATTAATTTGTGTAGAATAGTTAATATTTATGTGAATTGTATATTTACTAGTGTGATAAGGTAAATAGAATTATATTGCCCACTATTACATCATATGTGAGTATTAGCAGCGGGTATTGGTTATCTCTCAATCGGGTTATATATGTGTGTGTGAATTATATGAGGGTGGGAGATGATTTTTATTTCAGATTCTCGAATGAGAAATTGGAGTGCACGGTTGATTCGGGAAGGGCCGAGAAAGTCAAAATGACTGTCTGGAGGTTTTATTTGGGTTCCGGGGTCTTTTTGGCTAGTTTAACTCGAATAGGGGTATACGAGTCAATTTAAGTGTGTATTATTATTTAAATCTAGGAGTAATTAAGATAGGGGTTATTAGACTCGTGAGAGTGTAAGCCAATCTCAATTTTAGAAAGAAGTATACCCACTAAATAAAACCCTGGAGAAAGGAAGAGAAAGCTTGAGATTCTCCGGTGTAATCCGCAACTTTGAAGAGTATTCAGATTATACATCCTTGAGGCAAGTGATTAAACTGGCTAAATGCTTATGTGTGTGATTTATTTAATAATTTGTGGATAAATTATGGTGATGTTGAGTATATATGGTACACCCCTACATTTTGTGTTGAAATCTATCATTTAATGTGTATATATGGGTTTGATGGTGTATAAATGGTTGGGATCATATTTAGGTTGATCTATGATGTTAAAATATGGTTGCAATGGGAGTTATGATGGTTAGAGGTGATGAATTATGGTTATAATTTCGTGGGTTATGCAGAAAGTGGGAGAACTTTAAAATTCTGCAAACCCGAATCGATTCACTCCCTAGCGAATCTATTCGGTGTAAGGCAAAGTATCAGGTCTTGGACCCGAATCGATTCGGCCAAGTGCGAATCGATTCAGCTTATACAGAAGTGTCAGGTCCTTTAGACTGAATTGATTCATAGATTGGAAAATTGATTTGCTGCATAAGGCGAATCAATTCAGACAGGGGCGAATAAATTAGAAATTTTGCTGTTTTAGAGTGGTTTTATAGAATTTGTTCTACTCCTCTCCATTTGGGTTTAGTTCTTAGGAACCTTATAATACTATACGGTAAACACATTTATGAGATAAAAATGTGGGTCTATGATATGAGGTGATGTTGGGGATACATCGAGACGAATGTGGAGGTATATTCGAAAGTTTATTATGCTAATTTTGTTAGTGAATTCTCCTAGCGATATTAATTCTCTTAAGGATGAATACGGTCCAATGAAAGAGAGATCTTGTACCCTTAATGATGTTAAAATTGATGATAAACCATATGTGTAATTGATGATAAAGGTTCAAGTGAGCGATTGAACTGTAAAATGAATTGGGAATACTTCTGTGGATTATCGGCTAGTGTGATGAGTGATATGCACATAGTTGGGATTATTGATATATACATTTGGATATGAGATGGCTTGTATATACATTGTGTATATATATCGTGTGTGTATGATATATATATTAATTTTGTGGACATACCCATCTAGTGCTATTATAGGATGTTGCGTGATGTGGGTGAGGCCCTTAGCTTGAGGAGAAGGATGCTTATAGTCCCTAGGTCATAGCGTCCATTTATTTATTGTGTGGGATTTATCAGGGATAAGATGTCTTGGGTATGATTCGTCTTATTTCTGGTGAGTAACTATGACTACTTCCCCTACGTTTGTAATTTGGTTTATACTAAGTCGGTGTGAGAGTCCGACCACTAGTAACTCGGGATGATATATGAGGAATTTCCTGGAAGATAATAGCAATATAAAGACTGCATCCACTGAGTTAAATCTCTGAGGAATGGTTAGTATACACATATTATGTGTGTTATGTATGTGTACTTGGTAGCAATGATTTATCTCATATAATAGTGAAACTAATATTATACAGACTTGAAGATAATGAGTGATATGTTAATGACGATGCTGTAAACAGCACCACCAGTATGAGGTGTTGGTATGCTCAAATTAGCAATTATAATGGCAGCACAAGAGTAAATATCTAGTTGAAGGTGGTGAGGAGAAGAGGAGAAACACTAGTATATAAGTGGTTTAGCCAATCTGGCCTACGTCCACTGTGAGTGTGTGTGAGTAATTTCACTACAATGAGGGCACTAATGGCCTGTGATACAATCTCTCACTTTCTCTATCTACTATGTATACCAACAGAGTTTCAGCTAGGGTTATAATTATCGATCCCCGTCTAAGGTAGGAGAAGACTTCTATTTATAGTGTTTAGGGGGTGTAATGTACCCCTCAAGCATGCATTGAGCATGTATGAGTTGAATTTAGTAATCATAAGTGGACACCCGGCTGTTCCATATGTAAGGAATGATGACTTAATATTCCCCCGTGTGAGGGGAATGATTCGGTTATAACTGAATTGCCACTTGCTCCAAGTCTTTCATCTGCTTGCGCAAACTCGGACATGTAATATTACTTGTTGTAACCTTGGTCTTGCCGAGTATGAGGTTGGAGGAGTCTTATAGTTGTTTTGTACTATCAATCATCAATATGGCCTCGGCTTGGGAGACTGGCTGAGGTTATGTATGAGGTAGGATGTAACATCGGTTGAGGCAGATGTAATACCCCTTATTTATGAGTAATTATTTTTATACAAATTTCCCTTGTGGGTTAATTATATAAAATAAAGGAAGTTGAAGTAAATATTACTTTAAGTGATTTAAGAGATAATATTTAATCAGTTTTGCATATTTGGTAAGTGATTGTAAATAGCATCATATTATGTTTTGTTGCGTCGTTGTGTTTTAAGTGACTGTTATGACTTATATTCCAATCGGATAATTATTAATGATTTAATATGATGTTGGAACATGAAATAAATTATGATATCCCGGATGCCAATTTAGAGGGTACGGTTAGTCCGAAAATGGTTGAAATAGTCAAAATAAGTAGCAAGTTGAATTTTTGGGTTTCGGGTTCTTTTGGCTTGTTATTACTTAATTATGTTGTTACGAGTCATTTTAAGTGGGTAGTAGCATTTAATGTTAGACTTACTGTAATTGAGGCACTTTGGGTTATGTAGTCTTGCAAGATCATTTTATTTCCCATTTGTGCATTTCAACCTAGAGAGAGTTAGAGAGAAGAGAGAACTTGGGAGGAAGAGAGGAGAAGCGGAGAAGAGAGAAAATTAAAGATTTGGAGCTTGAAATCGTTGCTACGAGAAGAAAATCCGAGGATACAATCTTGAGGAAAGTTTCTAACTTGCAAATATATATGATTGAGTGTGAATAATGTGTATTTATAGTTGTGTTTTTGAGTTTGAACCATTAATGGAATTTGTAGATTTTGTTGGTTAAATCCAACATTATAGGATCTGGACTTGTTTTAAATGGTCTTCTCTAGTTAATTAAGTTGTATAGATGATTTGGAGATGATATGAGTTGATGGTGTTGGGATTTGATGGAAGAAATGGATTTGGGGGATTTAGGGTTCATAACAACCCGTAGTCCCAGCTGGGTACTTCATCCAGGGCCAATCGATTCGCCCTCCGTAGAGAATCGATTCGCTAAAAGGGGTAACTACGGGTCTGGGGAATCGAATCGATTCGGGTTAAGGCCGAATCGATTTGGTCTGAGACAGAATGTTGGTTTCCTCAGCCGAATCGATTCTCTTTTTGGGCGAATCGATTTGCTATCAGGGACGAATAGATTCAGCCCTAGGAGAATCGATTCAGAAGTCCTGTTATTTTAGGATATTTTTCTAACTTAGTTTTTTTCCCTTTTCTTTTAGGTTTGAGGCTTAGGAACCTTCTCTCGTGAAGTAATAACGAGTATTAGAGTCTTACATTAGGGGGATTAAACCCTAAATTAGTAAAGAGGTAATTGGGCTTATTTCGGGGGCTATTTAATAGAACTTAGTGTCGTTTTCATCAAGTAAACTAGCCTAGGACTAAAGGGGAGTTAGGTGGTATTGTTTTGGTACTTTTAGAGACTAGTGTGAAGAAAATTACACTTAGTAGCCTTTAGTGATGTTGTGAACTCTTGGAGGTTATTATGGGGGCAGTTAAACTTTTTAGCTTATGTCGTTAGGCACATATGGATCCGAACATAATAAAATGCACATTTTAAATTGGCATATCTGGTGATTTATGTCTTGCATATACATACCTCTCTAAATGCTATCATACGGGAACTTACGCGAATGAGGTGAAATTCTCTGTGGTTAGTGAATGCAGGGAGAATATAGTCCTCGGGGATAGGACTGGTGGTTATATTGTGATGTTGTTTTATTTGAAGTGAGGTAATTCCAGGTATGGTTATGACTCACTGTTGAAGTTATATTGCCGCTCCCCACGCGACGCGATTCAGGGTGCCCAGGTGGTCTTGGTTATAGGCCCTAGAAGATGATAGCATTTAGGGACGCATCCAGTGGGGTGACTCCCGGAAGGATGGTCTTAGAATCGTTATATTTTGATTGTAACTATCCTCTCGAATGTGGCATTTCATAAATGAGAAATGCATTCATTAATCAACTATATGGCATAAGTTTCACAATGATAAATGGACTTATGAAGTTATATTTATGAAATTGCAATTTGAGCATGTTAAAAATGGAATTTAGTTATTTCTCTTAAATTGATGAATAGTTTAACTCTATGAATGGTATTGCGCTAGGATGTGCACTTAGATGAGAGGTGAGGATGATTCTTATTCTGAAGAGAGATTTAAACTTGTTTATGATGTTAGTATTCATAACTATTATGCATTTTATTCACATGTATATCATATCAAATCGGGCCCTGACCTGCTTATATTTCTCTGTCATGTATGGTTCTTATTTATGCTTAGGTTCTCTGCCGCAAGGACGCCCGTGTTAATCTTTCCTTCTCAGTGTCAGGGAGCTACAACATTTTTGTGAATGTTGTAGGATTTTTGTAATAGATGCATCAATCTTTTATATAATCTAGTTATGATCAGTCTGTACATTCGGGCATGTTGCCTAAGTTTTGTATTGGCATATATTGTGATATTTAACTCTAATACTTGGTGTAAACTATTTGTATTAGTTTGTTAACCGACAGCTTATTCGGTTATTATTTTGTAGAATGGTTGTTAAACTGTTACATGTCTCTATATATATATTTACGTTCTTTTCACATTGGATTTTCGAAATGGTTTTTTTTAATCTTGCAAATTTATTTCACATCTGTTTTTTAAAAGAATTGGTGGTTATTTCGTACTATTATTTTCACGAAAGTGATGCTAAGAATGGACCATCTATGATTCCTGTATTTATTAGAGTATCGGTCCGGCCACCCCTTATTTTACTAAGCTGGGTGTCACGTCAGAGTACGATGTTATCAATAGCTTGAGCCCGTGAGGCGCTGCTGACCTCGGTTGATGGCCAGCCGAGGTTGGTAAACGAGGGGCCGACCTTCCAGAAGACGACCTTTTTTATGGCTATTATAAGCTTCCTGTCAACTCGGCTGTGAGACAGGCAGAGGTAAGTGACCCGGAGTACGAGGGTACACTTTGGGCATATCAATCACCCCCTAGCCCTTAGTCTCCTATGTGAGTAGGTGAGTGAGGGGTATATAGGTTAGGTAGAGGCTGAGTTACTTTTGGTGTCTTGGGGCGTGAAGTGATTCCTTGACACATGTCACTCATTGAAGTGGCTAACATACTCCCTAAGGTATGACAATTCTGACAGCATCTTTTGGGTTCTCCAGGGTAATGATAGGTGTATTGGGAATCGTGCTTCATCATTGAAAAGGTTTAAAATGACCTTCTATTTCCTTATTTCTCTTTCTTCTTCTCTAGTTTTCCCGCCCATAGCTTTTCTGCACTGAGATTTTCCTCCTACCCTCCATTGTTGTGCTGAGATTTAAGGTTTCTTATCTTCTCAAACTCTTTATCCCTCAATCGCAATCAGTCAGGTACTACTGTTTGACCTTTCCTCATTATTTTGCACTTAAGGTTTTTCGGTGAGGTTTTCTTTTTTTCGGTGAGGCTTTTCGCCATTGTTGAGTGGCCATAAGGTTAGGTTTGTTGTGCTTGAGTGACTTTGGGGCCGTATTAGGTCATCTTGGGGCTGTTTCAGTCCAAAATACTAATTTTTAGACACCCCAGCGACCCTCCGGTCGTCTTCTATAGTGGTCTGTTCTTTGAGTGTTCTTAAAGTTCTTGGTGAAAACCCTTTGGATTCCAAGTTTCAATCTTCAACTTGGGTAGCACAAACTGTTTGCCTGTTTGTCCTCTTTTAGTTTGAACTCTCAAATGTAGTGTCATCTTCTGAATGCTCAGACCTTTGTATAAACTAATTGAAGAGTTCTCATCTCTCTGTGAGAAGACCTTTGAAAAGATTAGGCAGATCGAGTTAGCTCAAGAGGAGGCTCATAGGGCTGAGGCTTTTCCCCTCAGACCAATCTTTTATCCACCCTTGAAGGTCATATACCCTCATCCTATAGAGCCTGTAGAGGTCCTGAACTAATGTCTGAGGATAATGCTTCTTCAGACTCAATGTCAATGTCTGAGGCAGGCGAATCTGTAGACTCTTTTCAAGAGGCTATGGATTATTCTCTTAAGTAAGGTGAGGCTTCGAAGGACGCCGAGGTTTCAAGCCAAGCCTCATCCCATAGAGAGGCTATTACTTTGCGTAAATCTCCTTCTATAGAAATCGTAGGACCCAGCATAGCAATACCGCCTCCCATTGATGCCACTCCTCTATCAGTTGCCACCGGGGTTGATTTTGCAAAGAGGTTTCCTGGTGGTGCCCCTACAAGTTCCCAGACCGACGTTACTGAGGAAGTTAATGATGGTGAGGGGAGTGAACTCGATACCTCTGATGCAGAAGAGTATGAGAGTACCATGAACGATTACGATCTTCTTTCCTTCAGACACCTGTATTCCATAGATTCCTCAATCGTCCTTAGGAAACCTCTGAAGGATAAGAGGGCCTTCGACGGTCGAGATGGAGAAATCTGTGTCTATGACCAGATGTTTATGTTGGGCTTTCTTCTTCTTATCCACACAGTTATCATAGCTATACTCTCATACATAAATCTTTCCCCTTCCCAATTGTCCCCTAATACTTGGAGAGTTATGATTATGGACATCGTCCTTTAGAAGGTTGTTCACCATTCATACCTTGCAGATAGAGTTTTTACGGGTTGTTTCATCCCCTTGTCTGCCAAAAACCATCCCAGCTACTATCACTTCTTAGCTAGGAAATCTGAGAAGAAGATGCTCTTGGTTACTCAAACTTCAAATCATAATTGGAAACCACGGTACTTTTTTTATTTTGGGGGCATGGGAGTTTGATTTAGACGAAGCTTCTGGAATGTCGTTCTAATGACCCCCTGAGATGGGGAGAAGTCTCCCTCGTAGCTAAAGCCGACCCTGGTCTTAGCCAGGACAATTACAAGAACGTTGAGGACCTTCAAAATCAAGGCGAGAAAGGTCGTCTCGTTAAATATGAACATCTGATGACCCCCTATTACCTTTCTCAGACAGGTTTGGGGGGTGGTCCCTTGGAAGAGATTCATAAGTCTTCAACATTTTTCTTATCCAACTTATGCCTCTTATATTTTTCATCTCTGACTGACTAACTCAGAGACTTATCTTTTGCAGAGCGTCCAGCAGGTATACCAGACGAGTTTGGGAGATGTCTGCTCTTAGTCTTGTGAATCTTATGGAGAAGCGAGGTGGAAAAAATGTACCCCCAGTCAACACAAAAAAGAGTGTCGGCGTATCTAAGGCCGATGCTAGAAAGAAGAGTAAGCCTTCCATTGAGCCGGCGCATACGAGGCCGAGTAAGACTCAGGCAAAAGATCGTGTCATACCCATTTCTACTGATGATGCCCTGGTTTCTTGTCTATCTCAGCTCAAAATTGGAGATAACGTGATCGGCCATAGTATGAAAGTTGTCGATGCTATTAGCATAATAATGACTCTGGAAGATAATCTTTTCCTTCATACATTAGATGTCCCTTTATTGGCAGAGTTCACTCTTCACAAATTAATCCAGGTATCAGTTCTTGGCTATTTTTCTGTGTTACCTCAGCTTTTTAGAAATTATAACTCATATCTTCGTACGTCTGATCTTCTTTTGCAGGGTGTCTTATCTTTTCATTGCCGTGTTGAATGGGCCTTGAAGAAGATGTCCCTTATAGAAAAGGGTAAGGATGCTGAGAAGGTTGAGTCCTCTCTGAATGCCGAGGTTAAAAGGTTAAAAGGTGTCATCAAGGAGAGGTACGATCAGATGTATCAGCTTAAGAAGGACCATAGCAAAGCTCTGAAGGCAAAGGATGACGTCCTACAATAGAAGGTTGATACAGCAGTCAAAACGGCGTTGGAAGATGCCGCAGAGAAAACAATTGAGGATTATAAGGTCTCTGACGAGTTTATCAGCTTCGGCTTTGAGTACCTAGAGAGGGGTATCAAAGCGACCAGCAGATGGGCAGCCATAAAGCAGAATGAGTCTGGGAGCTTAACTGCCAAGGACTTTATTGGTTTTGGCTTTGGAGATCCTCAGTTCACTCAGTCTTTAAAAGAGGCTGAAGAGAGTGACGCTGCCCCAGCCGAGACTGCACCTCTTCAGGTCACTGAGTTAGAAGATGGTACCCATCATGACGACGAAGCTGAAGTTACAAATTTCGGCCTTAACTAAATGACTGCAGCTGCTGGTGGGTCGACTCCAGCCGAGGCATAGGCTCCCTCGCAAATTAATAACTTTTTTTCGCTGTGAAGCTTTTTTATAGTTGTAATTTTGATGAACTTCGTCTGTAATTCTTATTTTTATGAACTCTGATAGTAGCTTCTTGCTTGTAATTCTGAATCCTCTTTAACAGCTGCTGTGATTTTTATTTTTATGAACTTCGTCTGGATTGTAATTCTGAATCCTCTTTAACAGCTGTTGTAATTCTTATTTTTATGAACTTCGTCTGGATTATAATTATGAATCCTCTTTATGATATGATCATAAGTAACTTGGCTTCTTCTGGTTCTATTACTTTATATGATGTTTTGTTGCTCTATAATTACGATGTTTTGCCTCATATTTCAATCAAACTAATGATGTTTAAGGTCTGAGGTCACCAAATTATGATGTTCACCCTCATATTTCACCAAACTAATAATGTTTAAAGGTCTGAGGTCACTAAATTATGGTGTTTCACCTCTTATTTTCACCAAACTAATGACGTTTAAAGGTCTGGGGTCACCAAATTATGGTGTTCACCCTCATATTTCACCAAATTATTGATGTTTAAAGGCCTGAGGTCACCAAATTATGGTGTTTCACCTCTTATTTTTACCAAACTAATGATGTTTAAAGTCTGAGGTCACCAAATTATGACGTTCACCCTCATATTTTATCAAACTAATGATGTTTAAAGGTCTGAGGTCAACAAATTATGATGTTTCACCTCTTATTTTCACCAAACTAATAATGTTTAAAGGTCTGAGGTCACCAAATTATGGTGTTTCACCTCTTATTTTAACCAAACTAATGATGTTTAAAGGTCCGAGTTCACCAAATTATGGTGTTCACCCTCATATTTCACCAAACTAATGATGTTTAAAGGTCCGAGGTCACGAAATTATGGTGTTTCACCTCTTATTTTCACCTAACTAATGATGTTTAAAGGTCTGAGGTCACCAAATTATGATGTTCACCCTCATATTTCACCAAATTAATGATGTTTAAAACATATTATAACAACAATGCTATATTTTCATTAACATCCTCTGTATAAACTGATACATGTATTACAAAATAATAAGAACAATTGCAACATCATAAGTAATATTTCTTTAAGTGATCGGCATTCCAAGGGTTGGAGAAATGTTCTCCTTCAAGATTTTCTATCCGGTAGGTACCAGGTATAACCTCATCAATTACTCTATAAGGATCATGCCAATTAGGATGGAACTTATTTGTTTTCTTCCGTGTCTTCTTCAGGACTAGGTTTCCCACAGCTATCGGCCTTGACTTTACCCTCTGATTGTAGAATCTTGCAGTTCTCTACTGATAGGCTGCCTGACTTATCTATGTATCCTCTCTTCTTTCCTCGATCAAATCAAGATCAAGTCTTCTCTTTTCCCCATTATTATGAGGGCCATATGTCTGAACCCTATAAGTGGGAAGTTCTACCTCTGTTGGGATGACACCTCTGAGCCATGGGCTAACATAAATGGAGTTTCTCTTATTGGTGTCCTCGTTGTCATCCTGTAAGCCCAAAGCACAGCATATACATCCTCTATCCATCTTCTTTTAACCTCTTCCAGCCTCTTTTTTATCCCATCAATGATTGTTCGATTTGATACCTCAGTCTGGCCGTTTGCCTGGGGTCAGCCAAGAGAAGAGAAGAACTGCTTGATCCCTACTCTTTCGCAGTATTTTTCTAAGGATGTATTCTTGAATTGGGTTCCATTGTCTGAGATAAGGGTGTTTGGAAGACCATACCTGCATATGATGTTCTTCTAGATGAACTGGAAAGTCTTTTGCTCAGTGATTGTGATCATTGGCTTAGCCTCTACCCATTCGGAGAAATAGTTAATTGCAACTATTAAGAACCGATAGTTGTTTACATCTTTTGTCAAGGGTCCTACCAAATCAATGCACCATACTGAAAATGGACAAGGGGAGCTTATAAAAGTAAGAGGTTAATGAGGCTGATGGAGAATGGTGGAGAACCTCTGTCACTTATCACATCTCTTCATATACGTATCTGCATCCTTGGCCAAGGTTGGCCACCAGTATCCCTGAGTAATTATCCTCTTAGCCAATGGCATCCCTCCTATATGTCTTGAACAAGATCCCTCATGCACATCGTGTAAAATGTGTGGAACCTCTGAAGAGTGTACACATCTAAGAAGAGGGAGCAGGAATCCCTTTTTATACAAGACATCTCCTATAATAGAGAATTTTACAGATCTGAACCTTAGCTTCCTCCTTTTCCAGCTTTGATTCTGGTAGTAGTCCCTCTCTGATGTATTTGATAAGAGGGTCCATCCATGAGGCCCCTAAACTTAAATTTAATCAAGGTTTAGTAACCTCGTCCTTTTCGATGGTCGTTTTGACCAGAATCTCAACTGGCACTGTTCTTCTTATGTATGTTTTTATTGATAAGGCCAACCTCGCGAGTGCATCATCTCGACTGTTGTCTAGCCGAGGTATCCTCTTCATTATTACTTCCTCGAAGCTTTCTTGCATCATTCTCACTCTCTTCAGATATCTGTCCATTCTTTCATCTTTGGCCTCATACACCCCTAGGATTTGGTTCACGACTAATCTTGAGTCACTGTGGACTAGGAGCTGGTCGACATTGAGGGCTTTAGCCAAAGAGATACCTGCTATTAATGCCTCGTACTCTGACTTATTGTTGGAAGCTTTAAAATTGAACCTCAGCGTATATTCAATATCTGTACCATTTGATGCCGACACTATCAGCCCTGCTCCACTTCTGCTTTCACAGGACGACCCATTCATGAAGAGGTTCCAGATAGTTTCACTTGAAGAGAAGTTTCCCTCTGCTAGGGTCCCTTTTTTGAAGAGGTATCTCTCTTCTTCGTTCTCAACTGTTCTTTGTCTGACAGTACTTGTCTCGACCTCATCTGAAGTTCGACAAACATTTCTCTTTACTAGCTCATTTGCAACCCCTTGATTCTTCTCAACCTCGGCCTCATCCCCGGTAAACTTGACCACAAAATCTGTGAGTGTCTGTCCCTTGATGGCAACCTTGGGTTGATAAATAATAGCATACTCCCCCAACTCGATTTCCCAGGTCATTAGCCTTCCTGACTTCTCAGGCTTATGGAGGACATGACTTAGTGGGGAATCAGTGAGGATGACCATGGTGTGGGCCTGGAAGTATGGATTCATTTTCCTAGAAGCATGTATCAAAGCATAGGCTAACTTTTCAATCCGATGGTACTTTTTCTCAGACCCCTGGAGTGCTTTGTTGTTGAAGTACACTCGTCTCTGCACTCCATCCTCTTTTCTTACTATTGCAGCACTGATGGATGGCTCTGAGATAGCTAAGTATACATATAGCTTCTCACCCTAAATTAACCGAGATAGGACTAGGGGACCCGAGGTAGAACTTCATCTCTTTAAAAGCTATGTCACATTACTCATTCCATTCGAAGGCCTTGATAAGAACTGTGAAAAAAGAAAGACATCTATCTGTAGCTCTGGATACGAAACTGTTAAGTGAAGCCACTCGTCCGATCAGCCTTTGAATGTCTTTGATGGTTCTGCGTGTCTTCATTTTTAGGAAAGCCTTGATCTTCTCAGGGTTAGCCTCTATTCCCCTTTGATTGATGATGAAGCCCAAAAACTTTCCTGTTCCTACCCCAAAGACACATTTGGTCGGCTTGAGCTTCATTTAATATTTGTCCATGGTGTCAAAAGTTCTTTCAAGGTCAGCCACATGAGTGTCGGCCTTCAAACTCTTCGTCAACATGTCATCGATGTAAAATTCCATGGATTTGCTTATCTTATCTTCGAACATCTTATTTATAAAATGTTGGTATGTAGCCCCTTCATTCTTCAGGTCGAAGGGCATGACCTTGTAGCAATAGGTCCCCTTATCTGTGATGAAGGTTGTCTTCTCTGAGTCTGCCGAGTCCATGAAGATCTGATTATACCTGGAATACACATCCATGAAGCTCATGAGCTCATGTCCTACTGTGGCATCCACCATCTGATCTATACGAGGTAGGGTAAAACTATCTTTTGGGAAAGACTTGTTTAAATCAGTGAGATCTACACACATCCTCCATTTCCCGTTAGCTTTGGGAACTATGACAGCGTTAGATAACCACTTAGGGTATATGACCTCTCTGATTAACTTGTCCTCTTTAAGATTTCTAACCTCGTCTTTGATGACATCATACTTCTCTCTTGAGTATATTCTTCTTCTCTGCTTGATGGGCCTGGCATCTTCTACAACATTGACCTTATGGCACATAATCTCAGGATCAATACCTGGCATGTCTGCATGGATCCAAGAAAAAATACTTTGTCTCTTCCTTAACAGCTTCACTAGTTCCTCCTTGATATCAGGCTTTGGGGCTTTGTCGATTTGGATGATTTTTTTCGACTCGTCCTCATTGAGGACGATGGATTCTACCTCCTCCGTGGCCTCTCCCTTTTTTATCTTTGTTTCGTCTCTAGGATCAAGGGTGTCAATGTTGTATATGATTGTTACCCTCTTATAATACTCTCTCTCTTCTGCAGAGTTGATGTATCATCCACGTGCCGATGTTTGGTCACCTTGCACTTCCCCTACCCCATAAGGAGTCAGAAATTTTAGCATTTGGTGGACCGTTGAAGGCACGACCTCAAATTCCTTGAGGGCTACTCGTCCCATGATGAGGTTGTAGGCTGAGAAGAAATTTTTATCCATCACAAATAAATTGATTTTTCTGGTCAACCTCTCAGTCCATTCATCTCCCATTCTTACATCCATTTCATACATACCCAATGGATGAACCTTTTCACCGTTAAAGACAATTAAGGGATTATGATAAGGGATAAGCCTAGCTCTGCTGAGGCCCAAGCTCTTGAAACAAGGACAAAACATAACGTCTGCAGAACTTCCCCCATCAACCAGGATCCTCTAAACTTCACACCCATGCACCCTTGTGGTGATGACTAAAGATTCATCGTGGGGAGATAAGATACCCTTAAAATCAAGTCATGAGAAGCCGACCACGAGGGTATCCATATCTACCTTCTTTCTCTTCTCACGCTTAACTTCTGTAGATGCCAAGTTCACAACCTAAGCCTTGGTCACTGCTTTGGACTCTGCCACATGGGCCTTACAGTCATCTACTTTTGAGTCACCCCCTGCTAGTCCTCCACAGATAGTATCCAAACCGAAAGAGATCATACCGACCCTCTTCACTGGGACATTGTCATCTTTTGGTGGGAGGTCAGGGTCATCGTCATCATCATCTAAGTCATCAGCTCTTCTGCCAGGGGCATCTTCCCGACATTTATCATTTTTTTCCTTTTTAGGGTTGTCTCTTCCTCTATTATAAGAACTACCATCCACATATTTTCTGAGCTTTCCAGACTTCAACATTTTTTCAATCTCATCTTTCAGAGCGAAGCACTTCTCAGGCAAATGGCCATGATCTTGGTGGAATTCGCACCATAAGTTCTTGTTTCTCTTATGTGGAAGAGCTTTCAGTCTCTCTGGCCACCTCAAAGATCTATCATTCTTTATTTCGTTGAGGATGTGTTCACAGCTCACAGTTAAAGGAGTATAGTTTACAAACTTGTCGTCTGCAGTCCTCTTCTTTCCATCCTTTTTCTTTTGAAATTTCCCACTGTAACTTCCATTCTCATCCTCATACTTCGTAGCCATTGCTTCTTTTTCATTCATGACCTTTCCAGTTGTTGCTAACAGCTCAGCCATTGACTTAGGAGGGTTTTCAGCGAGCTTCTAGAGTAACTTTCCCGTATGAAATCCTCCAATGAGGGTTGTCATGGCTATATTCTCTTCGTAATCTTCTACCTCTAACTTTTCCTTATTGAACCTCACTATGTAATCTTTGAGGCTTTCATTCTTCCCCTGCTTGACATACAGCAGATGGATTGTCTTCTTCTGAGGTCTTACCCCAAAACAGAAGTTGTGAATGAACCGTTCGGCCAGACCTTTGAAACTCTCAATTAAATTTTTAGGAAGAGACATGAACCAGATATGTGTAGCCCCGATTAGAGTGCTTGAGAAAGCTCAACACCATATCTCATAAGGGATGGAATAGATGTCAGTTGCAGACTAATACATCTCAATATGATGAACTGGGTTAGTACTTCCATCGTACTTGGAAGACACCATTGGAGGTTTAAATTTGGTAGGGGTTGGGAAGTTGACAATCCTTGCCACAAATGGAGAACCCTCAGAGTATCCCCTCTACAACGGGTCTCGAATTTTCAAGAGATCTCTAATTTTGTTTTCTAGTCTTTGAATAGAATTGTTCCAAGGTTTAGCAACGTCGGCTTGGCCGAGGTTGTCCCAGCCACCTCCAAGGGGTGGACTGAGGGTTCCCCAGCTACTGCACAACGTCGATTGTTGACCTCCCCCTGACCACAATCTCGGCCATGTGGGGTCGGCTATGATGAGGCCAACGATCTCCACCCTCTCTTCGTAATCCAGTTATGCTTCTTAACCTGGACAGTCTCTATCGTACGTCATTAACTGGGCTGAGCCTTTCGAAGTCCGACCCTCTACTCAACCGATCAAAAACCGAACCTCTTTGATGGGCATCATAATATCGTCTTTCACATTGACCTCTGCTCTGCTGGATAGGACGAAAAGTGTTGTTTGAGACCTCATATAGCTCCCAACAGTCTGTCGGAGCATCCTCTGCCTCAATTTCATCGTACCTATCCTCGGGGAAAGGGTTTCCTTGCCTCCCCAGGCGTAAACGCCTAGGGTTAGCAAAATCCCTCCTCCGCTGAGGAATAGGTTGGTACTTTCACGGTGCCTGGGGTGGTCCCATGGCCTCATGTTGTGGCTGAGCTGCTGTCAGAGTAATCATCTCCGGTGAGACCCTAGGTGGTCTCATTATTATGTTTTGTCTGAGCTAAGTAAATTGCTCCTGCATCACTTATTGAGTAGCAGCTAAGGACTTTAAGGCTGCTGCCACATCGGTTATCTCGAACTTAGGTGGTGCTTGGCTGGAACTGGGTCCTCCAACACCAGATGGTGGTGGTGGTAATTCTGGTGCCATGGAAAAAGTCTAGAGAGCTTGTAAATGAAAACACTAGAGAGCTTGATACCTATAAAGATCCCTTTCAATGGTGAAACATCTCCGCGCGATGGGGGAGGACTGGTGCACCACCAGAGACCCCGGTGAGTCCAAGATTCAAGAGGGTAGAGATATAACTTCTCATTCCCACAGACGACGCCAAAATGATGATGCTGTAAACAACACTACCGGTATGAGGTGTTGGTAAGCTCAAATTAGCAATTACAATGGCAGAACAATAGTAAATATCTAGTTGAAGGTGGTGAGGAGAAGAGGAGAAACACTAGTACATAAGTGGTTCAGCCAATCTGGCCTACGTAGTGTGTGTGAGTAATTTCATTACAATGAGGGCCCTAATGGCTTGTGATACAATCTCTCACTTTCTCTCTCTACTGTGTATACTAACAGAGTTTCAGCTAGAGTTATAATTATCAATCCCCCTCTAAGCTAGGAGAATGCGTCTATTTATAGTGTTTGAGGGTGTAATGTACCCCCCAAGCATGCATTGAGCATGTATGAGTTAAATGTACTAATCATAAGTGGACACCTGGTTGTACCATACATAAGGAATGATGACCAAATATTCCCCCACGTGAGGGGAATGGAATGATTCAGTTACAACTGAATTGCCACGTGCTTCAAGTCTTCCATGTGCTTGCGTATTCTCGGACCTATAATATTACTTGTTGTAACCTCGGCCTGGCCGAGTACGAGGTTAGAGGAGTCTGATAGTTGCTTTGTCCCGTCAATCATCAATATGGCCTCGGCCTGGGAGACTGAGCGAGGTTATGTATAAGGTAGGATGTAACGTCGGTTGAGGCAGAGTACGATGTTAGTAATAGCTTGAGCCAGTGAGACGCCGCTGACCTCAGTTGATGGCCAGTCAAGGGTGGTAAACGAGGGGCCGACCTTCTAGAAGATGACCTTTCTGATGGTTGTAATAAGCTTCCTGTCAACTCGGCTGTGAGACAGGCCGAGGTACGTGACCCGGAGTACGAGGGTACACTTTTGGCATATCATTTATGTAGATAACTAGTGAAATTTATTAAGTAATGAATTGTTATATAATCATTTAGGATGAGATTGAAATGATTACATTTTGGGTAAACTATATACGCGAGTGGGGTAAATGCGTAGACTTGAGGTTGAGTTATCCCTAGGCGAGTTGGGTAGCTTGATTAAGATTAAAATGCATACGTTTAGGTGTGCACTATAGTTGACGGGTAAGGTTGAGTCTCAAGAGAGTGCGGCACCACTTTATATTATGAAATTTCTCCATTCATAATTATTATGCATTTTAATTCACTTGCTAAACTATTTTCAAATCTTGGGCTCTAACCCGTTTATATCCTTTCTTTTGTTTTCATTTATTATATATAATAGGTGTCCCACCACAAGGACACCAATGTAGAGTCTTCCATTCCTGTGTGTATGGAGTTGTAGCATGTGCGGACTGTTGCAGGACTTTTGTTGTAGCCGCTTCTCATTTTTGGATATCTAGTTAAGGATACATAAGACTAATTTGGGTGTTTACCCAAGGGTTGTAGTGTTGTATGTCTTTTACATTTCAGAGATTTGATACATTGTATAGTCTGTTGCCCGACAGCTAATTCGGGTATATTCTTTTGTTGTACATATTGCATATATATATAAAAGATCAATTTTTGTCGTTGTATATGGTTTGAATGTTCTATAAGTTTTGGAAAAAAAAAATGGCATCCGCTTATTCTGATATTGGGTGGTTAGTTACTTTTTAGTCTATTCGATAGTTGATGCTGAGAATGATCCACTTAATATTCCTGTTTTATCTTAGTATAGATCTGGCCACCCGTTATTATTATAAGCGAGGTGTCGCAGCCATTTCTTGTCTGGTTTTCTAAAAATTAACTTTAAGTTTTTGCAAATTTGATCAACTTTTACAAAAGATTCTTTTAACAAATCGACTTCTTTTCTTAGTTTATTGTTTTCGATTTGAAGACATAGAGAGTATTTACTCTCATATTTTTTCAAAGTATGAAACTCCTTTTCGAGTTCATCATTTTTTAATTTCATCTTCTTGTTTTCTTTTGAAATATTTTTAACTTCAATTTGTGTATCCTTCTCATTTGATGATAGCCTTTCATTCTCTTCTTTTAATCTTTTAATTTTAATAATGAGTTTCTTATTTTCCTTATTTGAATCCTCTTCTAAAAGGTAAAGATTTTTACCTTTCTTTTCTAAAACAATGTAATCATTAAGCAACTTTTTATATCCACTTATGGCTTGCTCATAAAAATCTTTCATTTTATCATAGCATGCATAATATCCTTTCTGGAGAAATTTTTTAGATCTGAGGATTTATTAGAGTAAGGTTTTACCTAATGAGTTCTTGATTCTTGGTGTGAGAATGATGAAATTTTTGTTTCCCCTTCAGATGATGAACTTGATGATTCCTCTACTTTTTCTTTTTCTTTTTCTTTTTTATTAGTATTTTTTGTTCGTTTGATGGACTCAACATTAATTCATTTAGTGAAACTTAATTTAAGTAATCTTTTGACAGAGTATCCCAAATATCGTTTGCTTCCGTGCAATGTGCTATTTTTCCGGCAACAACGTTATTTAAAGAATAACGAAGAATTATCATAGCTTCATTGTTTCGTTCAATTTTCTTTTCAGGGGCAAGTCTATAAAGCAAAGGTGATTTTTTATCGCTAATTATTTCCCAAGCATAATAATTTATGTTTTGAATAATCCAAGAGGTTTTGGTTTTCCATATTTTGAAGTCTTCTCTTTCAAATACGGGTATATCATGTCTTCCCAAAAATTATTGTGAAATTCTTGCCATTTATTTTCGATCTTTATACTTAAAATATACTTTTCAAAATAAGTATCTATGAGCTAGGCTCTGATACCAATTGTTGGATCGGAAATATACCCAAGAAGGGGGGAGGGTGAATTAGGTATATGGGTGTAATGGAAAATTTTCTTAACTTTGTTCTAAGGATTAATTGCAATATGTAAATCAATTTAATAGTAAGCAATTAATCAACAATAATTATAATCAGTTAATAGAGACAGATTAATGAGACTTTGCAAATCGAGATTTTAATCTAAATTCTATATACTGAATATAAATGTCTAGATATTTCTCTAATTTATCTCATTATTCTTTATACAATAATTCACTGCCTACGTCCACGCTCGAGACGGTACTTGAGAACTTCACTAAATCCGGTTCACTTAAGGCGGAACCAAACTCCTTACAAGGAACATCACCTCACAAACTGCAACCAACAAGACGCTAACCTCGTCCTTGCCTAAGCGGGACCCACACATTATCCCAAGGCCTTTAAATGCCTTAACTACTCGTAACAACGACACTACCAGTCGAGAATATACAATGAAGTTTAACCATTATCAACAATAATGAGGTCTGTAACCAAAACATAAAGCAAAGTAGCTTTACTAAAATAAATGTCGAAATGGATTTACTTTCTCTCACTATAAAATGAAACAAACAAGAATCACATGTAGAATGATCAAATGGATTTTTGGTTAAAGCTTTAGCACAGGTGGTTATTGGGCTTATAACTTTGCTAAAGATGGACTTAGGTTGGAGCTTTTGGTTCAAATCAGTTTTCTTCACGCTTTGAATTTAATGGAGTTTTAGGGTTTTAAATTCTCATATAGGTTTTCTTAATTTATCTCTCTAGAAACTCAAGGATGGAATGACACAAGCTAGATGATGGAACTTTACTCAATGGGATTTTTTGTGTAAGCTTGTGCATTTTGGAATGGAGGTTAGAGGGTCTATTTATAGGTTTAGGAAGCCACCAAAGGTTGGTAAAGGTTGAGGGTATATGGATAGAAGTTTGGGAATTTTTACCTATTCCATTTTGAAATCCCTAACACTTTTTAAAGTCCCTGACACAACTTCAAAGGAAGTATGTCACCGAAGAAGAAAATCCCCAATCTGATGGCGTATGCCTTTTTTACCACATCACCAATAACTCAACCATCTAAAAGGAAGGAGGTTGGGGGTCCTTATAACCCTTTAACTGTGGGAGATTACCCCTAAAAGACGCAGTCTCATCCTACAAAGAAAAGCAAGGGGAACACGGACCTTTCCTCGATGTCCCTAATAATAAGGGTAAGGGGCCTGTTGAAGGGTCAGTGGCCAAGAAAATAGACTTGGCCCTTGGTCTACTGAGAGGATCTTATCTCCCTATTGACCAAACTCAGGTCAATAGCATGCCTTTGGATAAGCTGGTCATGCATGCTGCCATGACACATTCTCTTGTAAGTTTCGAACTTCTTCAGTTAAACTTTTATTGCTTTGAATTTCTTTGTACTAATTGGTTTCCTCTCTTATGATCTGTCGTTTATGATGGACTTCTTCAATCTTGTTGAGATGAGGTTCGATCATAAAAAGGAGATGGCAGAGCTGGGGTAGGATTTCGACGGGCCGTAGAAGACTCCGAATGCTTCCCAATATAATGATAAGGAACATGATGTCACGATGAAGAACATGGACATTGAAGTTGTAACTTTTAAGTCCAAGGTTAAGAAGGTAGAGAAGGCCAACGAGGAGTCCGCTCAGTACTTAGCAGTAACGCTGGAAGCCAATACCACTATTTTTGACAAAGTTAAGGATCTGTCCATTACTAATGCCTAGAAATAATCGAGTTTTATCCATAAATCCTTATATAAAAGTATCGGGATGGTACTTTAGCAAAGGATGAGGTCCTTATTGAGTCTGAGTTGTTTACCCAACATGCCCATAGCTCCTCTTCCAACCTGAAGGAAGAGGAAGAGGTCATCGACCAACCCAAGGAGGACACCGACCACATCAAGGTTATTCCAGAGAAGGAGACTCCCGCTAACTAGATTATCTTAAGATGATCCTTGTAATTTCTTGAATATATTCTCTCTTTCCTTTTTTTTATACTCTTATTGTAAGGGTTTGCCACATATTTTTAAATGTAATGAAAATTTAATTTTGTCTCTATCAGATTTTGTTTGGCTAATACTTTGTACTTGATTGTATTTTTGTTTACCTTAGATTTTTCAATCCACTTCTTTCATTCTTGTAGTCTGATAACAAATTGGCCTTAGTGCAGGTTTTTCTAAGGAGTGAAGATCTAGACTTCATTCTTGAAAGTGATGCTTCTAAATGAGCTCGAATAGCCTTTGCGACTTTTCAACAAGCATTGCAGAAAATTATAAGTTCTTATAGTGATTGGATAAACGTGGTTATCAATCTTTAGGCCGAACTAGGGGAGGTCACAAACATAGTTGGTATTTTCCAAACTGAGAATGTCCTTTTTAAGTGAGGAGATTGGGAAGGCCAAACATGCCTTCAACAAAATGAGACAATCAGACATGGTCTACACTAAGAAGATCATGATATTGAGGTACCAATGCAGAAAGGGTCCTCATGTAGTCTGGGCCACCGATTATAACAAAGGTTGGATGGACGTCATATTCTATTTAGATGAATCTAGGTGTTGATACCAAGAGGATTCTCCTTTTGCTCAGCTTCCTCCTATTGGGAGCGATGAATAAAGAATACCACCTGATGCAATCCCCATATATTTGATAAAGAACTACCTTAGCAATCATGATAGTGACAATGACTTTCATCCTAATCCCGAGGATGGTCAATGGGAAGATATGACCGAACAAGTTAATCGTCGAAGATGATAAGGTAATATCTACCATCTTGTAATTTTCTTATTTATTTTGTAATCGATCTCCATGATTAACCTTGTAATTAATGAATATTTTGAATGAAGTTTAAATTGTTCTTTATTTTGCATTCACATTCTCCCATTTTGATTTATGTCGAATAAATATTTTTGGTCTTACCTTTTAGGATCTTGTAGTCACACTACCATAGGCCTAGCACCAAGTTATAGCGAGAACAAACATGGTTGTTGGGCAATCCATTCATTCAAGATTTTTTTCAGCCAATATTGGTTGGACTGCTTAATGCCTAGGGATCCCCAGTAGATCTTTATCTTTCTTAGGCAATTCATGATGTTTGCGTGTTGTTAGTTCAAAACATGTAATCTCAAAACTATGACTAATTGTAACCACATCAATAAGATATCAAAGCTATGATCTAATCAAACATAATTAAGATAAGTTTTCACTAACATTGACCTGCCATTTGGAACAATAAAAAATATATTTTCATTAATCAAACTTAAATATTCAAAAGGTTGAATTCAAATGATACACTAAAATTTTGCATAATAGGCTAAATCTTAAAGCTTAAAAATAAAAATTTCTAAGGTTCATTGCATTCCAATCCCTATATATCTCCTTTCCCTCTATTATTTCAAGATGATAGGCTCCCTAGAGGTCGTCTCTAATGACTTTGATTGGACCTTCCCAGTTGGGTCCCAACTTGCCGTTTGACGGCATCCTCACATTGCCAAAGATCCAAATTAACTGGGGCTTTTAATATAATAAAATAGAAATCCCAAGGGCTCCATATTTTAAAAGCCTAAACTATATGATTCATAAAATCCTGATTTATTTGTTGCATATTAAGGGGTACACATCCCCAATGTGAAACTTTATCGGATTGATGTATATATTGTACTTCTTTTCCAACTGTTATTAGTAGGATTCATCTTGATCAAGCCTTGTTCCCTTTTATCATCATCTAGGTTGATCTTAGTTTTAATGATCTCATCATTCATGCTTTGATCGTCGATGGTTGTTCTCATGGTCGACAAACCTAGTTCCAGCGATATTATGGCCTTCATTATCTAAGATTAAGTGAATTGCATTTCCCCGATCGACTTCCTTGGAGTCATTCGACATACCTACAGGACATGGGGAAGCTCTTCCACCAAAGAACCTTTTGATTTTTCTAGCCTTTTTCTTCATTCTTTTAAGCACCGTTTTATTGGAGGCCTCAACTTATCTGTTGCTTTAAGAATAGGCCACCGATATGTAGTAGTATCTGATTTCATGGCTATTGTAGAAGTCTTGGAACTAGTTGCTCTCAAATTTCATCCCATTATCGGTGACAAACATCCTCAGCACACCAAAATGGGTCATTCATGTCGGCGTTTCTTATATTTGCCAAAGGTTTTGCCTCTATCCTTTTTGTGAGGTAATCGATGTCGACTAAGACACAATTCTGATTTCCAGTTGTTGTAGGCAGCGAGCCCATAATATTTATCCCCCATTTATGCAAAAGTCTATAGGTTGCTCAAGGCCTTGAGGTCATTGGCTGGCTGGTAGCGCATTGGCGAGAACACTTACCATTTCTTACATTTCTTCATTTATGAGACGACGTATTTTTGCATGTATGGACACCAATATTATTCTTTTATACCTCTGAACGCCAGAGATCTTCCACTTGCATGACTTCTATAAATCCCTTTGTGCATCTCGTAAAGAACCTGGTCGACATCGTTAGGATGCACACATTAAAGATATGGCCTCATGAAGGATCGCCTATAGAGTTTTCCCTTGGGGGATAGGTGGAAATTAGTAGACTTTATTCTTATCTGGGTGGTTCTTTATTTTCCATAAGCAACGGGTCCTCTTAAAATTATGTAATGACTGGGTTCATCAAGTTGGGAGACTTTTGAATGGCAAGTACTTGGTTGGCATGTTGTTGATTGAGGATGCTCGACTGATCCAAATACTCAATTTCGATCATTCTTTTAAGGTCAGAGTCAACAATCACAGCCAGAGTGACTAAGGCATCTACGTGATTGTTATTTCCATTGGGTAATTACGAAGCTTGAACGTGCCTAAATTAGTAACCAAATTCGGGCTATCTGGAGGTCGGTTAGCATGTACTCATCCCTAGAGTTGTAGTCTCCTAATATTTGATTGGATACCAACATTGATTCATAGTAAATGTTAAGGTCCTTGGCACCTAAGGATAGATATTTCTTCAGTCCGGCGATGAGAGCCTCATATTCTGCTTCATTGTTTAATGTCTCAAAGCCAAGTCGAATTACTTGCTCAAGGATAGTATATGGGGTTACTAAGATAATTCCTACTTTTATTCCTTTCGAATTGGATTCTCCATCCATATATAGGGTCCATTTACCATGTTAGAAGGAATCTTTGGCAGTCACTTAATCAATGAGTCCCACTTCTCAAGTTGATGCCCTCTGGTAAATTCAACAATAAAGTCTTCCAAGACATGTCCTTTTATGGTAGTTTTGGGTTGATAGTGGATATCAAACCTTCATAGTTTCATCGACCACTTGGATATCTTTCCAGAGAGGTCGGTCTTTCTAAGGGCCTCCTTAAATAAGAAGGACGTTATGACTATGATGGAGTGTGCCTCGAAGTAAGTGTCTAGGAATAAGCATAGTGATGAGAGACCTAAAATAAGCGTAGGAATAAGAGTAGTTATGACTATCTATCCCAACATCTGTTCAGACCTCTTGTAATGTTTAGTCCAAATGGGATGGAGTGTGTCTTCTCTTGGTCGGGCCCGAACCAATAAATTTTGCGATAGCGAGAATAAGTGTCTATGAAGCTTATTCGTTCATGGCTAGCTATGGTATCGACCAACTAGTCGATATTTGATAGGGGAAAGTTATCCCTCAGATATACTTTATTTAGTTCGGTAAAGTCTATACACACTCTTTGCTTTTTAGTACCTTTTTTAACCATAATCGGTTTTAAGATCCATTTAGGGAATTGAACTTCTTTTATGGACCTTTCCTTTAGAAGTTTTTTTACTTCCTTTTCTACCACCTTTGCCTTTTTCGAGACTATTCGTCGTGCCTTCTGTGTGATCATCAGAATTGTCGGTTCCACATGAAGTCAATGACATATTACCTTGGAATCGATGTCGGTAATATCATACAACTTCCAAGATAACACATCCTTATTTCTTTGAGGAAATAAAACAACCTTTCCTTTTCATGATAGGTGAGTGAGCTGCGAATTAGAAACTTCTTTTTCGAGTGACACTCATCAAGCATGACTTCTTGTAGTGGTTCTATGACTCTGGCTGCAGGGGACACTTATCACTTCTACCCTCGGTCTTCCATACTTTAGTTTATATTTTGTGGGAGTGGTTCCCTCAATATCTTTCACTATTTCTCTCTTCTTTTCTTATTTAGGTTTGATGGCAGCGATAAAGCATTGTCAAGCAAAAGCTTGATTCCCATGTATCTCCATTACCCCTAGTCGGTCGTGCATTTGAGCTTTTAATAGTAGGTGGGTGAGATTTCCTTAATGGTGTACAACCATTCTCGCCCCATAATTACGTTGTATGGAGACTCAATGCCAACTAATATAAATTCTATGAGTATGGATATGCTTCCAATTCGTACTGGGAGCACGACCTTTCCACGAGGCATTACCATCATTCTAGCAAAGCTGACGAGAGGGATGGTAATTTCCTTCAAATACTCCATATTTAAGTTGATATTGTTAAACAACTACAAATACATTGTAACACCCCTCCCGGTAAGAGCGGGGCGGTACTCGATAAGACTAACAAAATCCACAATCAACAAGGTATAGAGCATCTAAATAAATCCCAGAATATAAAATAAAAGAATCCAATAATCTCAATCTTCAAATTAAATACAACCAAAAGTCTCTCGAAATAATACAAACTATCTATCTCGAAATAAAATAAATCGCCAATGCTCTATACAACAAAATAAATACAATTCTTCTCATTGTACTCTCAAATATTATTCCCAATATAACCAAGCTAAAATCAATCTCCAAAAAGTCCATAGCTCCCAAATTCGTGCTAACCTGCCACTAAGAAAAAAATATAGGGAAGTATACGATATGACAGGAAATATGCTCAAAAAATATTAGCGGTGAATAAGGCGTAACAATACGAGTACGAATATTCAAATCAAATGCAAATATCACAAGCATTTTATCAATATAATTTTTCAACAACACATTAACCGGGTCACCAAGCCTCACCATACCGAGCCCATACTTTATTAAGTTGCCGGAGATTGGAATCTTGGCTGGTGCCCAACCTCCGTGCCATATTAAAATCTCATGACAACGTGCTCAACACAAATATAAAATCACATGAATCAAAATCAGATTTCAATAATAATTTTCAGATTCTAAATGAATTTATCAATTCAAATATGAGTTCAATGATCACATGAAATCAAAGGGAATAACTCTCGATAGATTTAAAGAGCATATTGTGTAAAACCCATACCTTAAACCATCATAAGAAATTAACATGAATCTGCCCAGAAACTCATATTCAACCATCAAGAATCATCTCATAAGGATCCACAAATCATCTCCAAGTTCCAACATCAAAACAGCACCAAGAACACCACCAAAAACTAAGGTTGAACATGATAATATAAAGGGGCTATGTGTATATAAAAAGAGAGGAATATACAAAAAGGATACTGCATATTTTTGTGGAAAAAAATGGTTTAGAAAAGGTCTCCCACGACCCCTTTTTATAAGGCAAAAGAATATAAACATAAACCAACAAACTCTCCAAAAAACTTGTTGCGTACGAAATCAGTTGAGGTTTATCGATCGATCCCCTAAAGTCGATCGATCGATCACTCAGGGATTTTGAATTTGCCAACTTAAAAATGAAACCAAGGGATAATCTTTAAAAATCATTTAAAAATTCGTTTTAACTCCGATTTTGAAACCAATTGAAAATCTCGTCTTTAAAAATAATTCTCAACATTTTTTAGCAAGAAAAATAATTAAATCAAAAACTTTATTTTCCTATATATTATTAAAATTAATTTAACATTCCCCCAAATTACGCGGGTTGTTACACTTCCTCACTAACAATGGAATTTCGCCCACGAAATTCGTCGAAAGCCTAACTCTCAAAATCAGGCCACTACAACAATCTCCAAAAATAATCTTGTCTCTCAAAAATAGATTCCTCACATCTAATCTCGAAACCTAACACGAATATTACCAAAAATAGTCTATCTCTAAAAATTGTTAATCAAGCAATGAACCCAAAACTCAAGACCCGAGGGTTGTCATATACCTAACCTCTGATACCATTTATAACACCCCACCTGGGGAGAGCGGAGCGGTACTCGATAAAACTAACCAAATCCACAATCAACAAGGTATAGAGCATCTAAATAAATCCTATAATATAAAATATAAGAATCCACTAATCTCAATCTTCAAATTAAATACAACCAAAAGTCTCTCGAAATAATACAACTATCTATCTCGAAATAAAATAAATTGCCAATGCTCTATACAACAAAATAAATACAATTATTCTCATTGTACTCTCAAATATTATTCCCAATATAACCAAGATAAAATCAATCTCCAATAAGTTCATAGCACCCGAATTCGCACTAACCTGCCACTAAGAAAAAAATATGGGGAAGTACACAATACGACAGGAAAGATGCTCAACAAATATTAGCGATGAATGAAGCGTAACAGTATGAGTATGAATATTCAAATCAAATGCAAATATCACAAGCATTTTATCAATATAATTTATCAACAACACATTAATCGGGTCACCAGGCCTCACCATACCGTGCCCATACTTTATCAAGTAGCCGAAAATTGAAATCTTGACAAGTGCCCAACCTCCATGCCATATTAAAATTCCATGACAACGTGCTCAACACAAATAGAATATCATATGAATCAAAATCAGATTCTAATAATAATTTACAGATTCTAAATGAATTTAGCAATTCAAATATGAGTTCAAAGATCACATGAAATCAAAGGGAATAACTCTCGAGAGATTTAAAGAGCATATTATGTAAAACCCCGTACCTTAAACCATCATAAGAAATTAACATGAATCTACCCAGAAACTCAGATTAAACAATTAAGAATCATCTCACAAGGATCCATAAATCATCTCCAAGTTCCAACATCAAAACAGCCCCAAGAACACCTTCAAAAACTAAGGTTGAACATGATAATATAAGGGGGCTATGTATATATAAAAAGATAGGAATATACAAATAGGTTACTGCATATTTTTGCGGAAAAAGATGGTTTAGAAAACGTCTCCCACGACCCCTTTTTATAAGGCAAAAGAATAGAAACATAAACCAACAAAACTCTTTAAAAAACTTGTTGCGCACGAAATCAATTGAGGTCGATCGATCGATCCCCTGGAGTCGATCAACCGATCACTCAGCGATTTTGAATCTGTCGACTTAAAAATGAAACCATGGGATAATCTTTAAAAATCATTTAAAAATTTATTTTGACTCCGATTTTGAAACCGATTGAAACTCTCGTCTTTAAAAATAATTCTCAACATTTTTTTAGCAAGAAAAATAATTAAATCAAAAACTTTATTTTCCTATATATTGTTGAAATTAATTTAAAATAGCCCAAAATTACACGGGTTATTACATACATGACTTTAAAAGAGCTCCCCTGATCCACTAGTATCTTATTCACTTCCCAATTGGCTATTTTGAGAGTGATTAGTAGTGAATCGTGATGTTTAATTCTGACTCGAACCAGGTCTTCTTCCGTGAAGACGATATTCTTAGCATAGTCTATGTATTTTGGTAGACGGAATTTACCGACTATAGTTTTAGCAGGGTCGATTTATAAATCATTCATGATCACAGTAACCTTCTTCAATTACATTCTTACGGTGTTGCCCTGGATAAAGTAGGGGCTTGAGGACCTATGGATAATTGGGAACTCTTGCCCCATCCCATAATCATCTAGGATGTTATTTGGATTTTGTTCACGCTTAATAGGGGTCTTTGTGTTCTTTTTCTCCACATAGTCATCTAGATGACTTGCCTTTACCATTTCTTTTAAGTGCGACTTGAACGCCTTACAGTTCTCCGTCTTATGCCCGTATTCCTTGTGATAGGAACATCTCATGATTATGTTTCTCTTTTATGGGTCCCCTTCCATCTTCTTAGGAGACATGAAATACCATTGATCATTAATTTTTTTCTGGATCTTATAAATCAACTCTTTAAAAATAATGTTCATGGCGCGATGGACCTTGCTAGGATTTAACTTGTCATCACCCTTGGATCCGTCATCCTGCTTTTTACCCCCTTCTTGGGGGTAATCTCCATTATTTCTAGCTTTTGGTCGACCATTATCCTGTTGTGTGCCTATTACTATGTCTTCCACCTTGTCGTATTTCTCAATTATAGACATCAGGTCATCTACAGTCAAAGCTTCCTTCTTGGTGAGGGACTAGTGCAATATGGAGTTACTCGGTAGGCCGATCTTGAATGAGGCCACTTCCACTTACTCAGAACAGTTCTCCACTTCATTGTAGGTTTCCCAATAGCGCCGAACATATTCACGCAGGGTCTATTGGGGTTTCTGCTTCATTATGAGAAGTGAGTTCATCCTTTTTATATGGGTGGTGCTAGTGATAAACCATATGATAAAGGCCTCTGCGAGCTGCCTGATACCGATTGAATGGTGTGATAATTTTTCAAACCACTTTTGTACAACGTCCCCCAACCTGGAAGAAAAAATGCAACACATGAGGGCCTCATTATTTCTCCAAAGGGTCATGGCTAGCCGATATTGGCGAATATGGTCAATGGGATAGTTTTCCCATCGTAGTTCTTACATTGAGGATGCGAACTTCTTAGGAGGCTCAAAATCCTCAATCGACCTTGAAAAAAGGGATTTTGTCTGACTGATAAAGGCCCTTCAAGGAACCTCCTTAGTAGACCTGGTCCCTTGATGATCTAAATACTCGTCTATCTATATTTAGGTTAGGTTACAAATGTTTTTCTTATTACAGCGATTGTTGTGGTGGTCTTTTCTATCTAGCAATCCCCTCCATCTAAAATTATCTTGGTCTCATCGTGAAATCCTTCCTCAGTAATGAGTTTTACTCGCATGAGGTCTAGGGGTACAAGTAGTCTCACCACGTTTGCATTTGTCCCCGTAGAGATAATGCTCCATATTTTCTAGGCGACACAGGAGGTAGCATTCTCCTACTTATAGTGGAGTGTGATTGCCTCCTATTATTGAAGACAATGTTCGTAGGCATCCATGAGTCGTGATATCTGTTTGGATTGTGGTGGCTCATTACTCTCGACAGTTTGATCCTCATGTGGATAATAGAGAAAATTATGAGTATGATGACTCCTGTTAAGTTGGATCTCATTCCTGATCATGGGGCCCTTGTGACCATTCTAGTTGTCGTTCCGACTGCCATGAGATGGCAACTTAGTTGTGTGAGTGAGACATGATTGGTTTCTTAGTTGGATTTGTTTAGTTGAAAAAGAAAAATCATTTTCATAGATGGATCCAATTGTAAGTGGTTATAGAGGGGGCTTAAAAGTAATCCCATGGTTAGAGATAACATCCCCCCCCCCCCCCCAAATAGAGGATGGTTGAGAAATAAGTGAAAATATCAAGAGTCAGCCATAAAGAAGATGGAAGAAAGAAGCGAGGAAGCTTGAAAAGGCGCCTCTTCGAGGGAGCTAAATTATTTCTTTTTTTTATTAAACTTGATCAATTTATACATTTTTAATACGTTGCAACTCGTAAGCTGTAACAATTGTAATATAAGAGTGAGGTCAAACGGTATCCGCGAGTGACCAATTCTGGCACAACTTAGGAGAGCTTTCATTCTCTATCGGATGATGTAAGGACATATTTTACATAGTCTGCTTTACATTAGAGTACGTCGTATTCCACTACAACCGTCGAAGAAAAGTTCAAGTCAAATCATGAATCAAGACGGATCCGAATATCAACATTCTTCAACAAATAAGCCTCAACGAGATAGATTTTGGTAAGTTTGTTTAAGTCTCTTCATGTTTCATTTAAAGTGTTAGGATAATTTTTTAAAAATATTTTTAAGAATCTGAGGCGTTATTTTTTGTCAAAATAATTTTTCTAAGTCTAGAGGCAGAGTTTTAGAAGATTTTTTTTTTCGCTTTGGTCATTCAAACGACATCATGTTGTCACGCGAACGAGGACTTCAAGCGACATGCTACGTCGCGCGAAGGCTCGCAAGAAGCTCGCGTGAAGCATTTCATCAAGAGAAACCTTACTATTTTGGATTTTTAACGTCGCTTGATATGTCACGTGAAGTAGGATCTAACAACATTCAAAGTCATTTGAGCGACAGGCCTATCTCGTTCGAGAGAAGTCACCGACTCAAGATTTTTATAAATAGTCCTTTTTTAATCCTTTTTTCTTCAGAAGACGTGAGTGTTTCATTATACGAAAAACTGCTTTTGTAGAATTTTTGTCTTCTCACTTTTTGAGGTGTTTTAACTTTGTTTTGATTCACAAATAATCCCAATAGCTTTAGTGAATCATTTTGGAACCCAAGATACAATTTTACTGGAGTTTTTCTTGTAAGAAAGATATATCTACTACTTATTTGGTACCACTTGAGGGAGGTGCAGGTTGACTACGACTATGATCATTGGGAGTGCTTGAGGGTGTTCCTTATTAAAGAAAGAACTGTGGTTTTTGTGGGTTTGTTGCGGTTGATCCATTGTTTATTCTAGGTGAGGGCCTATTTGAGTATTCTGCGGAATAGTCATTGCATATTTCATTATGTATGTAAGTTGCAATTTACCTTTTCTTAGTGAAATAAAAAGTTTTACCCGAAAGGTTTTTTTCTTAAAATCTGCGAATTAGCAATTTTATGATGGCATGATTTATTCCACATAGATGTATGTTTAGGGTTTAATTAATTTAAATCTTAAATTGATAATTAATTAAAGAAGTGTTTAATTTGAAATTTGTGAATCAACGTGCAATCGATATCACACCGCATTCTCAAATTGGTATCAGGGCAGGTTTCTCTAATTTATCGAGTGATCCTTTTTTCGCAAAATTTTTGTGGTATTGATTTCTTTTTTTAAATTTGATTTTGAGATTTCGCAATGTTTCTGAATGAAAACTTCTATAATCGATTGCCAGTTTTGAGAAGTCTAATTATGCCTATTGAAAAGACCGCATGAAATCTCATTTAAAATCAATCGATGGACGAGTTTTGGTTGTTTGTGAAAGATGGTGGACTCCTCCCACTATCACCGCAAATAATGTCACTAATCTTAAACTCGTGATTGACTGGACTGAGGCCGAGTTTAAATGGATCACTTTTAATTTTCGTGGGCTAAGTGCAATTTCTAGAGCCATCACCCCTGACGAGTTCCGACGTATCATGACGTGCACATCGTCAAAAGAAGCACAGAATGTTTTACAACTTACCCATGAAGGCACGAGTGTTGTGAAATAGTCAAAATTAAAAAAATTAGCTACTCAATTTCAAACTATTACTATGCTTGAATGTAAGTGTTTTGTTGAGTTTTATGCACGTTTGTCTTATATTGTCAACACTAGTTTCAATATTGGTGAGCATATTCCAGATGCACAAGTAATTAAACAGATTTTGAGATTGTTACCAAAATGTTTTATCGAAAAACTGACTGTGTTGAATTCCTTAGGAAATTTGTGCAATCTTAAGTTAGAAGAACTGGTAGGTTACCTTTAGACATATGAAATTGACATGTTTCCTGATAGTGTCAAGCCTAAGGATAGAGGGATAGCACTTAGAGCCCAGTTTAGGAAGAGTGAGGAAGTGTCTAAGAGAGAGAAGAAAAAGAAAACAAAAGTTCATGAGTCCGAGTCTAAGGGCGAATTTGATTTTGATATGGCCATGCTTGCTAAAAAATTTAAAAAGTTTCTCAAATTGTCCAAAGAAAATTCCTCCAATAAAAGATTTTTTAAGAAAAATAAAAAGAAAGATGAGGCCAAAGAGAGCGGTGAGAAAGATAAAGAGGAATAGTAGAGATGTTTTGAATGTGAAGGAAAGGGGAATAAGGCGTTTAAGTTTCTTACTAGGCTAAAGAGAAAGGACAAGAAGATTGACATGCCAGCCACTATTAGCGATAGTGAGGAAGAGGTGGAGGATTCCGGGGATGAATCTTCGTATGGAATGTGTGTTGCATTTTTATCCAGTCACGTGAGCACACCTAGTTTATCCCATGACGATGAGGATACTTGTGCACGTGAGAGACCCGATGATGATTCGAGTGTTTCTAGCGAGTGTGAGAGTGTGTGTGCTAGTGAGGGTGAAAGTGAGCTCCAAATTGCATTTAGAGATTCGTAAGCCGATACTTTAAAAATGAAGAAGTTGAATAAGGAATTAGGCCTTAGGGTGTTAGATTTGGAGAGAGAGATTTATGTTTTGAGGATTTGAGGATTTGAGGCGTCGACAAGTCAACTCGAGAAGGTGAAGGTTACTTTGAGTGAGCAGTTGATCGTCGTAGATCGAGAAAAGAGTGAACTTGAATCTCGTGTGTCCCAATTAGAGAGAGATCTCAAACGAGCCCAGGAGGTAAAGGTCACTATAGAGGATACATATAAGAAGGTAGGAAAGATGCTCCTCGGTTCCTCTTTAGGTAATGTTGGGAGATTAGGATTGGGTTATGACGGTGCGTCTACTTCTCATGTTGCACCCGAGTCGGTTCTTGAGTTTGTGATTGATCCATATAGCTCTCAACCCAACACACCTAGGCGTCCTATTCCTAATAGGAGAGAGCGTCGTAGACTTTTTGAGAGAGTTGTTCCTAGGCCTGTTTATATTTTCACACATTGCAAGAAGAGAGGACACCTTTGGGAATTTTATTTTAAGTTCGGTAAAGTGTCGCACAAATTTTTACCACGTCATGCTACGACACATGCACCCACAAATAATGCTTTCAGAGAATACATGAGAGATTTTTCACATATTAAGGAGCAAGTTAAGTTTTTTTTCAAAACTTCACATGATTTTATTGACCTTTTTCATAGGATGATAGCACCTTTGGAAAACTCCATCACACCTAACAGTTGAGGTTTAGACTTGTTTACTAGCATATGATGATTTTCATTATGATATTTTATGCCTATTGCTAGTATGTACCATTTTTATATTTACATTTTCCATTTTTGATATATTTTTCGAAAAACCAAAAAGATTTTAGTTTTTGAAATTTTTTGGAAAATACAAAAAGATTTTCTATTTTTATTAGAAAAATTGAAAAAGCCAAAAAGATTTTATTTTGAGAAAAAGTTTGAAACAGACAAAACGAGTTTTGTATATTGTTTACACCATTTATGGATGGACATTTAGGATGACCAAGTCACAACATCATTCCATATACATGTGACTATTCGATAGTGATTTGAGACGATACATCATTTAATCAATGTGTTTTATAATGTTTGGAGTCATTAAGATGAGATTTGAGATTACTTTCTACATGTTTGACTCATGATTTCCTTTAATGCACACATGCACGGATTTGTTTGATCATTATACTTGTCTATCACATGTTGGCCGAAGTGTTTCCATCTTAATCCTGTCTTTAAAATTAATCATATGCGATAAAACTTGACAATGAAAGTTATGCATGTAAGAACCGTTGCTTGTGAGGAATTTGTTTAAATATAAAAAAAACTGATGAGTGAACATGGGAAAGGGTTGCGAGTGAATAATAATCACGTTGTGAAATCCACCATTTAAAAGAGCCCATAAAAAAATTAAGGCAACAAAATATTCATATGCCAAAAGAGGGCCAATAGAATTTCTCTAAGTTGAAAAAAAATAGAAACCTCAAAAGAGATTGAAAAAGAAATATATATTTGAGGGAGTTTGGTTGGAAATAAATCAACAGGTTTGCATGTCCTGACAAAATCTTGAAAAATCATTAAATAGTTTTAGACGTTATTGGTGTGAAAATCATTTTAGACTTATATTTTTTTATCTGATTAAGTCGGTGTCATTTGAATTCAACAATTTTTACACCTAAGGATGATTGTGAAGTTCATTCATTAGGAGTATCCATATTCATAGTGCACATTTGTTATGTATGTTTGAGTTGATTTACCTATTGAATATGTTCACACTCATTCATTATGTATCCACGATTTGGTTATCTTAGTGTAAACTAATGGTCTGTGATTTTTATGTAAATTATTTTTGCTTGAAAAATTTTGAAAAATAAAAAATAGTTAGTGAATGCTTTCAATTTTATCCTTTGATGATCGTAGTTGATTTTCTTTTCTTGTCTTGGCACTCCATGATTATTTTTATTTATTCTTTTTCTTATCTATTTCGGACAAATAAAAAGGGGGAGAACGAATTATTATTTAATGGGGAGTTTCAATAATGGGGGATATTTGATATTTGATATTTGTTTTGATGTACGTTGATCTCATTTCAAACTCAATACGTCATGACGGTATTTATTTCTTATCTTATGTGTGTAGGTACAAAATTTGAAGGTCATTATTTTGCACACCCTGATGATGATAAAGAAAAGTTGGAGATTTGAAGATTTCAAATTGAAGATTTTTGAAGAAAGTTTAAAGGCTTACATTTTTAGTAGCTTTTTAGTTTTGGGTTCATGGGAGGGTAATAGATTTGTATAAGACATTTTCTTTGATAATTCGAATGTTTTTAGTTTATACTGTCATAGACATAGGGGGAGATTTGTAAGGACATATTTTACATAGTCTTATTTATATTAGAGTATGTCATTTACCACTACAACCTTCGAAGAAAAGTTTAAGTTCAATCATACATCAAGACGGATCCAAATATCAACATTCTTCAATAAACAAGAATCTACGAGATAGATTTTGGTAAGGTTATGTTTAAGTCCCTTAATGTTTCATTTAAAGTGTTGGGATAATTTTTCTAAAATGTTTTTAACCACGTGAGCCATTATTTTTCGTCAAAATAATTTTTCTAAGTCCTCAGGTGAAGTTTTAAAAGAAAAAGATTTTTCGCTCTGGCCATTCAAACGACATCGTTATGTCGTTCAAATGACATTATGCAATCATGCGAACGAGGACTTCAATCCACATGCTATGTCGCACAAAGCTCGCATGAAGCATTTCATCAAGCGAAACCTTACTATTTTGGATTTTTAATGTCGCTTGATATGTCGTGCGAAGTAGGATCTAACGACATTCAAACTCATTCTAGTGACATGCATATCTTGTTCGAGCGAAGTCACTGACTCAAAATTTTTATAAATAGTCCATTTTGAGTCTTTTTTGCTTCAGAAGAAGTGAGTGTTTCATTCTATGAAAACTGCTTTTGCAGAATTTTTATCTTCTCACTTTTTGAGGTGTTTTAACTTTGTTTTGATTCATAAATAATCCCAATAGCTTTAGTGAATCATTTTGGAACCCTAGATACAATTTTGCTGGAGTTTTTATTGTAGGGAATATATCTCTACTATGATTTGGTACCACTTGAGGGAGGTGCTGGCTGACTACGACTGTGATCATTAGGAGTGATTGAGGGTGTTCCTTATTAAAGAAAGAACTGTGATTCTTGTGGATTTGCTGTTGTTGATCCATTTTTTTATTCTAGGTCGAGGCCTCTGTGAGTATTCTGCGGAATAGTCATTGCAGATTTCATTGTGTATGTAAGCTGCAATTTACCTCTTCATAGTGAAATAAAAGGTTTTACCCGAAGGTTTTTTTCCTGAAATCTGCAAATTAGCAATTTTATGATGGCATGATGTATTCCACATAGATGTATGTTTAGGGTTAAATTAATTTTGATCTTAAATTGACAATTAATTAAATAAGTGTTTAATTAGAAATTTGTGAATCAAGGTGCAATCGTTATCACACTGCATTCTCAAATTGGTATAAGAGCTTTTAAAGCAATCTTTACCTTCTCAGATGACGTCACCAAGGGAACCTCAGAGGGAGTTGGTTTGGAGGATTGAGAATAAAGGCAACGTTTAGACTTGACTTAACCATTTTAGATACACCTGGTAAAACACCGAGAGATTATAACCCAAGGGATATTACGCAGAGTAACCTTGAGTTCCATCTCACATTTAGCCTTGTGCCAAACAGTCCCTTGTCATATGTCACATCTACTTTGAGTGATATCACACGCCACCTACCCATTGTCCAAATCCAAACTTGAGTAAACCTTGGTGATTTGATGAACTGTTAGACGGTTTGATGGATGACCACTGACGTGTGATAGTTGACTAGTACAGTTTGTAGCCAAAAGGTGCCTGTTATCATTTAATACCTATGGCATAGACCATGTTGACACATCGGAGCATTTAATGTTAGTGACATAAAGGTATAAGGGGAATGTTTTTCACATTAATTTAAGATTGAGACATCTCGGGTGTGGTTAGTGGCTATATTAGAGAGCCCAACCACTTCAGAGAAGGGGGAGTTCGTTTTGGAAATCAAAGAAAGAGATTTTCTAAAGCCATATTTATTACAAAACCAGAGCATTTAACCACCCATCATTGAAGAGTTGTTACCAAGATTTGATTACAAAATGCCAAATATTTATTGTCGTGATCCCTATTTTATGGAACCTTGGTGTTTAAGCTGCCTACCAGAAGTGTATCTAGGATGCTTGTTTTTCTCTCCCTTTGACTGAGTTACTTCAAAGGTTCATTTATTGATCATTTTGAGTTATATACTAATGCTTTAGTGAATTTAATCCAAAATGTTTTCCATATATATATATTGTGTGTGTTCCTCTTGCCACTGTTGATAACACCTCGTTTAGTGAGTTGTCGCCATAATAATAGGGGTTATGCCTTTATTTATACTGTAACACCCCAGCCTCAAGAAGATTCCTCTCTTACATTTGGCAACTTCACTAGGAAGCTATAATACTAAAATTATGGCCCGAGATAATATTAACTGTGCTCTCTGCTTTGATGATATCCAACGGAGGGAAGAGCAAGAAACGAGGGAGCTTGAAACCTCCATAGAAGGGGTACCTCAGATGGAGGTCCCCCAAGTGCAAATGATAATAGGAGTGCCAATGGTCACACGAGCGTAGTTATGGTACCAGCTCAGATGGCCCATTTGATGGGAAAATTTATGGAGTTTTTGCAAACTCATGTGGCGGCGAGGGCTTTTAGGGGTGTGATAAACCCCAACTCTTTTGTTACTCCTATGGTTGTCCCAGTGGACCCATTGGGGGCACTCCCCATGATCACTGCTTCCATTGTTATGCTAATAGTGGGAACACCAAATGTGATTGACATTACACCTATGGTTCTTTAACCTAGTGTTGTAATGGTGGAGAAAATTACCTCTCCTTATTTGGAAGATGTAAAGAAGGAGATCTTGAAGATGATGGTATCTTCCTCGTAGAAAGCCAGTGAGGCAGCTTCAGTTTGTGATAATTTTCATATACCTACCGAGAGGAGTACAACGATGAGCCTTATCCTAAGGACTATGTGCCTCCCATTTTTTACAAGTACACTAAAAAATGGGGGGAACCCGAAAGAGCACATCAAAAGATTTATGGATCGCTTGGGGGCCCACTGCAACAATAAGAGGTTGCGCTTGAGGGAGTTTTACAAATACCTTACAGATAAAGTATACACCTAGTACTCATATTTAGCTCATAGAAGTGTTGCCATGTAGGATAAAATGCACATACTTTTTGTCCATAAGTTCTTTCTAGCATAAGATGAGTTCACTCTGACGCAATTGGCTAGGGAAAAGCAACGTCCGAGAGAAGAGGTAGTCGCCTACATACGATGATTCAGATAAAGGTCTCTCGACATGAGAGAGGATGCCAAGGAGTCCAACTGCTCCAAATTTGTGTGGACGGTTTGCTCCCAAAGTATATCTGCCATCTGATAAGTAAGACATGTGAGGGGACTTTCGCGACATTTTTAAAGTTTACAAAAAACATCTCATTGGTAGTATGCCCAAGTCCCATCATAACACCATTGATGTTTAGGCAACAAGCTTAACAAGATGGGGGAAGAGGCCAAACCCCACGAGTGGGCTATGCCGATGGTGGATAAGAAGTTGAGAAGGAGCAGAAGAAGGACAACATGAGGAAGTTTAGGAGGGACAGAGAAGACCCACCACCATTGACTTTAACTATAGTGGAGGTCGCTAACTGCTACAACACTATGCTACACGGGGACAGTTTATGCACCCAAAGACTCTCCAGCAAATGAGCCAGGATGAGAAGTACAAGTATATCCTAAATATTGCCAAGTGAATTGGAGTGTATGTCTTCCAACAAGCGCTCGTTTCACTTTGAGGAGGATTATTAACAAGCGTATGTAGGTTGGGACTTTGTAAATCCCACAAGGAGATGTCAATAACAACCCACTGCCAGTTCATGGAGTAAACTTCATAGTGGCTTATGATGAGGAAGTTGAGGAAAAGCGAGGGAGCTAAGACAAGAAAGAGAAGATTTTGAGGTAGCTCTGAAAGATTGTACCAGAGGGATGACAATTGTTGTGAGATATTATGATGAGGTTAGTTTAAGGGATATGAAAGAAGTCTATAATGTGAAAGGTCGTGTGGTGGAGCCCAATTTGGAATATCAAGCTATAGCACAATCTCTCACAATCACGTAGTTCTTCGACTAAGTAGGGATGCCTCCAGAAAGTAGGTTGGAGATTACTCAGATGATATTAGACATTACCAGGAAAATACAGTTCCCTCTTCGAGGTGAAATGGGCCCATGGCCAGATTGGTGAGGAAATTCATATATGAAATAAAATTTTCAGACACTGATATGGCAGTAAGGTTCCCTCACAACAAACCGTCGTATGTTATGGAAAGTGTAAATGGAGTGAGCTTTGCAAGGGATTTTATGGATGAAAGTGCCTCCATAAACATCATGCCTATCAGTTCTTTCTATGCCTCCAATATTTCAGAGGCAAACAAGGTTGATACCAATATCTTTGGTACTCTCTGGGTATGATAACCAATGTTCCAAATCAATTGGTTATGTGAATGTGGGGGTTGTGCTGGAAAATGTTATATCTCATATCAAGTTCCATGTTATTAAGAGTGCTACTTCCTATCATCGTTTCATAGGAAGAGTGTGGATGCACAAACTTGGCTTGGTCAACTCAACACACTACCAATATGTCAATACGAACAAAAAGGGGATTGAGATAGTCATTAGAGCAATCAAGAAACCATTTTCTCATGAGGAGGCCCACTTAGTAGACGTTGTGTTCTACACAGAATTAGCAGAGGATGCATGAGTCCTAACCCGGCGCATGAAGGGTATTAGAGTCCCATCAATCAGATAGAGGTTAGGGCCCATGAATAACCATGATGAGGAAGGAGCATGTGGATACCAGAGACGTGATGGGGTGAATAGTGCTAGTCCCAAAATAGAAGCTATCTCTAAGCAACTAAGAGATAGAATGAGGCCAAGGATTGACCCCATTAGCATGAGGTCAAATGGTAGAGTGTGCTGAGCAGGTTTTCAAGGACCAGACTAGAAGAAGTCATGATTAAGAGGAAATGAAAAGAAGTTAACTCGCCCAACCGTCAATGCAAGGTGGTGAAATTAGAGGATGGGAGAGTGGTTTATCGCCTTTGAAGGTGTGAGGGGGTAGCCGACGAAGCTGATGAGGAGGCTAACCTGGAATATGAGTGTTTCTAGTAGATAATCATATACAATGTCTTGTCTTTGATAGCTCCAACATTTATGAGTTTGTGGAAGATGTGGAAGATGATCCAGAATGTATAACTGGTCGCCCAAAGTCACAAGTGCAAGAGTTAAAACATATTGACCTAGTTGAGGAGGAAGAAGACACTATACCCATTTTCATTTCGAAGGATCTAGATGAAAAGAAGAATATAAGATTAATTAAGCTTATTCGGGAGTACATAAATGTCTTCACGTGGAAATATGCTGAGGTGTAAGGGCTAGATCAAGAATTAATTTATCACAAATTAAACATTATACTTTCAGCCATACCGGTAAATCAAGTGATGAGTACTTACAAGCTAGAACTAGATCTGAAGATCAAAGAAGAGGTGCAATTGTTGCTAATAGTGGGGTTAATTAATCCAATTTAACATCATATCTGGCTATCTAGCACTGTCCTAGTCGATAAGAAAGACACAAATTAAATACGCGTATGTGTGACTTTAGTGACCTTAATAGGGCTTGACCAAAAGATGAGTTCCCTCTACCCTTCATTGACAGTTTGATAGATGCAACAGCTGGGCATGAGATGTACAACTTCGTGGATGGGTATGTGGGATATAATCAAATAAAGATGGATCCAACTAATATGGAGAAGACAACGTTCAGAACTCCAGTAGGTAACTTTATGTACAGTGTGATGCCTTTTGGGTTGAAGAATGTTGGGGCAACATACCAAAGGACAATGATGGCCATTTTCCACAAATTCTTTCATGATATCTTGGAGTTCCATGTGGATGATTTGGTCATCAAATCAAAGAAGGGGGAGTCCCATCTGGCTGATTTAAAAAAGGTCATCAACAAGTGCAGGAAATACAAGCTTAGGATAAACCCATTGAAGTACGTTTATGGTGTGATAAGTGGGAAGTTTTTTATCTTTTTTGGTGGATCGCTAAGGAGTGTAGACGGACCAGGACAAGCATAAGGCAATTTGGATATGCCTTGCCCAAAGACTATGGAAGATCTCAAAGTTTTCTAAAAAAAAGTCTCCTATTATAGGAGATTTGTCACCCTTTGATGGACCTACTGCACAAGAACACGAAGTTCAATTAGGAGGAGCCTCATCAGAAATCCTTTAGTAAGCTCAAGAAGTTGCTCACTTTTCCCAAAACTATTATTCTTCCAAGAGCTAGAATACTGTTGCAGCTTCATCTCACTTCAATAACAAGGTCAATCGGTGCCCTTTTAGCACATAAGATTGATGGACAAGAGAGATATGTCTACTATTTAAGTAGGATCATCCATGGGCCAAAAACAAGATATACTAACATTAAGAGTCATTGTCTGGCCCTAGTATTTGTCGCCATAAAACTTAGACATTATATGTTATCTTTCATTATTCATATTGTGACAAGATATGATCCTAATAAGTTTTTATTAGCACGAATCATTTTTATTGGGAGGGACAATAAGATACTTCCTCATCCTCTCAGAGTATGACTTAAAGTGCATGGTTCCTTGGGCAATCAAGAGCCAGGCATATGCAGACCTGTTGACAATTTTTCCATCAAGGGTATATGAGCCACCACAAGGAAGTATTCCAGGAGATGACTTGTAGGCCAACTTTCTAGACGCCAACTTGGAGGAATGGATAATGGAGTTCGATGGTTCATTAATGAAAAGAAAAGGGGGAACATGAGTCATTCTTTCAAGAGGAAAGGAAAAAAAATTGCTTATCTTTCAAGTCAGATTTCTCTTACTCTAATAATGAAGCAGAGTATGAAGTGTTGGTGTTGGGGCTGCAGGAGACTCTTTGAAGGGGCATTCATTCACTCTTCATCAAGGGTGATTTAAACTTGGTGGTTAAGCAGGTGATTAGAGAATATTCTTTGAAGCACCTCAGTTTGGCACCTTACAGAACAGTCATCCAAAGGTTGTTCACTCTGTTTTATCAAGTCAAGGTGAAGAGGTACCCTAGAACGATGAATATGCATGCTGAATCTTATCCAACCATTGCATAGAAGATAGTCATAAACAGTACTACCATAACTGTAGTGATATAATAGAGGACTACTCCCTCGGTGGTACAATCGATCTTACCCATGGGGAATGACTCAGATTGGAGGTGCGAGATCAAGAAGCAGCTTGAGTCTGGGCAAGGAAAGATAAAACTGAGGGAGTTAGCGCAGTATTTTGTGAGTCAAGGGAGTTTGTACTTTAAAAATACTGGGAGATGGTTACCAAGATGTGAGCGAAAGTTAAGAAAGTCACATGATGAGCATTGCGAGATAACTGAGATCCCCTTATACAGGAGGATCCAAAGAAAGGGCAACTATTAGCCAACGATGACACAAAATATGACGAAAGTATAAAGGGAATGCACCAAATGTCATATCTTTTTCCAGGCAGTTGAGTGCAACTTTGTGGAAGCTCAGGCAAATTGAAGGCAGCCTTACATTGACTTCATTAAATATGGAGTTTGTCCTTCAGAGAATATTGATGCTATATGGATTAAAAGGAGGGCCCCACGGTTTAATGTTCAAGAGGAGTAGCATTATCGCAGATGATACTTTAACAGGCCTTTGAGGTGTATCATAAGAGAAGAAGCATTTAAAGTCTTAAAGCAAGCCCACGAGCCAGCTCATATTGGAGGAGCCAAGTTGTATGACCAACTCATGACTTTGGGCTATTATTGGCCAATTATAGAGAAATAATTTATTGAGTTTATTCAGAAGTGCAAGACATGTCAGCTGTATGGAAATATGATCCATGCCCCTTCGGTGGACCTTCACTCGTTGGCTACTCCTTATACATTCTATATTTGGCATTTGATCTGGTAGAGGCAATACACCTATCTTCGAGGGTAATATATGGATTCTTGTACCAAAGAAGTGTTTCACAAAGTAGACGGAGGCAATACGATTGAAGAGAGCAATAACGGGGGTGGTGGCTAATTTCATTAGAGAGTATATAATTTACCATTTTAGGATTATTATGGTTATTTTGTCTGATAATGGAACTCCATTTATCAATAAAGAGGTGACTTTGGTCACAGACAAATACTATATCATAGACCACACCTCAATAGTAGCTTACCCTAAAGGCAACGGTCAAACTGAGGCAACCAACAAGACCTTGGTCAATATTTTTACCGAGATGATGGAAGACTTCCCAAAAAACACGAGATGATAAGATTGCAGCAGTATTGTGGACATATCAAATGACCAAGAGGAAACTAACAGGCTATACACCTTTCTCACTTATCTATGAAACTGAAGTCATATTGTCGGTGGAACTAGAACTCCCCTCTGCCAGATATGCCTTGCGAATCAACATGCTTCCACAGAGCAGACACGTCCAATTGGAAGCATTAGATGAACATAAAGACAATATGATGTAGCACTTCTATATGTACACGAAGCAACTCTCCAGGGCTTATGACAACTTGGTGAGACCAAGGAAGTTTATGGAAGGAGACTTGGTATTGAAGGAAGCTATAAATAAAATAAGAGGGATCCTATTGCCCAAGTTTTCTTCTAATTGAGAGGGACCATTCATAGTAAATGAGGAACACGACTCATGTTATTTCTTAATATCGAAGATGGAAGAAGATAGACCTTTCAAAATCAATAACAAACAGTTGAAGGTTTATCATATTTAAGGATTTGTTAACTTGACTTGAGTCCTATCTTGATAATACTCATTGTTTTGCCTTATTTTTTTTAGCTTTTTTACTTTTAGTTCCTTTGTTTCAATAAAAAGGGAAAAGTTAGAATAGGAAGTTGTAAATTATAAAGTAAAGCACAATGATATGAAATATGTCATAATCACTTTGCAACGCAACTTTGAGAAGTAGAGAAAATGATGCATATATAGATGTTGGAGTGACAAAAATGTTGTTTTTTTCATATATTTTCTTTAAAAATTACAAGTGATTGGGAGATACTGCCCAGAAATACATGAGGAAAGAAAAAAAGAGAGAGAAAATACAAAATGCATTAGCCATTGAGGAACCACGGGTCTGGAGAAGAGAAGAAGTCTATATGCAAGGGAGAGAAATCTTGAAGACAAGACTGTTGAGAAGCTAGATATGATTCAAGCCTCATTTGGACTTGAATGCATTAAATGAGAAGCGCCTCACACTCACCCAAATCCCTGGCCAAAGCTTTTGCATCATCCTTGACCTTTCAGTTCACATACTCAACCAAAGGATCAAGTTCCCTCAGGGCACCCTCCTTTGCATGTTGGGCCTCCACATATTTCGATAAATCTCCCCCTCGCTCTCCAAATGAACATCCTTCAAGAGCTTTACATGGTTGATCAACCAGCCGAAGTGAAACCCATCCTTGACCAATTCTCTTAAGTTGCCTAAGTGTTGATTGATGATGGCCCTAGTGAGATTGGTAGTTTAAGTGTTTACAATTTCTGCTATAATGGTTTCCATGCCATAAAGTCAATAGCTCATCATAACATGATTGGCCCTGAGGCGCTCAATAGTAAAGTTTTCAGGGTATTGAGAGACAAACTACTCTATCATCATTCGGTGGCAACCTTGAATAAAGGAAGATTGGTGGAGAACTTGAAGGCAATACTTTTGAGGAGCTATGCTAGGCAAAGGGGCCTAATAACCTTATTCGTTGTCTGATGGAGAATCTGTCGTGGAACCACGATCGTTATAACTTGACTCCTCAGCTGGGATAGGATCTTGGGGAAGTGGAAGGGCAACGGGGGAGGGAGCATGGTGAGTTTACTCCTGAGCAGGAGTAGGCTCCCTCGTAGCCTATAAAAAATGAAACAATGAGTTAGAAAAAAATCTTAGCAAGTGTTTTTATTGCTAAGTTATCAAGCAGGTATGAGATTTTGAGAAAAAATCTTGGCAAGTGTTTTCGTTGCTGTCACCAAGCAGGTATGAGATTTTGAGGAAAAAAAACTTAACAAGAGCTTTCATTGCTAAGTCACCAAGTAGGTGTGAGATTTTTGACTTAACAAAAAAACCTTATCAAGTGTTTTCGTTGCTAAGTCACCAAGCAAGTGTGAGTTTTGTTCTTTTGTTGTTTTGAGTGCAGACATATTTTTTTTGTAACAAAGGAGAAAGAACCAAAAGATGATAGAACATATCTCAGGAGATGGAATATTTTTAGAGAGGACTGGGGAATGCTACCATCCCCACTCTTCCTAACAGCTTTAGAGGGAACTGGATCAAAGTGGGACTCCTCCGGGGGAGTGGCCTAACAAGATCGCGAGGAAGATCCACTACCAACGGGCACCAGCGCCAACCCAAGAGAAGGCTCACCAGAAGCAGCATGAGCTTCAATGGGGTCATTGGCACGAGAAGCATAAGGCAGTTCATGACAAGGGGCAAAGGGACAAGTAACCACTGGGGCTATAGGAACCTCAATGTGGACAGTTGAAGGGCCACCTTGAGAGAGATGAACCAAGGAAGAAGAAAAAGTTAAGTGTTAACAACCATGGGAAACAAATGGATGAGGAAAATGAACAACAATGTTGTTAATGTTTACCTCATCAATGGCTGCTTGGGGAACCCATACCACAATAGGCTTCACTAGAGGGAGTGGAGTCAAGGACTCATTGAGAGCCTTAACTAGAGATGCAACAATCACATTGACAAGCGTAACATAGAACTTAATGTCACATAAATCATAGTTAAAGAAATTTGAGGGGAGAAATAGGTACCTTTGGTGAACTGGAAGAAACATGCACAGCAGATAGAGGAAGCTCAGATAGAGGAGGAGATTGTGGCGTATTCAAAGGAGTTTCCTCTATTAGTGGGGTGGCCCCATCGATGTTCACAGATGAAGCAATAACACCTCCCCCCAATGCAAGCCTGTGAGAAGCCTCATCTGTATGCTATGAGGGAAGACATTTGGAATGCGTAAGTCCAATCATAGAGGAATGGGGTGTAGGAGCTGTTTCGGTAACACGTTCCTCAATAATTGGACTTGTGAAAGGTGAATAACCACCTGATTGGCGTTTCTGGAAATCAAATTCAGAAAATTTGTCTAAGTGTTAATATAAAACTTTTCCAACTTATAGAGTAAAGAGAGAGTTACACTAATTGAAAACAGTTACCTTTGCAAAGAGGAGGCGTGGGAACTGTGGGACCTACCTCAATGGCTGCTTATTCCTCCAAGGGGTTGTCATCCAAAATAATTAGCTCAAAGAAGCCAGGTGGAGGAGGAGATGAACTGGGGGCAGAGGGAAATGTGGTAAGATTCACTTCATAAGCACGTTTTTTCAAAGTCTTGGTGCCCAATAATTTTTTCCTTTGAGAAGGGCCACCACTAGTAGAAGACTTTCTTATAATTTTAGCTCACGAGCTAACTCCCTTGGGAGTTGAAGCTGAGGAAAGTGGAGAAAAGGAAGATGGTGGGGGTACTGGAGGGGTATCTTGTTGATCTTATTGGAACAATTGGAAAACACGATTGTCCTCAAGGCAACACTTCCCAGCAAGGTCCTCACAAATAGGACCAACTTTTTCAGGAGTAATAACATCAGGAACAGTGGTAGTTGAGTTGAACTTGGACTTATAAGTTTGTCCACCCTTGGTTGCTTTAGATTTCTTTAGGGCTAGTTGAGAAGCCTCGGCACTTGTTGAACCTTCGACTGTGGTGGCAGGCATTTTTGGGCCATGAACTTTCTTTTTTCCCTTTTGAGGAATATCGCTCATAGGGGGATGATGAGGCAACTTGGTGGGGGGTTCTTTTGGTGTGGTGCTCAGAAGGAACTTAACCCCTAGCACCGAACTGTTTTTAAGGCCAAGCTTAAGTGGGAGAAGCTTTTGGACCTCTAAATAAGTGGGAGGACTCTGGATGAATTCAGCAATTCGTGTGAGGTGCATCGGCCAAAATTTATTTAAAAAGTTTGTGGTAACAACTCCTTTTCTTTTAAGGCTGGGAATGGTGAGATTTCCACTGAGTTGGCCACACAATACCGAGACGATTTTCGGGGTGTAACTTGAATAAGCTTGAAGAAATTATCCTTCCTCATGGGAACTTTGAAGAACTGGGCCATGGGCACCTTGATCAAACCCAAACTGATAGGAACACCTATCTGGGTTGTGAGGTTCAAAAGTTCCCCCCCATTAGGTGAAAGAGGGAAAAAGTCTGGGAGTTAAAAAGAGCACAACAACAGTAGAAGGGTCTTCTAAAACTCTCTCCTACGTTAAAGCCTCAACACGACGTGGGTGTTGGTGAGAGAAAGACCAAGTGTAGGAGAAGCTTTCATCACTATATGGTCTAGGGACAAAGGAAGAGTACCAATAAATCATGGGCAAATTGTCTTTTTGATTTTGTTTTTTTGTTCCAAAGAAGAAGACGATAGGGATTCAAAAAGTTGATTGGCAGAGGGACCTCATTAGGGGCAATGTCAGGGAAGCTTGTGTAGAGAAACCCAGTAAGGAGAAGATCATTTGCAAAGTTTACTATGTTATACCTGCCCACAGACCGTTCTATGTTCAAATGAGTTTTATCTAGCTAGGTGTAGAGGGAACCCAAGGTTAGAGAAGCCAAATAAAGTTTAACACCCATTGCCAATCTTATAGAGATGTTGATAAGGTCCCTCCTTAGTTGATCATTGGGTTTCCCCAGCAGCAGAAAACGCGAGAGAACACAGAGTATGTAAGTAGGTAACTCTAAGGGGGAGCCTTTTCCTTTGCCATAAGTTACATCAGCTGAGGATCCTTCTTCCAAAGTAAGTGTGTGGAAATAATAGTTGAGCAGAGGGGTAAAGGTGGTTTTGTTCGAACTACCAATGGAACTACGACATATTTAGTCCAAATCTGCATGAGCTTTAGTATCCTCTTTGTCCAGATCTTCATTAGAATAGGGTTAACTACATGTGGGATTAAGCCTCATCTATTCACAAACGTCCTTTGGGGTGAACAACAATGAACGTGTGGTCAAAGATGTTCCATATGGAAACTAACACTTGTAGAGCAGCGTTGTGTTTGGAAAGGGTGAAGTACCTGTAAGGACATAATTTTATGAATGTCCGAGGTAGAATCTAAGAATTTTATGTTTTCCCTAGATCACAGTTTGTATGTCTGATACCGCTACATTTGACACGTCATCATGATCATCTACGGCGGCCTTTATTTGAATCCATGTATCCATCATCTTCACACGTGCATCATGCTACACGCAACGTTCTGCTCAACCGTTTCCCACTACTCCACGATGCATTATTAGTAAAATGATTTATTGGAGTTGTTTATATTTTCATAAATATTTGGGAATATTTCAGAAAATGTTTTTTCGAAGTCTGATTTATTTTTATCAAAAGTAGAAATTTTTCTAAGTGTAGAAACGGAGTGCCTCGGTCGACGAGCTCGTTCAAACGAGATTGCACACTCGTTCAAGCGAGATAAGCATCTCGTGCGATTTCGTTCGAATGACACGTGTCCTTCGTTCGAGCGAGATGCCTATCTCATTCGAGCGACGCCGATGCCTCAATTTTTGTATAAATACCAGGGTTCATTCTACACGTTTTCCAAGTCTTTTCAAAACATGATTTCTGTGAAAAACTGCCCAGATAACAGACTTCACCTTTTAAAGTTTTATGCCTTGTTTATTCACATAAACACTCCCATCTATGTATATGAATCGTTAAACCTTCATGAGGATCATTTTTACTCATCTGGAGTAATTTGTGGAGAAGCCGTTCTCTTCTTCATTGCTGCCCACCTGGAGTTCTTGCGGGAGATTCCAGCCGAGACATCGAAATCGACGCCTGAGGGTATTCCGTATGTCGTTCTTATTTTCATTGTAATCCGTGTAAACGTTTTTACAAATTATAGTGAAAATAAAAAGATTTCGACCCTTTGGAGGATTTTTCCTCATTTGTGTGTTTCGTTTGTGATTGGTTGTTCTTGCATGTTCATACTGATTTCAATCACACCTAGATGCATGTGTTTAGGAGTTAATTGAAAAACTGAGTTTAATTAAATGATTTCTTAATTTGAACAAAAGTGCACTCTTCAAATTGGTATCAGAGCCAATTACACAATTATACCGTGTAATTTTTCGCAAAATTTTTCTAAGATATCAATTTTTTGAAAAATTAATTTTTAAAAAAGGGCGTGTTCAATGGAGAAATTATATAATAAAATGCCAGTTTTTGACGGAACAAACTATGCTTACTGGAAAGCCCGTATAAAATCTGCTTTAAAAGCCATGGATGAAAGAGTTTGAATTTTGGTTGAAAGAGGGTGGACACCTCCCTCCGTCACAGTTGATAACCTGACTAATTTAAAATCTGTCACTGCCTGGACTGAAGAAGAATTTAAATGGTCATCTTTTAATTCTAAGGGTTTAAGTGCTATTTTTGGATCCGTCCCACCTGACGCGTTTTGACGGATAATGACGTGCACCACGTCAAAAAAGGCATGGGATGTTTTGCAACTTACCCATGAAGGAACTAATGTCGTAAAAGAGTCTAAAATGCAAAATTTAACAACTCAATTTGAAACTATCACCATGCTTGAGACTGAATGTTTTGATGAATTTTATGCTAGGTTATCTGATATTGTGAACACTAGCTTTAATCTTGGTGAACACATTCCTAATGCTAGAGTTGTTAAAAATATTCTAAGATCACTGCCTAAGCGTTTTATCCCTAAAGTCACTGTGCTAAATTCTATAGGTAATTTAAACACGCTTAAATTGGAGGAACTTGAAGGAGACTTACAAACGTATGAAATTGATATGTTTCCTAAATCTGTCAAGCCTAAAAATAAGGGAATTGCACTTAATGCCCAGGATAGAAAGAGTGAGAGGTCGATAAGAAATAGAGTTGAGTCGTCTAGAAAAAGGGAGATAAAAACGTCTGATTTTTAGTGTGACCTTGATTTAGATGATTTGTTTGCTAAAAATTTCAAGAAAAATCTCAATTTCAAGAAAAATGGAAATTTCAAAGATAAAAAGAATTTTGAGAAAAATAAGGTTGAAAAGAAAAATGAAAAAGATTTTAAAGACCCTCCTAAGAAAGACAGTGAGAGATGCTATGAGTGCGACTGTTGACGCAAAAATTCTCCATCTATGAGGACCAATCAGAAAAGGACACGTGGCATCCTACATGGCAATATTCGGCACCCGAGGAGAGTTGATCGACACCCGAGGAGAGTTGGTCGGCATAACAACCAGGAAGATCAAAGGATAACTATGCATTTAATGTGCATTAAATGCAGATGACAACACATTTAATGAGCCTTAATATACATTTCTACTATATTAATAGATGACAACACATAGCATACCAAGCAATTCAAGGAAGACCTACCATCATAGAAGGCCAACAATTAGATTCATTGTATGTAGACATAAATGTCTGAATGTATAAAGACATTGTATCTCTTTATCTCCCATCACTATAAATACATGTATTCCCTTAGCCAAAAGGGAGGGGACGGAGGAGAACACACAACTAAGAAACACCATACACAAGATACACATCCTTTCTCTCTCTACACCATATTGTGCTATTGTAAACCCCTGGGAATAAAATAACAGCGGACGTAGGCTTTATTCATAGCCGAACCACTTTAAAAACCTTTGTCTCTTATGTGTTTGATGTGATCACCATTTCATCCTCAATCATCATCTTCGTACCTTAATTTTTATCTGTTGTTGATGCCGATAAGATAACATGGATGCTATTTTTAGTCATCAACAGATTGGCGCCGTCTGTGGGAACGTGTTACAACCATTGTTCTCCATCAAAAGCTAAGTTTTTATTTTCTCTACGTATAATCAATTATACATACATTTTTTGATTCAATCATGATTTTTACGCTTATATACGTAAATTAATTATCCAATTTTTATCTGCAAAATGTGGCATAACATGATTTTTAAATCATAACTGTTAGATTCATTCTAATTTAGAAATCTGAAAAATAGTGGATTTCATAAATCATAACTTTCTGTTTGATTCTCAAGTTTCAATTTTATATCATGGAATAAATATTACATATACCAATATATACGACGATGATAAGATTTGATAATTTTCATTGTTGATTCTGAAATAATTTTTAAAAAATCTTTGATGACTATTTAAATTCCCATTATATTTTTAATCGTAATTTTTATATGAATGAATTCATTGATTAATTTAGGAATATGTGAAACAATAGATTTCAAAATTCTATAAGTTTTGTACGAATCTTGAAATATAGGGATTCTCAAAATTTGGTGATTATACATGTTTAAAGCATCAGTTAAACCAATTCATTCAAACCCAACATGTATCTGAATTTTATAATAGGAAAAGACAATTTTATCAAAAGAAATCATCTCAATTTGAATTTCAGAGTATAATTTGTGATAATTTATCGATTCAAGGGATTATCTCTTGATTTTCAGAATATCTTGATTTTATACAATATATGACTTGCTGTATTGGAGACAAAGATCCATTTTCTCTCTCTTCAAAAAAAATTGTTTCCTCTGGTATAGATGTTAACCATATCATTTCAATATGTTAGTGAATTATACACTCAATTATTATTCACCTGTAGATCTGGACAATTATGTCATATGTTGATAATCTTCATGGTTATTTTGAAACAAAGTTTTGAAAGATCTTCAATCATATTTTTCTATCCGTAGTCAGAGAATGAGAAAAGTTAAAATCAAGAACAATTTTATCACAATTCTAACCCAGATCTAATTCAAAAGTTCTATTCAATTTAATTTATTTGAGAAAATATATATGTTGTATTCAATTTCTGCAAATCTTTTGTTCGAAACCATTTTCCAAACAAACCCGTTCATAGGAAGCGGTAAGAATTCAAAACGATTCTCTCTTTTCCATAATATTGACTATATCTTTACATATAGATGTGGTAATTTCGATTTATTAGTTTTCTCTTGTATGTGATGACAATCGATTTAGTAGTTTAATAAATTTATTCTTAAACTTGATGTTGAATTTATCACTGGCTGTCAAAATCAAACTCCGATGACCTGATTGGGAAGAGAAAGTTGTGCAAATTCAATCCCCACAATTCTAATGTTCTACAGCAACAAATCGGATTATGAACTTTTCTATGGGAAAGATCTTCAACGATCAAAAGTGTTGGGTTTTATGAGTTCTCTACCAACTGACCTGCTAACTCCGATAAAATTTTTTGACTCAATCCCAGCGACCTGGAATTCAGGGGCAAAAAACTATTTTCTACAAATACACTTTTCTCAGAGTTGGTCGGCAACGAGGTATGAAGACCCCATATGTTGGCAGAAGTTGGCAATCAGTAAACACCAAGCCCATACATCAACAATCGCTTTAGTGGTCACCTATCACACTGAGATAACCATTAATTAGTCGACAAATACACTGGACCTCTTTTATTGGTCGGCGACAAGGTATGAAACCCATTAGCAACGTTGGAACAATTTTGTGCAGCTATGAGGGAGGTTCTCATGGTTGGTCGGTAATACCCGTTGTTTGATCGGCAGTACTATTTGCATAGATTGGGACTGGGCCCGACCGTCTAATGACTGGTCGACGGTAACAAACGAATTCGCACAGGTACCTTATTGTTGGTCGGAGATAGATTTGTTGGTCAACACCATGTATTATACATCAAGAGGAGATCCTCAACCTCCTAAATATTGGTCAACAACAGGTATTGAACATCCTGAAAGGTTCCTAATCCACTGTTTATTGGTCGGCAACATCAATTTCATGCCCGAAAGGAAATCACCCATGGACCATATAACTGGTCGGCGCTGGTATAGAGCCAAGACAAAGGGTTTCCAACCTCCTATTTTACTGATCGATGAGATCTATTTCCACTCAGATGTATTAGTTTTTGTTCGGCCATGGTCGGTAACAAGACTTCTTGGTCGGAGACTCATACCGTAGGTCGGTAGAACCAATAATTGATCGTCCACTCCTATTTTTTGATCGAAAATATTTTTTCTATACAAGTTGTACAGGTCAGACGTTCTCCTAAATGCTGGTCGGCATTAAGATCCAGTATAGTGGTCAGCGACCACCACTACAACAGCAAAGATCAACCATTGTTGGTCGGTGAAGTTCTGGTCGAAAATATCTAACACAGGTCGATGAATCTATTGATACTCATTGGTCGACAATCTTCTGTTTCTTGGTCGGTGATACCTATTGTTGATCGGAGACCATTTTTACTGGTTAATTCTTGGTCGGCACCATGTATTCTACAACCTGAGAACTCTCAAATGTTGGTCAGCAGTTGTTTTGCAACAGGTCAGCGGCAGGTTTTCCTGGATCGAAGAAGCTCATCGTCAACGTCTCATTGGTCGACGTCAACTCATCGTTGGTCGGCGACAACTATTGCTGGTCGGCGATAGTTTGCTCACAACAAATGGAAGAATGAAGGAGTGAAAATTATGTTCCCCCAGATTTCTCATTTTGACTTTGTCCAAATCATCACCATGGTGTTAAAAAGACAAATTCACCCCCTACCATTTCTTAATTCATACCTTTCTAACACAATAAATTTTTAAAGCTACACAAGTTATACTTCAAAACAATTTTTCAAAATCAACTTATATTTGGTCTTTTACTTAAAATTAAAATGTCTAGCATTTTTTCTAAAAATTTGCTCATACTGATACCAAAGCCATATATTTCACAACTGTGGGAATAAATTTAAAATCAACTTATACCTTATTATCTGGTGGAACTTAAATGATTCTACAACAATTCTAAATCAAATAATTATGCCTTACTTATTGCATCTATTAGATAAATTTTTTTTGCTCACATGCCACATTTGGCACAAAACATTTTATTTCATATTTTGAAATTTTTATTGCCTTATGCTGATACAAATCATATATTTTTTGGCTGAATAATTATTCTCATGACTAACTATTTGAACTAGTCTCAACAGGAGTTCGAGCAACTGATTAAAATTCCATAGGGACATGATTCAATCCCGACGGAAGCTCGGCCACAATCTTAAACTTATGAAAATTGTTCTTGCTCGTCTGGCAATTTTGCCTCGACATATTAGCCAACATATATTATTTCATATTCTGAAATTGATATTTTTATTGCTCGAACATATACATATCACATATATTGACTAATCAATTCCACCTACGCATATGGTAGAGCAGTTTATTAATTTTTACAGGTACAAGATTCAACGCCGACGAATGCTCGAAAACAATCTTAAACAATCTGGAAACTATTATCATTGCTCAACATTATGAAATTTCACCTCAACAAGGAACTATATATTTATTGCTCGGAGATATCGGCTCAAACACAAATTATTCTATATATCCCTTGGGATTCATGTTCTATATTCATCTCGTCATGGAGTCCGACGAAATACTTGTTATCATATTCATCTCCGAGGAAGAACTCTAACATTTATTATATTTCACCCCCAACGGATAGTTGGTCGGGGTAATTCTTATTCATGCCTAGCAAAGTTCTTGACCATATTCTTATATTGTGGAAAATATTATTCTTATTCGGCATTATGAAATTTTTCCTTGCCAGATCAGCAAGACAGTTTATTATTATTCTAAATCATTCTTTATGTCTATGCATATTTTATATTTATCTCAGCATGGAGCTCGAAAAATTTCTTCTCTCTATATATATTCAGCTTCAAGGAAGTCTTCAACATGTATTATCTTATTCCCAACAATCTGTTGGTCAGCTCCGAGGAGGTCTCCAGCATTTATTATATTTTATTCCCAACAATCTATTGGTCAGCGCCGAGGAGGTCTCCAGCATTTATTATATCTTATTCCCAATAATCTGTTGGTCAGCGCCGAGGAGGTCTCCAGCATTTATTATATCTTATTCCCAACAATCTGTTGAGGAGGTCTCCAGCATTTATTATATCTTATTCCCAACAATCTGTTGGTCGACTCCGAGGAAGTCTCTAGCATTTATTATAAAACCCCACCAACTACGGTTGGTCGGTCGGTCTACCAACTACGGTTGGTCGATAAATAAAAACCCACCAACTACGGTTGGTCGGTCTACCAACTACGGTTGGTCGATAAATAAAACTCCACCAACTACGGTTGGTCGATAAATAAAACCCCACCAACTACGGTTGGTCGGTCTACCAACTACGGTTGGTCGATAAATAAAACCCCACCAACTACGGTTGGTCGGTCTACCAACTACGGTTGGTCGGTCTACCAATTACGGTTGGTCGGTAAATAAAATTCCCTAACTACGGTTGGTCGGGAATAAAAGTTCACCAACTCCGGTTGGTCGGAAACAAAAATCTTAATAAACTCTAGTTGGTCGGTAAGCCAATTACAATCATCTCCAGTTGTTTAAATTAAGCAGGATCATGGGATGAAAATTGTTTCATTTCTTAGGCCCAAAGAGTGACAAGTCACTATAATTATACAGTAGGTGGCGCAAATCTTATTGTCTATAAGAAAATTTGTCAAATAATATACTTTAAGGCCGAAAAAGCATTCAAAATTCATATTCCACACTTGGGGGCTTCTATTAAAAATTCAGTTGTTCATTCGGTGGCACATTTTCATAACATCATGCAGTCGAGCATCAGATTCAACTCCATAAACTTACACGGTCGGGGCCCCGACCAATCATCAATTAGGAGTTGTTGCTTTTCTTTCTCAGAAATTAGTTTTGATATTGAAGTTCAGGAGGCATATTGAGGTTCAGGAGGCATATTGAAGTTCATGAGGCATATTCAGGAGTTATTATGCACATTCAGGAGTCAGATTCAGTTTCTACACCACTGAGATCTTTACTACTACTGTCCCGACCAATATTGAAGAAAAAGTTAGATGAAAATATTTCGAAGTCCACCACTAGCTTGGTACTAATCAGATTGAAGAGTTTGGTTCAAAAGCTAGTATGTTACTCGACAAAGTAATCAGAGGAGCATAAATCAGAAAAATCAAGCACGTGAAGTTAGCACTCAGCTGCTCGGCACATGAGGCAGTTGGTCGGCTAGCAAACCAATCAACATACTTGAAGTTTATGACAAGCTACAAGCTGCATACTATGGCATGGATGCATCCAAATTCCCAGGGGTGATACATAGCACACATTCACTTGACGAACAAAGTTCCACAAAAGAGATATTAGCAACCATCGATCAGCATGCATCATATGTCATCCAGGAGATAGTGCACTTTATGTTGAACAAATCAAGAAGGTAGATCAAGAATTTTGACGAGCATCGAGCAACACTGCAGAATAAATACTCTATCCATTCAGTGAACCATCAAGCATGGAGCATTGGGGGCTTCTGTTGACGCAAAAATTCTCCATCTACGAGGACCAATCAGAAAAGGACATGTGGCATCCTACGTGGAAATATTCGGCACCCGAGGAGAGTTGATCGACACCCGAGGAGAGTTGGTCGGCACCCGAGGAGAGATAGTCGGCACCCGAGGAGAGTTGGTCGGCATAACAACCAGGAAGATCAAAGGATAACTATGCATTTAATGTGCATTAAATGCAGATGACAACGCATTTAATGAGCCTTAATGTACATTTCTACTGTATTAATAGATGACAACACATAGCATACCAAGCAATTCAAGGAAGACCTACCATCATAGAAGGCCAACAATTAGATTCATTGTATGTAGATATAAATGTCTGAATGTATAAAGACATTGTATCTCTTTATCTCCCATCACTATAAATACATGTATTCCCTTAACCAAAAGGGAGGGGACGGAGGATAACACACAACTAAGAAACATCATACACAAGATACACATCCTTTCTCTCTCTACACCATATTGTGCTATTGTAAACCCCTGGGAATAAAATAACAGTGGACGTAGGCTTTATTCATAGCCTAACCACTTTAAAAACCTTTGTCTCTTATGTTTTTGATGTGATCACCATTCCATCCTCAATCATCATCTTCATACCTTCATTTTTATCTGGCATCAACAGCGACGATAAGGGTCATAGAGCTTTTGAGTGTGCTACTAGGCTGAATAGACTTGCAAAAGAAAAGGGCAAAGTTGTCCTTAATGCTACCCTTAACAACGATAGTGAGGTCGAGTCGGTGGACTCTGAAGATGAGTCACCGCATGAATGTAACTTCACCGCATTCATGGCAAGTCATGTGAGTACTTCTAGTGCTCCTCACAATGACGAGGATGCTGCTTCACAGGGACACCTCGACAATGAGAACGAAATACGTGAGGAGGAGGTTGATGCAAGTGAGAGCGAGAGTGATATTCAACGCGCCTACGCTGAGTTATATAATGAGTCATTTAAAACCAAAAAGCGTAAATAATCCTTAGTTCTTAGGATCATCGCTTTAGAGAAAGATTTAAGACTGTTTGGAGAGAGAGAGAGAGAGAGAGAGAGAGAGAGAGAGAGAGAGTTGTTGTGAGAATAAAAAAGAGAGAGAAGAAAATCTTGAGAATATAAGATGTTTTGAGTGCTATGGTAAGGGGCACAAGAAATTTGAGTGTCCCACTAGACTTAGGAGAGAGGGAAAAAAAGTTGCCATGCCCGCTACCCTAAGCGATAGTAAGGATGAGAATGGAGATGAAAGTGTGATCTGAAAAGCTTTTATAAAGTTGTTTATCGAGACCATGGAAACAAAAAGGTCAAATAGGATCCTAGGTCTTCGAATTTGTGAGTTGAAGGAAGAAAATAATGAGCTAAAAAAGGAAAAATATGACTTGACCAACACGGTGTCTAGTCTGACGACACGTGTATCCCATCTCGAGGATGATCTCAAATAAGCACGAGAGGTCCAAGTCTCGTTAGAGAATGCATCTGAGAAGGTTGATAAGATGGTTCCCTATCCTGTTTTGAATGATGTTAGAAAGGGTAATGACGGTGCATTCACTACTTTTAATGCGCCCGAGCCTATATCCACTTTGGTGAGTGAGTCTCATGGGTGCCCATCTAGGAAAGCTCATCCCAAAATTCTTGATAAATTAATTCCTAGACCGGTTTATGTTTGCTCCCACTGTAAGAAGCGAGGACATCTTAGGGAGTTTTATTCTAAGTGGGGTTTTGTGCCATATCATGCCACTTCCCACGTCCCCGCACATGCACCCATTCATAATACTTTGCTTGCACATAATGATAGAGAGTTTGCACATATTCGCGAGCAAGTGAAGTTTTTGGTCAAGACCACACATGATCTTATGGAGTTGGTTCAAAAGATGTCACCATCTTTGGAAAACTCCATCGCTCTTCCCGGTTGAGGTCTTGGCATGTTTGCTAGCATAGGGTGATTTACATGATGTCTCTTTTGCCTATTGCTAACATGTACCATTAGTTTATTTTATTTTCTGATTTTTATATTTTTTTTTTAAAATCCAAAAAGATTTTCTTTTTATAAATTTTTTAGAAAAGCACAAAAAGATTTTTGTATTTTATTTGCACCTTTTATGAATGAGCATTTAAGATAGTCGAGTCACAAATTTCATTCCATTTATCCATGTGACTACTTGATAGTGATTTGAGACGCTACATCATTGCATCCATGTGCTTTACGTTGCTTGGAGTCTTTGAGATGTGATTAGTGATATCTTTTTACATGTTTGGCTCCTTATCTCCTTTATTGCACACATGCACGATTTTATTTGATTATTGTACTTGTCTATCACATATTGGCTTGAGTGTTTCCATCTCAATTTTGTCTATACAATGAACCATATGCGATAAAACTTGACAAGATTGGAATGCATGTAAAAAAAATTATTTTGTGAGATTGTGTTTTAAAAAAAATAGTGAAGGGCAACGAAAGGTAATTATCTATCCTTTTCGATTAAGCCACCATTAAATCGGACCTAAAAAATTAAGGAATTTTATTATCCGGGGTCCAAAGAGATTAAAAGAGCTCGAAAAAATTTAAAGGCAATAAAAAGCGATACATGTCAAATATGGGCCATTAGGTTTCACCATCAATTCTCCAATGTTTGAGAATGTAGATCACCTCTATTCAAAATATAAATCTGAGGGAGTTTGGTTGGAGAATTTAAACGGGTTTGCACTTCCTTGAAAGTCCTGAAAAAGCATTAAATCGTTTTGGACGTTATTGGTGTGGAAATCATTTTGAGCTTTAATTTGTTGATTTGATTGAGTCAATGTCTCATATTTCCATTTTTTTTACACCTAAGGAAGATGTTGAGTTTATTCGTTAGGAGTATCCGATATTCATCGTGCACATATGTTATGTTTGTATGCATTGATTTTTCTATCGAATTTGATCACACCCCTACATTTATGCTATCATCGACTTGGTTGTTTTTGTGTTTGTTCATGGTGTGATTCTTTGTTGTATATTTTGTATGAAAAAAAAAAAATAAAAAAAAAAATAGAAAGTTTATTACCATGTGACATTTTCCATATTTATGCTTCTCATATCTGTCTATTTGGGGACATCATAAAAAGAGGGAGAATGAATTATGGTGGAGAATTTTTTGTTGATTTATCAATGATTTACTTAAGCTTATTTGATCTTTGATTTTTGCATATCATTATATTTCAAACTGTTGCGTGTCACGGGTATTTGCTTTATCTCATGTGTGTAGGTACAAAAGTAATATTCATTGGATTGCACACCCCGATGAAAAAAGCTTTGGGAGTTTTTGAAGAGCTAAAAATTTGAAGATGTTGAAGTTTGATTGAAGACATATCATTTAGTATTCTCAGTTTGAGGGTTTAATGGGGATATTATCTTATATGTCATTTATTTTTTGGAGGTTGCATAATTCGGATTTTTTATGTATGTACCGGCATAGATATAGGGGGAGATTTATAAGGACATAATTTTATAAATGTCCGGGGTAGAATCTAGGAATTTTTTGTTTTTTCTAGATCACAGTTTGTATGTCTGATATCGCTACATTCGGCACGTCATCACGATCATCCACGACAGCCTTTATCTGAATCCATGCATCCATCATCTTCACACGTGCATCATGCTACATGCAACGTTCTGCTCAACCGTTTCCCACTACTCCATGACGCTTCATTGGTAAAATGATTTATTGGAGTTGTTTATATTTGCATAAATATTTGGGAATTTTTCAGAAAATATTTTTTCGAAGTCTGATTTATTTTTATCAAAAGCAGAAATTTTTATAAGTGTAGAAGCGAAGTGCCTTGGTCGACGAGCTCGTTCAAACGAGATTGCACTGTCGTTCGAGTGAGATAAGCATCTCGCGCGATGTCGTTCGAACGACACGTGTCCTTCGTTCGAGCGAGATGCCTATCTCGTTCGAGCGACGTCGCTGCCTCGATTTTCGTATAAATACCAGGGTTCATTCTACACGTTTTCCGGGTCTTTTCAAAACACAATTTCTGCGAAAAATTGCCCAGAAAACGGACTTCACCTTTTAAGATTTTACGCCTTGTTTATTCACATAAACACTCCTATCTATGTATGTGAATCGTTAAACCTTCATGAGGATCGTTTTTACTCATCTGGAGTAATTTATGGAGAAGCCGTTCTCTTATTCATTGCTGCCCACCTGAGATTCTTGGGAGAGATTCCAGCGGAGACATCGAAACCGACGCCTGAGGATATTTTGTATGTCGTTCTTATTTTGATTATAATCCGTGTAACCGTTTTTACAAATTATAGTGAAAATAAAAAGATTTTGCCCATTTGGGGGATTTTTCCTCATTTGTGTGTTTCGTTTGTGATTGACTGTTCTTGCATGTTCATATTGATTTCAATCACACCTAGATGCATGTGTTTAGGAGTTAATTGAAAAACTGAGTTTAATTAAATAATTTCTTAATTTGAACAAAAGCACACTCTTCAGTACCCAAACCAGAAGGCATGGTTCAAACCAATCTTGGCAAACACCTCAGTATAAGCGGCGTGGATGTAGTTATACCAGGCAGAAAAAGAATCCAAGCGACCTCCTGTCCCTTCGAAGTTAATTTGAGAATGGGGGAAGTCCCCACAATTTAAACATAAATGTAGAGTCCCCTCTAGGGACAAGAAACTCTAACTTTCCCCATCAGCTGCCTCATCCCCCATAGTGGTGGGGTCACACTTGGATGTCAGTTGGCGAGATCAAGCTTTACACTCAATTGCAAATTGTTCCCCTTTATCAAAGATAGGAGAACGATAGTAGAAATGAAGTTGTTACTGACGGCTCACCATCACAAAGGTGACATCTTGGCTAGAGGGGTGTCTTGAAACATCAACAAGGGTGCTAGTGGAATCCATAAAAGATCTTGAAGAGGAGAAAGTCTTGCGAGCGCAACAGAGGAAGAGAGAAGACTGAGAGTGGTGCAAAAGGGGGATAGTGGGATTTTATGGAGGCCGGAGCTTTGAGAAAGACGACAATGGCAGAAGAAGATCGCTTTCTCTCTCTCTAGAAAACCTTAAGCTTTGATAGTAATGGAAGGAAGAAAATGAGAAGTGAGAAGAAAAACGCTTAATTCGAATTTTTCCAATTTTGGCACCATTTTTTAATTTTTCGATTTCGAATTTTTCGAAAAAAATTGGAATGTAATTGGAAATCATATATGGATTCCGAATTTCCGATCCGAATTTTCCAATATCACGCCGATCCGATCCATCCAAAATATTTTCCGAAATAATAATATTTTTGTTTATTTTAATACATTTTACTACCCTTTTTTATATATAAAATTTATTATTTTAATACATTTTACTACCCTTTTTTATACATTTTAACCTTCTACATCACACTAACCTTAAATCTAAAGACAACATCCGGAATTATATTCAATTGTTATGCGAATTTAGATTCCAATGATGATTTATGTTAAGTTTCCATCATCTTCCTTTTGTTCATTTTTTGTATATGAAATACTCATGCACAAGCTCTGCTACCGTTGTTAATCATTTTTGTATTTCCTTTTTTTAAGTAGGTAAATAGTAATTTTTTCGCATAGCTTTGTAGTTTCTTAGTATCAGAGTGAACCCTGATTGATCTTTCTACAAAATGGTAAGAGATGCATAGCTCTGTAGTTTATTGCATTTTCAAAATGGTATGAGATGCGTAGCTTTGTCATTCACATAGCGCCGTAGTTTATTATATAAGCGATGAAAAGTAGAGTATTTGATTTTTATTTTTATTTAAAAAATATCCTTTTCAAAATGACATTTTCGATATTTTTTGAAAATATTATAACTGATAATTCTGATATTTTTACAAATAATAAAATTTTCAAAATTTTCGAATAGGAAAAAAAAATGATTTTTCGATTTTTATTTTTTTTCGAATCGAAAAGGATTTTAAAATTCCAAAAATTTTGATTTTTTTTTCGAACACCCCTATTTCGATCCGATTCATCCGAAACACACCCCTAGACGTGCATCACATAGTAGTGAGGTACGAGATGGTAAGAGCAACCCTTATGGGTAGTGCAAACATGTATATTTGAGGTTTTTAGGTTTGCTGTGCGCAGGGCAAAAGTGCAAATTTAGACTCTGCTAAGCTAAAAAATAACAAATTTAGAATTGCCCTAGTTGGTTTTTGTGGGACCCACTGACTAAACGGAACATCATGTTCCGCGCAAGAAATAAAAAAAAAAAGGTAACGCGGAACATCATGTTCCGCGGAAGCCTTTTAGCATTTCCCCTATTTCAACTTTCCCCCCCAATTATTCCAACAACTCTATTTTTTCAACGGCTCTTTTTTTTATTTTTATTTTTTATAAATACCAAGTTTAAACCGTGTCTACTATCTTCATTTTAATTATTATCTTCATTTAAAAAGCAGTGTATACTCTCTAATATCTTCATTTAAATTATTATCAAATATTTTTTTTATAACTGCATTAATATATTTGCATTAATATATTTCCAAACAGTGTCTACTCTCTAATATTTGCATTAATATATTTGCATTAATTTTTTTATAACTGCATTAATTACAACTAAATAATTTACAAAAAAAAATAAACAGAGGATTTACCTTGTATTGGTCGGATTACTTGCTGATGTTATTTTTTTTGAAGTGATAAAGATTATTTACCGTGGTTGGATTTAAATAGAATGTTGGATTTAATTTGAGTAGGTGAAATGTAGGTGGAAGTTGAGGATATTAATTCGGGGGCGAAGATTAAATGGTTAAGAGATTTGGGGGTGAAAATGGAATTTGGGATAACCTTACGCGGAACATGATGTTCCGCGCAAGGTTTATATTTTTAATCACCAAAACGACGTCGTTTTGGCATAAATCGGCATCGTTTTGGCTTATTTCTGTTTTTTTTTTTTTTTTACCCTTTTCAAATGATCGCGCGTAGCAGTTTTCTTTCTTTCTGTACCGCAAATTTAGACTACTCATTTCCAAATTTGAGGTACCATAAGGGTTGCTATAAGTGTGGGGACTGTGGGACCATAATCAAACGTGACAAGCGACCACGTGTCAACAGTATCTTCTATCGTAGATTCTCTGCAACAGAAATAATCGATGACATGGCAGATTTGGCAGAGAGAGAGAAATCTCGAAAACAAGACAAAAGAGTATTTACCACCGATTTCCGTCGGTCCACACATTCTCTCTTCGCCTTATCTTCCTTTCTACCCAAAACATCAAATCTCACACATAATCACAATGCTCCATTTCACAAATTTTGGTCTGCACCTCACCACCACCACAAATGGCCACAAGAGTGGGTTTTACTATAACAACTCTTCCGTTCTTAACCGCCCCTTTTCGAAAACCATTCATTTTCCTCTCACCCAATTCTTTTTCATCTTCAAGACCTCACTCCATTCAATACACCGGCCACCGAAAATTGGTCATACTGTCCCCTAAGGCTACTAGTGACCAGCCAGGTTATTTTTTTTAAACATATGATGATGATGATGATGATTCAAAGTGTACTTTTACTTCTCCAATTGCTACTTTTAATTCCTTTTAATATAGTTACATACTTTAGTTTTTTTTCACTTAGATAATACTCGTTAGAAATGGTTTGGATATATTTTTAATCTGTTATATTATATTCTAACAAACCATGACTAGAAATTTAATTGTTTAGTATTATAATACCAGGTTTATGTCCGACATCTTGAAATTGAACCAGTCCTCTATGCGTTTTTATAAGGTTATAATTTATAGAAAATGTGGCTACTATATTCCCAATTTACAAAGAAAATCGAAGTTTCCTTTGAGTTGTCCGCTGTTGTAGGAAAATGGGAAACTTGCACTTGTAAGTGGTGGACCAGACTAGAAAGAAACAAGCCCCCCCCCCAAAAAAAATAGTCAGAAAGGTCTTGGTCCCGAAGCATCTATCTATCTAAGATCATCCACAATGGTCGATGGTCGTAGAAGAGTCGAGACATTTTGTAATTTTGCAAACTCGCATTCCTGCAATAGTGTAAAAATACGGACGGATTCTGTAAGTTGATTTGTAGTCATTCTCCAAATTTAGAGAACGGCTACAAATTCTGTAAGCCCTTCCTACGTACTTCAGTAGTTCGTAGCAGTTCCTACGAAATTTATTTATTCGTAGCAATTGTTACGAACAACTGAAGTTCGTATCAAATATACTCAATTCAACTCAACAAAGCCTTTTTCCAATTATTTGGGATCGGCTACATGAATCCTATTTTTCCATTCCATTCTGTCCAGTGCAATATCTTCGGTTAAACCACATGATATCATGTCCTTTTTTATAATATCCCACCAAGTTAATTTAGGCCTACCTCTACCCCTTGGGTTATCGTCAATACTAACTAAATCACTCTTCCTTACAGGAGCATCCATTGGTCTACGCTTAACGTGTCCAAACCATTTAAGTCGATTTTCTCTCAATTTATCTTCTATATGAGCTACTTTTACCGTTGCACGAATTTATTCATTTTTAATTTTATCCTTTCGAGTTTTACCACAAATCCATCTTAGCATTCGCATCTCCGCCACACTCATTTTCTGCACATTTTGTTTCTTGGTTGCCCAACACTCTGTCCCATATAACATGGCGGATCTAATGACCGTCCTATAAAATTTTCCTTTTAACTTCAAAGGTATACGCCTATCACACAGAACGCCGGTCGCACTTCTCCACTTAACCCAGCCTGCTCTAATCCTATGCGTAACATCATCACTAATATCTCCATCTTTTTGTATAATCGATCCTAAATAACGAAAATGGTCATTTCTAGGTATTTCTTGACCCTCCAATTTCACCACATCTCCATTTGTCCTCCTATTACTACTAAAATTACACTCCACATATTATGTTTTAGTTCTGCTTATTTTAAATCCTCTTGTTTCTAAAGTTTCTCTCCACAATTCCAACCTAGCATTTATCCCCATCTTAGTCTCATCGACTAAAACAATATCATCTGCAAATAGCATACATCATGGCACCTCATCTTGTATTTGTCCAGTCCACTCATCCATAACAAGCGCAAAGTGATAAGAACTTAATGCTGAACCTTGGTGTAGCCCTACCGTAATTGAAAATTCACTCCTTTCTCCGGCTGATGTTCTTACTGTAGTCATCGCACCATCATACATATCCTTGATCACGTCAATATATCTGCGAGTCACTCCTCTTTTATGTAGAACCCACCATATTATATCTCTGGGTATCCTATCATATGCCTTCTCCAAATATATAAAAATCATATGAAGATCCTTCTTTTTCTCTTTATACCTCTCCATTAATCTCCTCAATAAATAGATTGCTTCCATTGTTGACCTCCCAGGCATAAACCCAAATTGATTCTCAGATACTGTTGTCTTCAATCTCAATCTATATTCAATCACTCTCTCCCAAAGTTTCATTGTATGACTCATTAACTTAATACTACGATAATTTGAACAACTTTGTATGTCCCCTTTATTTTTGTAAATAGGTACTAAAATACTTTTTCTCCATTCATCGGGCATCCTATTAGTCATTAAAATTCTATTAAATAATTTTGTAAGCCATGATACTCCATCCTCCCCTAAGCACTTCCAAACCTCAATAGGGATACCATCTGGTCCTAAAGCCTTCCCTTTTTTCATATTTTTTAGAGCAATCCTGACCTCTGTTGTCCTAATTCTACGAAAAAATATATCTTCTCGAGTCTCCCTAAGTTCCACTATATCTAATCTACTCCCATTATCCCCATTTAATAATCTCTCAAAGTAGTTTTTCCATCTTTCCATAATTTCATCATCTTTGACTAGGACTCTCGAATCATCACTTTTGATGCACTTAACGTTATTAAAATCTTTTGTTTTCCTATCCCTAAGTTTAGCAAGCTTATAAATACTTTTTTCCCCTTCTTGTGTTCCTAATTTTGTATAAAGATCATCATACGCTTTTAACTTAGCATCTCTTACCACTTTCTTAACTTCCTTTTTAGCCCATTTATATTTCTCAAAATTCTTTTCATTTCTATTTGTTTGCCATGTTTTAAAGCACTCCCTTTTAATTTTTACTATATTTTGTACTTCTTCATTCCACCACCAAGTTTCTTTAGACTGTGGCCCTTTGCCTTTTGATTCTCCAAGAATTTCTTTTGATATTCTCCTAATGCATGTGGCCATCTTATTCCACATTATGTTAGTTTCTTCTTCACTATTCCATGTTGCTTCATTTAATACTTTATCTTTAAATAGTTCTAATTTCTCTCATTTTAAATTCCACCACCTAGTTCGTGGGTTAATCTTCACTTTTCGCACTCGTGATTGATTTTTAATATTTATATCCAACACCATTATCTATGTTGTGAGGTTAAGCTCTCTCCCGGGATAACATCACAATCTTTACACGTTAATCGGTCTCCTTTCCTAGTAATGAAAAAATCTATTTGGCTCTTATGTGTTCCACTTTTATAAGTTATTAAGTGTTCAAGCCTCTTTTTAAAACATGTATTTACTAGTACAAAATCATAAGCCATCGCAAAATCTAAGATAGACTCTCCCCCGTCGTTCCTATCTCCAAAACCATGTCCTCCATACACTATCTCATATCCTACACGATGGCCATTAAAATCTCCACCTATATAGATTTTCTCACCTAGGGGTATTTCTTGAATTAGTTCATCCATTTGTTCCCAAAATTGTACTTTAGTGTGCTCATCTAATCCTACTTGAGGTGCATAAACACTAACAATATTAATTATGTTTTCACCTAATACCAATTTTACAAGTATAAGTTTATCACCTTTCCTAATAACGGTTACGATATCGTCCTTAAAGTTTTTATCTACTATTATTCCAACTCCGTTCTTATTTCTATGTTTTCCTGTATAATATAATTTAAATACTGTATTTTCTATTTCTCTAGCCTTCTCACCGACCCATTTAGTTTCTTGTAAACAAGCTATGTTAATTTTTCTTCTTATCATGGTATCTACTAACTCCATCCCTTTTCCTGTCATAGTCCCTATGTTCCAAGTCGCTAACCTAAGTTAAGTATCCTGTACTAGCTTCTTTACCCGCACACGTCCAGCTTGTTGCAGGAACCCTTGCGTATTTATCGTCGCATCCGAGCGCCGATGCGACTCCCCTTGCCTATTTTTCGAGACACCCGGTGGCAGGCGCAACGCATCGCTTAAGGGGAATGCCCTAGCATTAGCACGTATATTCATAGGATTCATGTTCATAAGGATCTGACAAAGTTTTACGCTGACTGTCAGCTACCTAACGCAACCCTCCTCCTTTTTCCGGGCTTGAGACCGCAGTGTCAAAAAAAATAAGAAGTTAAGCATGACACAGGCGGAGTTAGTTCGTATCAAAAAAAATAAGAAGTTAAGCATGACACAAAAAGAGTCTTGATGTCGGGTCGAAAGACATACATCTTGGTTGGTCCCACCACCACAAGAGATTGGACATTATATAATCTTTCTTCCTTGCTAAATGGTGATGATTATTTAGCAAATGTGTTGGGACTCCTTGCTATAAGCCTCAAAGGATACATTCACATTGACGTGCCGACATTTCATGGTGACCTCAACCCCAACCTTCATGAACAAGCTAAATTCATTGAAGCGTCGAGTAAAAGAATATCTCCGACGTCAAATATGTTCACGTGGCGTCCACTGAGTTTCAGGGCGCTTGTTAAGGTTTGGTGAAAAGACATGGTCTAGCATCACGAGGCGACTGACCGGCTCAAGAGCTAATTACTTCAGGGCAGATAGAGGCCGAGATCAATGTTTAAAAATGCGTGAGGTGGAGGCGAGGCATTTTGTTCAAGCGAGGCATGGCGTGGCGTAAGCCTCGAGATGCATTAAGGCGTAAGCCTACTCGAAGAAAGAAAATTAACAAAATTCATATTAAAATATTAATAAAACCACAAAAATAATGTAACATAACTTTATCAATATAACCAAAGCAGTAAATAGTATATTTTCATCACAATATTGTCAAATAGGCCCAAAATCAACATCAACAGAAAACGAGCTGAGAAGCTTCAACTTGAGGAAGTTGGTATGAACAGTAACTCGTTCTTTTTTAACTACAGCAGTGTAAAATAGAGCTTACAGAAAGAGAAGCGGAGGTCAGGAATAGTAGCGTCAGAGCCGGACCAAGAGAAGCAGTACTTTACAACCTGGTAGCTCACCAACGAGAGAGTGAGAGAAGCCAAAGGGAGAAGGTGTGTATATATGTACATAATTTTGTATAAGAATTATTATGTATATCATTTGACTATAAAATTGACACTTTAATAATTTTAGATTAATAATTTTGTTAATTAATTATTGTAGGAATCAACTTCATTCCACAGTGAATAATTAATATTTCTATTAATTAATAACTAATAAAATTCTAAGATAATTTTTTTTTGACTTTAGTACATTACTAATTTCCGGTTTTAGACTTTAATACAACCTTATTAGTTTATTAGAGTTTATGACATTTTTCGTCGCTTAATGACATTTTTCATAGCTAAATGTCCCCAAAGATCACTTTTAGTGGCGAAATTTTCACATTTAGTGATGAAAAATGTATTAAAATCTAATAAACTGATAAAGTTGTATTAAAGTCTAAAATCGAAGATTAGTATTGTATTAATGGTAAAAAAAACCCAATTTTTATATTATAAATTATGGAATTTAATGTAATATATATATACTAGCGGATGCCCGAGGGCACGGCGATAAATTTGCCCCCGTGATAAAACTCAACCCATAATAACCCGTCTTTTTAAAAAAAACACCTTAAAAAAAATAAAAAAACCTAAAAAAAATAATTTTTTTAAAAAAATATTTTTATTTAAATATTAATTTTTTTTTAAAAAAAAAAAATAATAAAATAATAATGTATGTATGCATGCATGCAACACATAAGATGTCATGCATGACAAACCCCACTAAGGCACTATTCATAACACCATTGTCCTATATTATATAGATGTATATACAATTATTTACGTAAATTAAATAAACAATAGGTAATAACAAATGATACTTTGGAAATTAAAGAATATATCTTTTCAAATTATAAAATCAAACTCTAATAATACAAGGCAAAATGTTTTCCCACATAAAGATAGTTGAATATGTATCTCTAAATATTTTTAATACGTGTATTTGAAATTCTTCTTTTATTTTGTGTTTGTATTTCAAATTGTCTACTTTTATTTTGATTTTATTATAAAAGTTCTACGAACCCATAATTTTCTAAAAGAAATTAACATAAAAGTTACTTGAATTCATTTATTAATGTTAAAAATTTGAAAATATTGGGATTATATTGTAAAAGTTACATATGTAAGACCAAAAGATGACAAAGCTCCCCCCCAAAAGAAAATTTAGACTTGAGAACGAAACATTAGAAGAAGAGAATAAACTGTTTTTTTTGCTTCAATGCCTTGCCTCACGCCTCACCTTGAGGCGCATTGAAGCGTAAACCTCTTCTTTGGCCATTGAGGCTTAAGCCTCAAAGATATTTTTCCGCACCTCAACTCGAGGCGTAAGCCTCAAGTGGTATTTTAAATATTGGCCGAGATGAGTGTTACTTCGTCCCTCCCACTAATGAGAGGGATTTATCTGCTCACGTCTAGGGTCTATGACAAGGTTCCTTTTCGATGACTACCCACAGAGAACAGTTCCAACTATCGTGTATCCGCACCCGCCTTTTTGAGAATGAGGACCAGTGGACTGACAACTAATGTTGGACCTTTAAAATTGTATCCGTCAGGCTCAGCTTGTCTTTGTGAAGGCCATTGAGTATGCATACAAGGTCGAGGAGTTTTGATGCGGAGTATCTAGCTTCACTGGAGCCCAGGTTGAGGTTACCGAGGAGACCGTGCAGCAGTAGGCTTTGCTCAGCCACATTATTACATTTGACCCTAACAGTTCCTGGCCAGTATTCTGAAAATCCACTCCATGGCACTAGGCACTGCTCTACCGCTTGGGGAGCTAAAAGGTAGTTTGCTGTCTCGCATAGGTCCACATATATATATATATATATATATACTTGGTGTTTGGCGTATATACTTTTTTTTGGCGTATATATTATTTTGGCGTACATCTCGCTAAAAGGTATTTTGGCGTATATACAATTTTTTTGGCGTTTGTATTGTTATTGGTACATTGATTTAACTAATTAGACTAAGTGTTAGAATTGAGAAGATCATGCTAATTGTTATTATTTTAATAGTTTTATTTGAAAGTCAAAATAAAAATTTGTTAGAACCTTGCTGATGGTGTCCTGCTTTGAGTTTGGAACGAACTCTTTCCAGGTGGGTGGGGTGGAGATGTGAATAGGGGAGAGAGATCATTCGATTCGAGATACCGAATCGTATCTATTGGAGAGAGGTGCAAAAGCTCTCCGTTTGACTCAGGGGGGCCTTCCAACGCTTCGACTAATGTGGATGCAGTTGTGACATTTGTGGAAAAAGATATTGATGATTTGGGTTTGACTTTAGGTTCTCTGCCTCACACATGGCGGAGCTTTGCTTCAATTGTTTATGAAGGTTCACACTTCGGGGCTAAACTGAAATTTTGATCGTTTTATTCTTTCTCCTATTTCCCCCTATATTTATTGCTTTTCTTAGTAGTTAGGCAAGGGTATCTTTGTCCCCTTTGTAAATAAAGAATATAGGTGCTTATTTACAAGGTCATTATATATGTCACCACCATAGTGATGTCATCCATGGCATCACAAGATGCTAGAAGAGCATTCCATTAGTGGTTAGGAGATTTAAGAGAATATTCCATTCCCCTCTCCTTTGTATAATGTAGCCCCTTGGAAAATGAATTGGTGAATATTATTATTTGAGAGTGAGTATCTTGTGTTTTAGTGTTATTTCTTTGTCCTAGTGATGTGTGTTACATCATTAACTCTCAACTGATTATGCAAAAGGGACTTGTACAAAACTCGTAATTTTGTAGGTAGGTTAAAAATTTTAAATTGAAAAAATATAAAAAGAAAAGAAATACTAATACTAAATATTGAAAACACGGACCTCCTCTAATATTGACACTGGGCGGGAGTAAAGTGGCTTCCAAGAATAGTTATGTTAGGGAGTTCATAAAATGGCTTGATCACTTGGATAAGGACTGTAGTATTTGGTCCATTGAAGTTGAGGGAAAGGATAAAACCTAATGTGGGTCATGGATGCTATAGTGAATATGAATAGAATTTCTGCCTTATAGTTCTCAGAGATATTTTTATAATTTATAGATACAATGGCTTGGTTACAGAAATAAAAAAAAGCAGAAACTGCTGCCCAAAATATTTACAGCTGTAGAGTCCCTGATTTTAGGGAATCAAGTCAAATAAATCCCCGATTTGAGGGAATCTGTCAACACTCCCCCCCAAGCTGGTGTGCAAATGTTGCCCATTCCCAGCTGCTTGTGATTCGTTGGAATGAATGAGTCGGTAATCCTTTGATGAGGATGCCCGCAAGTTATCCATTGGTTGAGATTTAGGGAGTGCAAATTAGACCACAATCTAGTTTTTCTTTGATAAAGTATCGATCCACTTTTACGTGTTTAGTGCAATCATGTTGTACCAGATTGTGAGCTATATTAATTATGGACTTGTTATCACAATATAACTTCATACTTCCTTCCCACTTGATATTCAAGTCTTCCATGAGAATTTTGAGCCATATAAGCTCATAAATTCTATATGCCATAGCTCTAAACTCTGCCTCGACGCTTGATCTGGCTACCAAAACTTGTTTTTTACTCCTCCAAGTCACCAGGTTCCCTCCTAAAAAAGTATAATACCCAGATGTTAATCTGCGATCCACCACTGAGCCTGCCGAATTTGCATCTGTGTAGGTGAAGACGTGTGTGTGCTCGCGTTCAAATGATCAAATTATACATAAAACCCTTTTAACACAAACAGACCCTAAACATGCAGCAGTATGTGATTGAATAAAATGATAATCTATGCAAGACCATTCAAACACATGCAATTAAGGAAAAATCCCCCTCAGGGGCAAAACCATTTATTTTCACTATAATTTGTAAGAGAACGACTTACAATCGGATTACAATGAAAATACAAGTTGACTAAGAATTACCCTCGGGTATCGGATTCTGTAGTCGCGGCTGGGATTATCCCTTTCCAGTAGGGCTGCAATGAAGAAGAAGAACGGTCTTCTCCACAAGGGTTGAACAAACCAAAGTTGTGTTCTTGGGTTGCTAAAGGATTCACAAAGGTTTGGCAAGGATGTGTGAATCAAACCATGAGTCTTGGGACTCAAAAATATGAAGACTAGATGTATTTGGACTCTCAAATTCGTCTCCTAAAGTCTTGCAAAACAACTCTCCCGAAGTTGGTATTTATAGGGAAAACCATGAAGAGATCCACGATTTTAAACTGCTGAAATTCTATCCAGCGTACAGGTACCCCGAACCGGTTTGGGTACCCCTGCGAACCGGTTTGCCCCTCCGAACCGGTTTGGGTCTGGGTTCGGGAAAGTGTGCTGGGAATTGGTGCTTAAACACTTAGAAAATTTCCCAGACTTTTCAATGAACATATCTCCATTTTCAACGGGCCATAACTTGTTCACCGTAGCTCGGATTGAGGTGCCGTTTCTTCCAGTATCTTTGTTGCGGCAAGCTCTTCAACTTTCCAGTTGACCGGTCCTCCGGACGGTGGCTGTAAAATTACCAATTTGCCCTTGAACATCCCTATCATGCCTTGTATCACTGATTTGACTTCTCTTGCGTTCCACTTGCATTACGAGCCTAGAATCAAGGAACGTGAAGTCGTTGATGCAGATGAGGGACACATTAGTGGAGATAATGCATGCTTGATTCCCGGAATTCGGATAGAGGCCGTCATGTGAGATCGTGAGGTGACGTGCCAAATGTAGCGGCGTACGACATAAATAAATGTAACATTTCGGACATGAGAAAAATGTCCTTACAGTAGGCTTCCATGCTATGTTCTATGTGATTTTTAAAGAGACCACCTTTTTCTGGGGTAGACTTCAAATGACAAACAACTTCCAAATGACACTCCTTTGGAGAATGCATGAAATGACTTACTACACTCACAGCGTATGCAATGCCTGGCCGTGTATGAGATAAATAAATGAGTTTTCCTATCAACCTTTGGTATCTCCCTCTCTCTCTCTATGATTGTATCTTCTGTAGCTTCTCCTAGCTTGTGATTTTATTCGATGGGAGTTTCAGAGGGCTTACAACCTAGCATCCCTGTCTCCCGTAGTAGGTCAAGAATGTAATTTTGTTGGGAAATGAATATGCTATTTTTGGAGTATGCAACTTCAATTCCCAAGAAGTATTTCAGCTTCTCTAGTTCTTTTATCTCAAATTCTTCGGCCTTCTGCTTTTTAAGCTTCTCAATTTCTTCAATATCATTCCCAATTATGACAATATCATCAACATAGACAATAAAAATAGTAATTTTTCCGATTCTTGATTCTTCGAAGAAAAGTGTATATTCACCTTGTGATTGTTTGAACTCAATCTTTTTCATTGCACTGGTAAACCTTCCAAACCATACTCGAGGAGATTGTTTCAATCCGTGTAGAGATTTCTTCAACCTGCATACACTATTACTCCCAAAATCTGAGGTAAAACCTGAAGGTGCCTCTATATAGACTTCTTGCTCTAAGTCACCATGTAAGAATGTATTTTTACATCAAATTGCTGCAAGGACCATTGAAGATTCTCTGTTAAGGTCAACAAAACCCTAACAATATTTATTTTTGTAACTGGGGCGAATGTTTCTTGATAGTCTACCCCATACCTTTGAGTGTAGCCCTTTGCTACAGGCCTCGCCTTATATCTCTCCAAAATTCTATCGACATTAGATTCAACAATATACACCCATTTGCATCCCACTGGTTTTTTGCCTTTTGACAACTCGACTACATCCCACGTCTCTCTACTTTGTAGGACTTTCATTTCTTTGCTCATGGCTTTTTTCCATTCCTCACTCTTAATTGCCTCTTGGACAGTTTGTGGAATTTGAATGGTGTGTAACTTTGTGAGAAATACTTTATGTTGAGAGGAGAGTCTATTAAAGGAGATAAACTTGGCTATGGGGTGTTGTGTGCATTTTCGTGTATCCTTTCTGATGGCAATTGGAATATCAATATCACTATTAAGCGGAAGGTTTTATGGTGAACAAGAATTTGGAAGACTTTCGTTACCTATTAAATAAGACTCCTGTGAGCTTGAGCTTGCACCGGTCTGGGCTCAACTTTCCTCCTTTAATAGACCTGCAGTGGCAAAGTAGGATCGTCTTTTCCTGTTTTCTCATTATTGGTATTTTTGGGAGATGGAAGAGATAAAAGAGGCTCATGATACGGAGTAGTGACTGTTTGAGGGGCTGATTATAGAATTTCAGGGTCTGTTTGTGTAATTTCAGGGGCTTTTTTCCGGGATTTCAAGGAGTGTTTGTGTAATTTCAAGAGCTTTCTGGGATTTCAGGGGGTGTAAGGTTTATTTTAGTAAGTCCAAGACTCAAACTGATCTCATCTTCCAATGAACTCTCCCCTTGAAGATAAAAATTCCCAAAGAAACATTTGTTTTCTGCAAAGTTAAACATTTTTTCATAATAAATAATATCTTTGAATTTAGATGATAGCACTTATACCCTTTTTGTGTTGAAGAATACCCAAGAAAGACACATTTAAGGGCTCTCGGATCTAATTTATTACGATTTTGTGCATGAATGTGAATAAAGGAGACAATTGAATATTTTGGGTGGCAAGTAACTAGACTTATTGAATTCCGGGTAAAAATGTGAAAGAGCATTTACTGGAGTTTTATTTCCCCGGTTTATAAGATGAGTTGCAGTTAACACGGCTTCCCCCCAATAGTGTTTAGGCACTTGTTTTCCAAAAAGTAGGACTCAGGTTTTGTTTCAAGAAGGTTACGATTTTTTCGTTCGGCAACCCCGTTTTGTTGAGGTGTAGCACATGATGACTCATGCATGATCCTTTCTTTTTGAAAAAAAAGTTGAAAAAAACGATTGAAGTATTTCCTTCCATCGTCTGATCTGACATTTTTAACATGAGCACCAAATTGATTTTGAATCATTTTAAAAAAAATGAGAAAAATTGTACTAAAGTCAGATTTATTTTTCATGAGAAACAACCAAGTAACACGAGTGCAATCATCAATAAAAGAAATAAACCAAGGAGCTCCATTAATGTTTGGAATTTTAGAAGGTCTCTAGACATTAGTATGAATCAATGAAAATGGGTATAAAGATTTATTATCACTCAAAGGATATGAAACACTATGATGTTTGACAAATTGACATACTTCGCAATTAAAAGATTTATCATCCACACCCTTCAACAAAGAAGGAAACATAGTATTTTAAAACAGGAAAAGAAAGATGACCTAAACGAAAATGATGAAGCCAAATATGAGATTTATTTGGTGTAAGCTTCTTGGAATGAGATAGAGGTAGTAGATATCCATCCTTACCACCAAGGTTGTCAAAATGTGTATCGGAGCCGTATCGTTTTCTCAAAAAATGTGTATCATATCGTAACGTAAGATACATTTTGCTTTTCAATAATTATATAAATAATTTTATATACATTAAAATACGTGGGTGTAGTATCTAAAAATAATATAGAAAACACAATAATTATTTAGCAATCTCAGCCTTTTATTTTTTCCTTCACCAACTTGCATGCAATGATCATACACCAAATCCTTTTGTCCTATCATTCTATATTAACATTAAAAAAATAAGGAATAACTAATTTAACCCATTAACTGAAATATAATAATATTCTCAGTAGTCACTATGGTCTATTTTTTTATTAAACACAATATTTAATAATTTATACAATAATCATAGCCACTAAGACCAATTATACTTATTATATAATAATATAGTGAATTTGCACAGGGCACTAGCCCACACATAAATAAATAAATTTGTTGGGAATAAGAAACAAAGGAAGAAAATAATAAATGAAAAAAAGAGAGGAGGTTGCGATCAATGGAAATCAACCCTCACCTAAATCGAAGAAGAAGAAGAAATAGAGAGGAGTATGTTTGGTTCATAATTAGAAACCCTAGGAAAGCTGCAATGGTTTGTAAGTTCTTCTCCTTATTTTTTAAAGCCCTCGTAACTTTGCTAAACCAAATCCCAAGTGCCAAATCCCTTTTACAAACTCCATCAACTTATTCTATTTTTTTTTGGTTAAAAAAGCAAAGTGGCGTTGTTTAGCTGAAAAACAAAAAAGGAATGTATCGACGATACAATACGATACGTCCGATACTTACTTATTTTTCGCCGATACTTACAAAAAACGATACATTCACCGATACAACACGTTTTGCCCCCGATACGTATCGTGTATCGGCCGATATTGACAACATTGCTTACCACCACTAGTATAAAAAAAATAGAGTCCTTCCCTATCCCTAACATGCCCAATCGTCTTTCCCATAAACGGTTCTTAAAAGACATAATGATTAGAGGAGAATACAACTCTGCAATTTAGATCTCTTGTCAGTTTGTGAATGGACAACAAGTTAATAGAAAGCTTATGCAAGTGAAACACAAATTTTAGTGAAAGAGAAGAAGTAAGAGAAAAGGTTCCTTTCCCTGCAATATATGCCAATGTACCATCGATAACTTTTATTTTATGGTTTCCGAGACATGGGGTGTATGTAGTGAAGTGATGTGAAGAGTTAGTCATGTGATCAGCAGCATTTGAATCAACAACCCAGCTTTCATGTGTTTTACAGTCCTTTGAGACACAGAGCATGGGATAAGGAATGGTTACCTGAGTGTGCCCATGAATACAAACCAACCGGATTTTCTATTGCGTAAGAAGACTCCGGAGCTTTTCAATCTCCTATCTATTTAGTGTACTTGCCTCTGGTTCATTTCTAGTAGGATGTTCGAGATTAACATTTGTAACAGCTACATTTGCTTGGCTGTTCCGTGGGATGTATTGCTGCTGGTTGTTGTTGTTGTTGTTCCTTTGGGTTGTTTTTGAGGTTTTGAAAATAGCAGACATTATGGTTTTTCTAGATGAAGGCAATTAAGACCACAAAAAATTAGCAATGAAGGCCGGATACTGTTTGGAAGTCAGAGAAGAAAGAGATGAGATGATCCTCGGAGAGATTCCTAAGCTCTGATACTACATTGAGAATATGAGTAGATTTCTGACTTATATTTCTATGAGATATGTTTACAATATATAGAGACAATGACTTATTTCAGAAAAATAAAAAATAAAAAAAGCAGAAACTGATGCCCAGAATTTCATCAACAAAGCAGAGAATACTTACATCTGTAGAGTCCCTGATTTTAGGGAATCAAATCCCTGTTTTCTGAGTTAAATAAATCCCTGTTTTTAGGGAATCTGTTAACAGATGCGATAAAAGGTATGGTCTATCACCAAATACATGGCTAAATGAAAATATAAACATAGAAGGCTTCGTGAAGCTGACCATAAATAATTGGGGCAGTTATTCACCCCCCCACAATGAAAGGAACACCCCCCTCTCTCCACAGCAAAAGTGAAATTCTAGTTACAGAACACTGCTTGGCTGCATTTTCTGGAAGTCATGATCTGTGTTTATGCAAAAAGGTATTCTGACGTAACACGATTAATAGCAGTTGAGAACAAACACAAATTAAGAAGAACTTTCTCTCTCAACTATCTAAAAATGTAAAGTAAATACAATTGTTTGCCAAAAGGTCCTTATTTATAGGCCAAGTTATATCCTTAAAAGGTAAAAAGACCAAATACGGCATCTCAAGAATATTCCAAGGGAATATTAACTTACATACTAACCTAAATAGGGAAATATAATAAACGAGAAACAAATAAAAGAGCACTTCAATGATATTACATTTTGGCCCATGTGCACTCCTTAATTCTTATTATATTCCCTTTCCCTTGGTTGAGAAGTTAATTTTACAAGTGCAAACAAAAGGTGACTAAAATTTAATTGTAATCGAAAATTGACATGTCCCTTTTAGTGCTCCTTTAGAAGTTTCTCTTCTGGTTTTCCTAATGGTTCCAATCTTATATTATATATGCTGACCTGACCCCAATGTTTTCTTTCAGGTCAGCTCCAAGAAAATGAGGTTGATGACACTAAGATATTGCCCTATTGCAGCATAGAGAAAAAAAAGAAGTCATTGGGGGAGATGGAACAAGATTTTCTGCAAGCACTACAAGTATGAAAATCAGATTGCTTAAATTTTTTTTTTCCCTTTGTGATAGGTTGTTTGATAATATATATATATATATATATATATATATATATATATATATAGAGAGAGAGAGAGAGAGAGAGAGAGGGGTTCAAAAGTGAACCAAAAGAATGAACTTTTTAACGAACCTATTAAGACATTAAAAAATAACCCAATTAATTTTAATTCCTTGATGTAATTGGTCCGCGCCTGCGGCAACGGACACGCGTGTGACACAAGACTCCCCTCCCCCCCCCCTCCCTCCCCCTACAACAAGAACAACTAATCCTAGATTATTTACATTTATGCTGCCATTTACATTTAGTCAAGGGTTGAAAAGGCTAGGCAGGTGGTGGATTGTTCCGATTTGTGGGTGTTGGATATGGGTTGTTGGACACGCCGGATTTTATAGGAGTTGATGGGTCACGGGTTGAAGGGGCTTAATGGGTTCCATCTTGGGCAGACTTGGGTTAAGGTGGCTGGATTGGAGAGGGGTTTCGGGTTGGAGGTTGGTTGGGTCAGGCGGATTTTGAAATCGGGTTGTGGGCATGGGGTTAAGGCTGGCCGGAGTTTTTGGTTTAGGCAGGAGAGTAGGTCCAGTCGCCGGGTTAGAGTAGTGGTTCGCTGGCAGCTATGGTGGTTGAGGCCGGATTCGTTGGTCAGAGGAGCAGGTGTGCAGCGGCCTGGGTCTCAAGCCACCACCTGCTGGTGGCTGGTTTGAGCAGATCGGGTTTTAGCTCAAGCCCCACCTCCGAGTTGACATAGACTGAGATCATAGCTGATGGCAGGGGTGGGGTGTGTGTGTGTGTGTGGGGGGGGGGGGGGGGGGTTGGGGGGGAGTTTAGAAAAATAATCCGTGTCACACGCGTGTCCGTTGCCGCTGGCGTGGACCACTTACAACAAGGAATTAAAATTAATTGGGTTATTTTTTAATGTCTTAATAGGCTCGTTAAAAAGATTATCTATCTATCTATCTATCTATCTATCTATCTATCTATCTATCTATCTATCTATCTATATATATATATTTATGTATATCTCTTATATTAATTCAGTTTTCTGGTCAGACTATAAGTCTTGTTAAATCGTGCATACTTTTACTTGGTTAATCATATAGATTAACTTTAATTTCATTTCATTTGTATTTTTTTTTTCTGTATATTTTTTTTGGTTAAATTTAAATAAGATATACTAAATTTTCCTCTCTGGTTTCTTGTACAGTCTTTCTATTATGACGGGAAGGCTATAATGTCAAATGAGGAATTTGATAACCTCAAGGAAGAACTAATGTGGGAAGGAAGCAGCGTTGTCATGCTAAGTACATAGAAAATTTTACCTATGGAATCTCTTCCCATATCTTCACCTTCTTTGTATATTAGATGACTACTTTGGTTCATTTTCAATGCTTTTGATTGCTTTGGTTCATTTTCAATGCAGGTTCTGATGAACAGAAGTTTCTGGAAGCTTCAATGGCTTACGTTACTGGGAAACCAATATTGACCGATGAAGAGTATGACAAACTGAAAACCCAACTAAAGGTTTGTATGTGTCGTCGTTATATTCTTATGCACATAATAAATAATATGATCTTGACTTTATTAAAAAATGGACCTTACTTTCAAGTATTGTGGGAAATGAAGTATTGGGCGTTATCGAAGTGTAGCACAACATATTCAAATATCGAAGTATAGCATAGTATAACTAAAATTCAAGACCACTTATTATTCATGCACCTATTCACGTTTTCTATTTAAATGCTCATTTCTTTGATATGTAGCAATTACTAAAAATTATCACCAAAGATGTTTTCCTATGGAACAATGTAGCACCTTAGGCTTCAAAAGCCTTCTATTAGTATCCTTCTATTAGTATCCAACCAATGAATAGTTCTTACATCTGTAGTTTGGTATTTATCTCCTAACTTATGTCATTTTTTTTGCTTATAAATAAGATTGTAAGATGCATTATTTTAGTAGAGTTGAAAATGTGTTAATTAAGCTTGTGAGATTTTGTTAGTTTTCCCCTCTCCTCTTTCTTACCTCTTCTCCATTCTTCAACATTGTGAGTATATATTCCTCAAGTGTGCTCGTAAGTGCATTTATTATTTAGCTCCACTATCTTGGATAAGCATGATCTAGCGTCCCATATTGGTTTATTTATTTATGATGGACTATAACATCACACATGGGGAATCTTGAGCCTTACACATCATGCTTTTCCTTGCCATGTTTAGCTCTGCCGCCAGTCATGATTGCTAGCGTGAGTGATGTTGTGGAGAGAGGTTTAGCTAGACCCAATCTTATGAGTAGCGATTGTGGCTCGTATTGCCCCTTTGAGCCAAAGTCGACGTCGCTTCATCCGGTGCCTACTAACGATGGTGGTACTTTACCTCTGACCATTGTGTTTGGCATGTTGCGTGAAACCCCGAATCTCACATCTTCCGTAGGTCTAAAAGGTGATAACATATTAAGCATTCATTCTGGTAACATTTGATGGAAATTAGAAGTTTATGGGCCACTTTTAGAATTTTTAGTATTTTTGTGTTATTTTCTTTTAGCTTCTTTATTTGGTTGTATTTCTTTTTTTTTTAGTATTTGTTTGCTTGGTATTTAGGGAAAGAAGTAGCAAGGGCTATTAAGGGTATTTTTATAATTAGAATCATAGCTTAGAGCCTAAGCTACTCCTAAATACCTCCTTGTATTCCTCATTTTTGGGACACTCTCCATTTTGAATATAAGAAATCTCTTGATTCTCTCTCTAAAAGTTAGGCTTTGGTTTATTTTCTTGGCCATTGACGTGTAGTTTACGTCAAATTGGTATCAGAGCGAGGTGTCGCTCCAACATTGGTGTTTGGTGTATCGGTGTGTTTTTATCAAAATCGTATGCTACAAACAATGGCTCCAAGAAGATCCGAACAATTATATGAGGAGATTCAAAAACGAACGGGAGAGTGGGTACAATCACAACAATAAATCTATACCCATTTTCAAAACCCTAACCCTAACCCTAGAAATCCCTACTCACAACCCCTGCCCTACCCCACCCTCTACACCAAACCCACCACCATAAAACCCACCACCCCGAAAACCCAAATCTTGAACCCTAATTTCCCCCCAAACCCAAATCCATTCCATAAGCCCTCCATTCAAGATCCAAGACAAGCTACTTCTAGGGTTTCACCTACCATTTTACAATCCAATTTACAATTTACAAACCCTAATCTCCAACCCTACAAAATTCCTCCACCACCAACCCAATCCCCCAACCCACCACCAATTTTTGAAACCCCAAACAACAAAAAAATTACGTTTCCGCCCCGATTAACTCCCGAGGCTCAATTCAAGATTGCGGGTGGCTAGTCCAAGATTGGTTGCTTCACCCAATCATTCTTCCTCCCTCAATCCTCCAATCGGGTCAAATCAATGATAAAAGTCCCCTCCCAAGCCGGTTGATTGCAAGAAAGACCGAAACGCCGAAATTGGGTTGTGTATTGAGGGTTTTTATGACATTTTTTATGAGGATGGGTGGGTGACTCGTGCGCACTTTCGCGAGCCGGAAACATTTGATTTGAGCGACTTCTTCCCAATCTTTGGGCATGAGAATGATGATTTTGATGAAGTTGGGTCGGAGGTTCTCTCTCTTGGAGTTGATTTGGAAATTGGAGGTGATATGTTTGGTGGTGGGTATGTGGACCCATTTGTGGTAGCTTTTGATAGGCGCTCGGAGGAAATTTTCTGCAGCATAACATTACGGAGGTTTATCACGAGAATCTCGGGTCTCGATTTTGTTAGTCGACCACGTTTGGATTGTGTTCATATTCTTCTGGGATTTATTGCAAGCCGGTACAAGGGGCGTTTTTTAGGACGTCTCTTCTTCCTAGCGAGGAGCTCTTTGATGGTTACCTTGATTTCTGACCGTTCATCTCTTACGCTCGAGGACGAGCTTTTTGAAGCCGGGGACCATGATGGAAATTAGAAGTTTATGGGCCACTTTTAGTATTTTTTTTGTTATTTTCTTTTAGTTTCTTTATTTGGTTGTATTTCTTTTTTTAGTATTTGTTTGCTTGGTATTTAGGGAAAGAAGTAGCAAGGGCTATTAAGGGTATTTTTGTAATTGAAATCATAGCTTAGAGCCTAAGCTACTCCTCCCCTTTAAATACCTCCTTGTATTCCTCATTTGGGGACACTCTCCATTTTGAATATAAGAAATCTCGTGATTCTCTCTCTAAAAGTTAGGGTTTGGTTTATTTTTTTGGCCCTTGACGTGTAGTTTACGTCAACATTTGTTAGATTTTAACTTGGCCCGTGCTACTGATGAGGATGAGGAAAAGTGAAACTGGTTTGCCATATCCACGACCGTTTCAAGACCGATAGGTTCATTGCCATTTATCTCTACAAAGGTGTTTCTGAAGAGTGTAAGGGCCATAATCATCAAGGGCACAATTATTCAGTGGTAACTTCCTCTATTGTCTATTGTCAATTATCGTCTACTTATGTCTAGTGCCCTTTGATTTCCAGCGTTATTAGAATGAAGTTCTTATAGTTTATTGCTTGGTCAATATTGAGGTTCCATTATTGTCCTTGTTGATATAATAGGGGTAATCATCAATTTTCATCCTCGGTTGCCGCTATTGGAATCCCTCAATGCTAATGCGGTTTTCTTTTCTTTTAATTTACCCCAATACAACCTTTATCTGGATGTGCCACCGCTTGTGCCAGTTTCTCAAAGCCAAACGCTATTTAGCCAAATACTAGTGCTGGCATTGCAATTCCGTCAGCAATTCTCTTATGACCACTAACATCCCCTCTGAGTATGTGCCAACCCTCGTAAGACCACCGTGTCACATTCCAAGGTTTTGGCAGATATCCTACTGCGGGTACAAGAGCACCATTCAGAAACCTTTGAGAATTTCATTTACGAAAGTTCCAGTTTTTGAATGGTGTTTTATCATTTGCTCGGCGGCTTGGTGATGGATTTTGGAGATGAAATCACATATTAATAAGGGGATGGAGGGCGCATTGGAGCTTAAGAATCTCTCTTTGTAACCAATATCTCACGGATAAGGCCTGTTGTTTGGAACAGCAGGATGCGACAACTCAACATCGTGCTGCGGAGATGGGCTTAATTAGCAGAGACTTGTGTAGGCGTTGGAAATGCTTGGCAATATGCTATCACTAGAGAACATCAAGTAATGGAAGTGTTATGGGTATCGTAGCGTGAATATATCACTGAAGCAATTTCTTTCTTTGTCGGTCTGTAGGGGCTGGCGAGATACGAGCCTTGTATGTCTTTTGTTAATTCATTGTAAGCTACAAAAATGTAATGTATCCATTATCTCCTCTTTTTGATAAAAGGAAGTGATTCTCATCGATTAATAAGTATTATTATTTTTATACATATTACTGTTTTAGCCATTTACATTAAATTGATTTTAGTTCATTGGTACCTATCTTAATTACACAATACCGGGACTTAAGTGATTAAATCATAACATAAGGTCATATCAAGTTGGGTACAGTTCTGAGCCATTGAGCACTTGATGATATATCTGTGTACTCGTTTTAAGCTTTTAGTTGTACATGACACAATTCCAGAGGAGTTCATTTTGGACTGGCATTTGCTCTGATGACACTGCCAACTGGATTGGAAATACTTCACTGGCATCGTATGCCCGCAAATATGGTGCTTAACCTGTTGGTTTTTGATTCAATGTTCTAAAGGCCCAATGCGCGGTAGGTTCACCCGAGTCTGGGAAGTCATCTCTCATCTTCTCAAAATTTGCAATAAGGTTTAATTTTGAGAATGCCCTTCCGTTTAATGTCCAAACTAATTTAATTAAATTCCAATTATAATCCCAGTTTTAATTAAAACCCTAAAACACGCATCTAATCGTGATTGACAATAATATGAAATATCTAGCATGCAAACCAAAATAATCAGAAAACAGATTTGAGGAAAAATCCCCAGCAGGGGATTTTTTTTTATTTCTCTATTAATTGTAAATCACCAACTTACTATTACATACTAGAAATACACGTTTGTGACGACGAATACCCTCAGGTGTCGGTTCGAAGTCTTCAGCAAGAGATCCTGCAAGAGCTCCAATGGTCAGCAATGGAGACAACCTTCTTCTCCACAAGTTTTACTCCAGAATGAGTAATATGAATATAGGGTATAAGAATGATTCACATAAATGATTTGGGATGTTTGAGTGAATCAAAAAGAGTTTAAAAGCTTAAAATATGAATCTTCAAGAGCATCAGATATGCAGAGGCGGAGTTTTGAAAGACTTGCAAAACCTGATTTCGTAGCAGGTATTTATAGGGTGAATAAAAAGTTGAGGCGGCGTATGTCGTTCGAACGATATCTACATATCGTTTGAACGACATTAGATGTCGTTACTAACGACCATAAAAACGACCTTAACAAAGTAAAACAATACGGGTTCGTTTGAAGCAGTAAATAAACGACCCTTCGAGCGACCCATCAAATGACATTGCATGTCGTTAGAAACTGTCGTTTGAACAACTTATCAATGTCGTTTGAACGACATTATCATGTCGTTTGAACGACAAGAGCGAAAAATAATATTTTATAATTGCTCGCCTACAGGTCTTAAAAAATTATTTTTGACTTGGTAAAAGGCCTCATATTGATAAAAATATTTTATAAAAAATATCCCAAATATATACATGAACATTAATAACTCCAATTAAACATTTTACCTTTTAGCGTAGTGGAGTTAGTGGGATAGAGGAAACCGGTTGAAGATGCACAACGCACGATGTCAATGATGGGTGTGTGATGCTAGATATTCGGATGGTGGAAGTCAAGGTTGAATGTGTGAAGACGTGCCGAAATGTAACGGTATACGACTTACTAACTATGATCTAGGACAGCACATAAATTCTTAGATTCTAGACGGACATTTATAAAACATGTCCTTACAAATCTCCCCCTATGTCTATGCCGGTACATTCATAAAAAAATCCAAATTATGCAACACAGAACAAAATTGAGACATACAATCTAATATCCCCCAAATCCAAAAATGGAATATTAAAGTATATATCTTCAAAATCTTTAACATCTTCAAATCTCCAATGTTTCTTTGTCATCATTAGCGTGTGCAAAATAATGATCCTCAATTTGTATCTACACACATGAGACAAGAAACAAATACCCGTGATGCCCAAATGTTTGAAATATAATGATAAGCAAAAAGACAATAGCAATTAAAAGCATAAGCAAATCAATAAATCAAACAATTCTACTCCCCCATAATAGCAAATCATTAAATCAAACAATTCTACCCCCCCATAATTCGTTTCCCTCTTTTTATGATGTCCCCAAATAGACAAATGAGAAGAAACATAGCAATGCATATGGAGAGTGTCACAAGGTAATAAACTTCTCGTTTTCAATTTTTCAAAATTTTTCTTACAAAAAAAAAAAATATACAACAAAGAATCACACCAGGAAAGAACACTAAGATAACCAAGTCGATGATAGCGTAAATGAAGGGGTGTGATCAAATTCGATAGGAAAATCAATGCAAACAGTCATAACATATGTGCACAATGAATTTTGGATACTCCTAACGAATGAACTCAAAATCGTCATAGGTGTAAAAATGTTGAATTTAAATGACACCGACTCAATCTAATCAACAAATCAAAGTCTAAAATGATTTCCACACCAATAACGTTTAAAACTATGTAATGCTTTTTCAAGACTTTGTCAGGAAGTGCAAAGTCGTTGACATATTTCCAACCAAACTCCCTCATATATAAGAATAATCAGATTTTTCTAGTCATTTGTTTTATTTGGAATGATCATATCGAACTAATCTAGTTTGGCCTTGGCTACTTTTTACAATGCCACACTTTTTTAGCTCTTTTTAAACTCTTTACAATGCCTCACTTTTTTAGGTCCGATTTAAACGGTGGCTTTTTTTGCAAAGGACACATGTTCCTTTCGTAGCCCTTTCCCCTGTTCACTCACATTTTTTTTATATTAAACAACTTCCTCACGGGCAACGGTTCGTACATGCACTACTTTCATTGTCAAGTTTTATCGCATTTGGTTCATTTTAAAGACAGAATTGAGATGGAAACACTTCGACCAACATGTGATAAACAAGTACAATAATCAAACAAATTTGTGCACGTGTGCATTAAAGGAGACTAAGAGTCAACCATGTAGAAAGATATCACTAATCGCATCTCAATGACTTTATAACATTATAAAGCACATAGTTGAAATGATGTAGCGTCTCAAATCACTATAAAAAAGTCACGTGGAATAAGGAAATGATGTTGTGACTTTGGTCATCCTAAATGTTCATCCATAACATTTTTTATGTTTTTCAAAAATTTTATAAAAAGAAAATCTTTTTGTTTTTTTTTTAAATATTTTATCAAAAGTAAAATCTTTTTAGCTTTTTCAATTTTTATTAAAAAAATAGAAAATCTTTTTGTATTTTTCTGAAAATATGAATAAATAAAAATATAATACAAAAATGTTACAAATGATACAGTCTAGCAATAGGAATCATATGATATGAACATGAAAAATGCAGCCTATCTTAGACGTGGTAACCACCCCTCAGTCAACTGTGAAAATTCCTAAAGACTTCTTAAGACTATCAAATCTAAGGGCATCTAAAGGCTTGCGTGAAGATATCGGCTAATTGAAGGTCAGTGAACACAAAACTGAAGGACACGACTTTCTCTTCTACTAACTCTCGGATAAAGTGATCGCGTATCCAAATGTGTTTTGTGCGTGAATGCTGGACTGGATTGTGGGATATGTGTATCGCGCTCATGTTATCACAAGAAATAGTCATGGTGTTCTGTGATATCCCAGGCGGCTTTGTACTCGGCCTCCGTTGTGGACAAAGAAATGGAGTTTTGCTTCTTGCTCAATCAAGAGACAAGAGCAGAACCAAAGAATAAACACCCACCAGAAGTGCTCCTACATCCATCGACATTCCCGACCCAATCGACATCCGAACAGGCGGATAAACGATCGTCGGTATCAATGGAATACCAAATGCCGTATGAGAGAGTCCCACTCACGTATTTGATAATACGTTTTAGAGCGAGTAAGTGCGACTCTTTCGGGGACGCCTGATATCGTGCACATACTCTCAACATCAAAGGGGATGTCGGGACGACTGACAATCAAGTAGAGAAGACTACCTATCATACTCCGATACAAGGTTTGCTCTACGTCCTTGCCTGAAGTGTCCTTGCTAAGCTTAGTTGAGGTGCTCATCGGGGTACGTGCATACTTAGCAGAGTCTAAACCAAATTTCTTCACAAGGTCTCTTGCATACTTGGATTGGGAGATGAACATCCCATCCTCTAACTGATGAACCTAGAGACTAAGCAAGAATGTAAGCTCACCGACCATGCTCATCTCGAACTCACTCTTCATTTCCTCCTCAAAGTCGTGAGCATGGCGGGAGCACGTGGATCAAAGACTATGTCGTCCACATAGACCTGGGAAACCAAAATAGCACTAAATCCCTTCCTAACAAACAACGACTTATCTACTCCCCTTCTCTTGAAGCCACGGGCTAAGAGAACGGGGTGCTTGCTTCAAACCATATCGGTTTTTTTCCAGATAATAGACGTGTCCAGGGTGCATAGGGTCTTCAAACCCTTTTGGTTGTTCCACGTAAACCTCCTCCTGTAGAATGCCATTCAGAAGGGCACTCTTGACATCCATCTGATATAACTTGAAGCGCAGATGACATGCGATGGCGAGTAGTAAACAGACGGACTCGAGCCTCGCAATAGGAGCAAATGTCTCTTCAAAATCTACACCTTCAATCTGTGTGTAGCCCTGAGCGACCAACCTAGCCTTATTACGTATAATGGTACCATTCTCATCCAACTTATTCTTGAAGATCCACTTAGTACCAATCACGTTCGTCTCACTAGGTCGGGGGACAAGTTCCCAGATATCATTATTTCTAAACTGAAGCAACTCTTCCTGCATAACAGATATCCAATGTTCATCTTTGAGTGCTTCTTTGTGGTTTTTGGGCTCGACTTTGGACGTGTAGTACAGAAAGCTAACAACGTTCTCTAGCTCAGTACGAGTCTTGACCCCTAAAGTGGGATCTCCTAGAATAGCAGAGGGATCATGACTCTTGCGAACCCAAGCAGGTGTGTCCCCTAAATCAGGAGTAGGGTCCACCCAAGGTGTGTGAGGGACTAAACGATCGTCACTAGTAAATGCGTCATCCTCACACAAAAGGCTAGGATCAACAAATGCCTGCGGTTCATCATCTTGCACGGTGATGTTTATTGACTCCATAACCTTAGAGCTACTCAAATTAAAAACCCGGTATGCTCTACTCGTCGATGAATAGCCTAACGATATTCCCTCGTTACTCTGGGAGTCGACCTTTCCTAATTGCTCTACGATGTAGCATTTGCTCCCCAAAATTCGGAAATATGAAAGGTTGGGCTTCTTTTCAGTCCACAATTCATAAGGTATAATTGTGTAATTGGTTCTGATACCAATTTGAGAGTGCGCTTCCGTTCAATGTCCAAACTTATTTAATTAAATTCCAATTTTAATCCCAGTTTTAATTAAAACCCTAAAACATGCATCTAATTGTGATTGACACTAATATGAATCATCTAGCATGCAAACCAAAACGATCACAAAACAGATTTGAGGAAAAATCCCCAGTAGGGGAAAAACTTTTTATTTCTCTATTAACTGTAAATCTCCAACTTACAAGTACTTAACAGAAATACACGTTTATGACGACGAACACCCTCAGGTGTCGGTTCGAAGTCTTCAACAAGAGCCCCGCAAGAGCTCCAATGGTCAGCAATGGAGACAACCTTCTTCTCCACAAGTTTTACTCCAGAATGAGTAATATGAATAGTAGGGTTTAAGAATGATTCATATAAATGATTTTGGGATGTTTGAGTGAATCAAATAGGGTTTAAAAGCCTAAAAGATGAAGTCTTAAAGTGCATATGCAAAGGTGGAGTTTTGAAAAACTTGCAAAACCTGATTTCGTAGCAGGTATTTATAGGCTGAATAAAAAGTTGAGGCGACGCATGTCGTTACTAATGACCATAAAAACGACCTTAAAAAATTAAAACAGTACGGGTTCGTTTGAAGCAGTAAATAAACGACCCTTCGAGCGACCCCTCAAACGACATTGCATGTCGTTAGTAGTCGTTTGAACGACTTATCAATGCCGTTTGAACGACTTTGCCATGTCGTTTTAACGACATGAGCGAAAAATAATATTTTAAAATTGCTCGCCTACAGGTGTTTAAAAATTATTTCTGACTTAGAAAAACGCCTCATTTTGATAAAAACATTTTATAAAAAATATCCCAAGTATATACATGAACATTGATAACTCCAATTAAACATTTTCCCATTTAGCGTAGTGGAGTTAGTGGGATAGGGGAAACCGGTTGAAGATGCACAACGTACGATGTCAGTGATGGGTGCGTGTTAATGATGCGTAATGCTAGATATCCGGATGATGGACGTGAAGGTTGAACGGGTGAAGACGTGCCGAAATGTAATGGTATACGACATACTAACTATGATCTACGACAACACAGAAATTCCTAGATTCTAGACGGACATTTATGAAACATGTCCTTACAAATTGGATGCTTCCGCTTGACCCCTCTGGGGTACGATAGTATTGGAGTATGTTTGGCGACATATTTTACTATCAATGCCACCACGTTCTTGTTCATGAAGGGAGTCTTATTGTTGATAGTATGACTGTGGGCATATGGAATTGGCAGATAATGTTCTCCTTGATGAACTTTGTTGCTACTGCTCCCGTAGCTTTTCGTAAGGCAATAGCCTCTATTTATTTTGTATGCAGTTCTGTAGCAGTAAGATCCAAATCTTTTTGTGTGTTGCTGAGTCACCAAAAAATTCTATTTTGCCAAACTAAGACTTTGGTCCCACAAAATAATAGCATTGCTTGTTAAGAACCTAGTATGTATAAGCAGTGGTTTGTAAATCGTGAGGGAGATGATCTTCTGACAGTTAATATGTTTTGATTGGATAGTGTGCAATTTGTCAACAACTGCTTGATTCTGAATTACTGTGGGTACCATAGACTTGATTTAATTTTTGGACATTAGTATAATGGTCCTTGCCTATGCTTAGAATCACAATTCTTAACTTGGTGTATAGTGAACGCGAGCAACCTTAGCTTTTGGATTGCGAATACAAGCGCTATACGGTGGCACTATTAATAGAGTATCTAGTCTATGCTTAGATAGTAGACTGGCTTCTCGCATCCGCTCTCCTTTTCTTGTTTGAGCAACACCCCTGTGGATCTGGCCGTTGGAAATATTCAAAATGGCTTTTGAGTCTATAACAACAAGGCTATAATTCCTCGAGGCCAAGCCGTGGCAACAAGGCAATTGGGAAATGATAATCTATTATGCATTGTCGACTTTGATTATTAATCTCTTTGTTTGACGATTGTGATGATTGATTATTTTTATTAGTTTATTTTTTGGGAATTTTTTCCCAGATCTTCCGCCTCGAGGATTTTTGACGCAAACTACACGTCAATGGCTAAAAGAAATGAACCAAACCCTAATTTTTAGTGAGAGAATGAAAAGATGTCTTGCATTTCAAGTATTGCAAAAGTAAGTACAAATGAGATTACATGGGGTATTTATATGGGAAGGATTACTTGCTAATCAAGTAATTAGCTAAAATAACTAAAAGGACCAACTAAAAATAAAAGAATGCTTAACTAGTCCCAAACATGCTTGGAGACTAATTGAGGAAAGAAAACGCCTAAAAGAACTAAAAAATAGAAAATAGAAATAAAAGGAAAATAACAATGGATTCCCATCACTCTCCCTGTCTTCGAAAAAGCTCGTCCTCGAGCTTAAAAAATTTGGGGACTCATGTGAAAATTCCAAAAATTGTGTCAGAACTTGTGGTGGGATAAAAATTTATTTCTAAAGGTCATCCTTCAATTCTTGCTTCAATCTTTATCATCTTCCTCGTCTCTCATGTCAACCATAAAAAATAGCTTCCACCCGGGTCAAAAGCTACTTTTGTGTTGCTAAACCCTAGTTCTTAAACTTGTTGGAGGGTTCCACCTAAGGCAGGGGTTAGATCGGCTGGATTTTGATGGCTTAAGGCAGCAGGCGGTTGCCGACATTGGTTTTTAGGGTTTCCAGTGGGTTTTGGGTAAGATCCGGGCAGGGGAAGGGGTCCATCGACACTAGGGTTTGTCCCTGGTGGCTGCCAACAACTTCTAGGGAAAAACCCTAGTGGGTCGGGGCTGATTTGGGTGGCAGAGGGCTCGTCGGCCACCTAGGAGGTGGTTCGACCTAGGTGGGGGGTTGTTGGGGTCGGGTCGAGGTGGTTTTCAGTGGAGGAGGGGTTGGTCGGCATTGGCACGCCATTACGGCGCGCAGTGCCCACCACGATCAAGGCGACGACGTCTCCACGCGCATATCAACAACACGGGCTTTGGCCGCCGTCCTAATCCGCCCAAATTTCTTCCATGGTGATTACTTGGAATTTGTTTTTCTCGCGCGTTAACTCTCGGGAGAAAACCTCGCGCGCACGTGAAAACTCGATCATGCTACCGGGAGAGAACCTCTCGCGCACGAGGATCTGTCCCAGGGAGGCTGGCCGGTGTTTTTGGGGCAGTGGATGGGGTTTCTTTTGGGTTGGGGGTCGGGAGGTTTGGCCTCGGGTTTTGCAACATAGAAAATTGTTGCAAAAAAGCCTCAATTGTTGTTGCTGTCTTCGTAGCACCTCTTCCATTCTTCGATCCATTTGATCTTTTAATTTTTGAATATCTTCGGGCTTGGATTTTCTTGGAGCCATCGAGGTGGTAGCGTACGATTTTGATAACCTACACACACCGATACAACTAACACACGAATACCAATGTTTGGAGCGACACTCGCTCTGATACTAATTTGACGTAAACTACACGTCAATGGCTAAAAGAAATAAACCAAACCCCTTTCTTTTAGAGAGAATAAAAAAAATGTCTTGTATTTCAAGTATTACAAAAGTAAGTACAAATGAGATTACATGGGGTATTTATATGGGAAGGATTACTTGCTAATTAAGTAATTAGCTAAAATGAATAAAAGGACCAACTAAAAATAAAAGAATGCCTTATTAGTCCCAAGAAAATGCCTAATAAAAGAACTAAAAAATAGACAACAGAAATAAAATGAAAAAGAAAAAGAAAATAACAATGGATTTCCATCAATTTAGCCTCGCTTCGTCAGGGAAGACGCCTCGAGGTCGCTTTTAGATTTTATGTACATTGGCTATGGGAGTGTGATACAGATGGAGTAGTAATGTATGCGGGGAGGTGGTGCACGGAGTCAAGCTGTGAATGAAGAATATTTTATATTGTGGTTTCCCCAAAATAAGGGAATAATGCTTTGGCCAATATGTTTTTGGTTAGTCATCAATTACATCTGGCAAGGGGCATTTGGCCAATATGTAATAAATGGAATGTAGAAGGCTGCCAATGAGGTCATGGCTTATGTCATTACGTAAGCCATGTCAGGCATGACATCACTAGGGCATATTATATTCCCCTTGTAGCTAGAATATTGTAGGGATATTCTTGTAGCTCTTTATCTCTCTAGTATATATATGGTGCACACCCAATTGGGGAAGTCATTCAATTACCACATAAGTTATTGAATGAGAATGAGAATTTCTGTATTTCTTTTTATTAAGAATTTGTTGTATTTACGCTTTTGCGGAAGCCAACTGAAGCTCCTCGTGCTAGGTGAAATCTGTATCTGCCTTATTACCATGAGGGGATGTGTGACTGTTGTGAGGGCGGCGATAAAGCTTCGTAAGTAGGAACCTTTTGCCCGTGAAGCTCTTGAGCTGCTGCTTTTGGTTGTGGCTTTGGCATTGGCAACACTGCCTTGTGACGCCTAGAAACCTTCCTCGATTGACGCCGAAAGCACACTTCATGGGGTACATCTTGTGTTTAAATTTCCAGCATCGGTTGAATACACGTCTCAAGTCTACCAAAGGAGAATTTTCTTGCTTCTGCTTTACTACATCCTCCACATAGAATTCATTTGGTAGAGAAGCTTGTGAATGATGGCAATCAATGTGTCGGTTGCACCAGCGTTTTCGAGACCTAATGGTATTACCACACAGTGGACGTTACCATTTCTCAGCTTCCAGTGGGTCCATCTCAATTAAATTGTAACCAGTGTAACTATACATTTCATCTCCGCAGTGGTATTTACTGGTGAGTCGTTAGTGGGCAGTGGGTAGTCATCTTAGGGCATATGCGTAAGTCCCTGAAGTTCACACAGATAGTGTGGTCATTTTTTCTTGATTGGTACAACACTCAGCAACCAGACGGGGTGTTGTATCGACTTGATGAATCATGTTGTGAGTAGGCACTCAATCTCAGTCATTATCTTCTGTTCCATTTCTAGCTTAAAAAATTTGTAGCATGTTTGAGCAACCTACTGGTGGAGCAACGCTAAGTTCATACTCGACCATCGTAGTGTCCATCCCTAGTATCTTAATATAGTTCTAAGAAAACATCTCACGGCATTCTCTGACTAAGTCTATAAATTTTGCGTTTTTGTTGGCTTGTGGGTTCACTGGACAAGAATGTGGGTGTTTTCAATTGTTACCAGGATTCGCCAGATTGGCTTCCTCCAGATACTGTTATTGAGGTTTAGGCTGATCTTTCATGTAATTGGGTGCAAGATCTAGCTGATCAACAAACCCTTGAACCTCTAAGTCATACCATGTAATGCTGTACGATCAGGTCAGCGTATTCGCCCGAAATTGCTTCCCGCTCACACCGATAATTCATAAAATATTTTCCCGTCCTCCAGCTCTCGGTCATTGAAATCCGTGGAAGGCTTAGCTGCTCTTTTGCGTTTGTGTCCAGTCGGAATAACATGAGATTTGGAGGAATTTATTTTATCTTTGGCGTTGATGTTCTAATGTTAGGCAGGGGCACGCCGATTGGCTCCACCTCCGCATAATTGAGCGACTAATCTTTCAACTCTGCATAATGGATGACATCCGCTAGGTGGGCTTCCGATGGAGTGCATGATCTAGTGCAAAGCAAATCCATAAAGCTGATGGATAGTTTGATAAAGTTACAGGTCAATTTAATATGGTTTTATGAGTGTGGCTATGTTTTTCCTTTGGCGGCAGGCGGCTACCAATGTAAGGTTCCTAGCGGTGCCTTCTTTAAGTGCTTTAGATTGACTAGATTTATGACCTGGTGGGGCCTTGTATCTCAGCCTTCCAGTCCACTTATCCTCCGGCTTCTCGACATTATTTCCAGCCAGCCCCCCCCCCCCAACACAAAACACACACACAAAAGGTCCTTCTAGCCATGGGTTCTTGATCATGGCCATCATACCAGCACTAATGTTAAGGTACCGCTTGGGATGACATAAAACACCATAGTTATTTCTTGACATGATTGGGATAGTTGTACCTTAAACCTGTCCTCTTGTCGTATAAAATTATGGGCGCTGGGCGGCATGAATTTCATGGTGATTTGCGTGGGCGTTTGCACAACATTGGGTTCACGTCTTCCAGCTTGCATTTGCCCCCCTTTGTGTGTCGTGCAAATTGCCTTTTATTTTTGTTTGTGCATATGGATGCATTATGCCTTGCTAGTTGCTTCTCCATGTGTGAACATGGGTGCATTGAATGGGAAGGATTAGAGAATGATGTGCATTATTAGGCCCATTCTCTAATAGCTTTCTTTGGAAACAACTATTGATTTAGTAGAACACTTGCATTTAACCTTGATTATCTGATTATAACAAAAACACAAGCTTGACTAAATAAATTTTAGAAAATTCTAACAACCAAAAATTGCAACAAATTAAAACTACAGAATCTTATACAGTGTTTGAGTGGGTAGTAAACTGGACGTGGATGTACTTATGTGTTTATATGTTATGTTCTGGTCTTCTATTGCTATATGCTTAAAATTTTCTCTCATTCACAATGAATCTAGATGGATGGGAGCGATATTGTGGTTGAAGGTCCACGATGTAGTCTTCGCAGTAGAAAGGTACACTCCACATAATTTTTCCTCCTTTTCTTTTTCTCGCATCCATTCCCATCAATTGTGTATATTTTTGCAAATATCGATTGTGTATAACTGAGCAAAGCTTGTCTTAGCAAGACATTTTCTAAAAAATGGTTGTTACTGAATCATTTATGGGAAACAAATTTTAATATTTTCACTGCTATCGGGGGCTTTCACTCTACACACATATATACATATAAATATATAATTGTGTGTGTGTGTGTTGCATAGTTTAGTTTCCTTGTCAAGTGAACTCAATCAAATCCTATGGTACTGCCTCCATCTCAAATTAAGGGACTACGATTTTTTTTCTTCTTCTGGGATCCCTTAAATTAAGAGTAACATTTCGCAAATCAAATCTCATGATGTCTAAATAACATTGTTATTACCAATTGATTACCTGCAAGTCAACTTTCTAGAAAACTTGAATTTCAAAATAGAGACTTTTAATTTGAGGAGGGAACATTTGTTTCTACATACTCCCCCAAAGGATTTATGTTCATGTTACCTAGACGATGGTTCAGTTCCAAGCATGGGTGCAGATCACACTACAATTGTGAGGAATGATTACTATGGTTTGGCATGATTTTTATTTCTCTTGTAAGATCTTAAGTCATGTTAAAAAAATATGATCATTTAGGGTTGGCATTAATTGAATAAAGTTGTCAACCCATATTAAACCTTATGGGTGTGTTTGATGTCTAGCTGAGTGTGGATATTCTTCTGCTGATCAATTTTCTCCCTTGTAGGTTTACAGTGACCTGTATGTCGACTATCTCAAGATGTTCCAGTTGAATGTCCCTGCTGCTGTAGTTGCATTGACATTGTAAGTAATAATGTATTTTCACATCGAATGTAGGTTCTGAATTTGTTAAGCTTTTGTTTTCCGATGTATGTTTCCTTAGGTTGGTTTAATAATGATCCATATACACAACCTGGAGGAAGAAAAAGTAAATACAAAACGATACGAATTGTGGAAGTGACGTAAACTTGTAGAACTGTACACAAACACAGTCACATTTAGACCATTTCCAAGGCATTAGAGCATTTTCCTCCACCAAAAGGCTCTAATGACAATTTGCTCCTTCAAAAAACGGATTTTCCAACGGTAAGGTTGCCCCATTTTGACCAATAGGTCACAGGTTCGAGTGGCGAAAAAAGCCTCTCTATATGCAGGGGTAAGACTGCGTACATCAAACATCCCAGTACCCCGTAGTGGCGGGAGCTTCGTGCACTGGATTTGCCCTTTTAAAAAACGGATTTTCCTCTATGGCATGGAGTATAGGAGACCTTTACGCAATGACCCAAATGTCGTGTGTCTTAAGTCCCCATGGCAGTTGGCTTGCCGCAGGATCAATGGCCCTTTTACAACGATACTTAACAAATAATTTTGACAAATTGTATAAATTCTCCTACAACTTGAACATTTTCACCACAAATTTCATCCTCAATCTTGTTCTCAATATTGAAAACTTTGAATCTCTCCTCGGATTTCAATGGAGAACTTCCTTGCCCACCAACCAGAGCATTTTGAAGACGTCGAATTCCATGAAACTCCCAATAACCAAATAAATAGGGGGAACCATTGGAAGATTTTTTTTTGGAGGATGAAGACGCCCTAATGCGTACAATGTGGGCTCCTACATCCGAGGACTCCATTAATGGAGCAAATTAAAAAAATGGGTCATTTGGCTTTTCGGGTACTAATGTTTAACATAATATCACTTTGGGTACCATTTTCATTTTTTTGACACTTTTGTGGAAACAAAGGTCGCAAAAAGTTACAAACAATATTAAAATTCGTTGCAAAAGTTAAAATGGTACCCAAAGTGATATTACGTTAAACTTTGGTACCCAAAGTGACATACAACATAACTAATGGGGGCCAAAGGCCAAATGACCCTTAAAAAATAAGTTTGTTGGAGAAGGTTGCCTACATATTCAACAACAAGAATAAGTTCACCTAATACCGGTTCGCTCTCACTCAGCACACATTCTGACACCTTTAGCTGAGTCATGAGTAAATTTTGAGCCATTGTTCTTTGGGTCGATTGAGGGTTGGCTATTGTCTGCACCGCCCATGATGTGTTCCCCGTCGCCACACAAACATACAAATAGGATGCAGAGAAGCATTTTAAGTTCATGAAGTGCTACCATGCTTTAAAGGACACTTCGTCTCCTAGGGTGGTGCAAGCCACTGAAGAAGGCTAGGATCGCCTTCACATTGGGCGAAAGTGAGCCCACTAGGTTCGAGCCTAAGCTATCCTCTGTGCCCGTCGAGGACCCTTATATGCCCTCGTTGGATTGCGTGTCATTGGCGGGCGATGCCCTCCCGGCATTCACTAGGCAAGAGTGCAGCTTCCCATCGACAGAGATGCCATAAAAGAGGAGGAAAGTCATCAACAACTTCTCCACTGCTAGTATTATCGAGTTTGTGGTGGACTTAAACGCGATTGCACTCGATTAAAAAAAATGGCTGATACCAAGTCTTGTTGGAAACGAAGCTAAGAACAAAGGCGTTGGAAAGAAAAACGAAAGAAGATATAGTAAACCGTAATTATTTCGGCATGGACTCGCACATGCACGTTTTGAGCGGATCGAAAAAGGGACATCCTCGACAAGTGTGAGGCTGTGCTGGAAGCGGAAGCCGAGCAGGCGTATGAATGGGATTTTGAGTTCCCGGATGAATGATCTATTTAAAAAAAATTATGTTTGAGTATTAGCATTTGTTTATTGCTAATTTAACTTTAAATTTTCATTGTTTATGAGTTATTATTTAATCAATTGTGATACCAAATTAAATTAGAGTTAAGTAGAATAACAAATGTAACCAAAATAAGTTAACATTACATTTAACATAAATGAAAACTAAACAGCCTATAAATATTTATCTTACTTTGAGGGCTTCCCGGGGTGTTGTGGTAATTGTGCTGAATGGGGGCGGGAGGCAATATCCATCAGAACATGCATTTCGGCGCTGGCTTCACCTTAAAAGTCTCTGTCCCAAGCTCCAACTCTTGTTCTAGCTCCGAAACCATATTCGGTTCCATCACTAGATTGTCAAATGAAGGGGGAGCCGGTAGCGATACGGGCTTGTTCTCCTCCAGATAGTAATAGTAGTCGGGGTTCAGTTCAACCTCAGGATGCTTCCAACGGCAGGCGAATCTCACAAAAGTAGAGTAAACTTCTTTGTTTGGGATGAATTTTTTGATACCGCAATCGGTGTACCAACCCGTTTGCCAAATAACATCATGGACATTGTCGTAAAATTTGGGGCAAACGCCCTTGAAAACGATGTAAATTCTCGAATCACTCATTGTCTAATGTATAAATATTAAAATGTTTGTAGGATGAATTAAATATGCTCGGAAAAATTTTTGGTGGTTAGTTGTGCAACATTTCAAACGCCGCCAGTCTTTCCCGCAACTATTAGTGTGTCGTTCGAGGGGGTCATATCTTGCTTCTAAACAAGTTTAGGAACAATTTGCTTTCAAATTTGCTTATTTGGAATAACTTTATTATTTTGATCCATGCTCTGGAGAACCAAAACCACAAAGTGGTGGATCAAAATAGCACTGTGATATTTTGCTCCATGCCTTGAAAGTGGTCTTACACTCACATGATAATCAAATGGGAGCTCTTACAATCTCAATTCTCTCTCTCTCTCTCTCTCTCTCTCTCTCTCTCACACACACACACACACACACACACACATATTTTGTGCTTGTTGGTTTAAGTTCCATATTCATTATCTTGTGTCTTCACTGCGTCTTTGAAATTCACACCTTTTGGTAGCTTAGTAGTGTATTGATTATATTCGGTATGGGGGCCGTTGGTGGTGGAGATTTCACAGTCACAATAACATATTTTGATTAGGCCTTGATCCACGGTAGTGAGAACGCATTTAGGAAAGTAAAAAATAGAATAATAGGAAAAATTGAATGCGGACTAGAAATGGAACCGTGTTTTTTTTCGAGGGGCAATCGGCAAAGAACTACTAGTTTCAATTATAAAAACACTAATAAATCAACTAAAATAATCGGCATATAATAATAATAATAATGACAATCGTCGTCATCATCATCACCATAATAATAATAACAATAACAACAACAACAATAGTTATAATAATAATAATTATAATAATAATACTAATAATAATAATAATAATAATAATAATAATAATAATAATAATAATAATAATAATAATAATAATAATAATAATAATAACCTGTAGCATAAAATTTAGGGGTGTGGATCGGTTCGAAACCGACCTATTTGGATCAAACCGAATCCAATCCAATTAAAATCGGTTTTAAATTTTACAATCCAATCCAAACCGACATTGAGTTAAAATCCAATCCAATCCAATCCAATCCAATTGTAATTGGATTGGATCGTTTTTTTTAATCGGTTTCGAGTATCTGATTTGGGTCCATTTTTTTAATAGTTGGATTGGATTTGGATCCAATCCAATCCATTTAACTGATCCTTGGATCCTATAATCCAATCCAATCCAATCCAATCCATATTTTTGTTTATTCCAGTATATTTGATAAATTATAATTCCAATTATCCAGATTTTTTTTCAAACCAAATAATAAATAATAAACTAGAATTTAATACAAATACATTAAAACCAAAGAACCAAATACAAATAAGCCTTCACATATAATCTTCCTAAAACATTCAAACAAAATACTACAGTAGCATAATCTTCCCAAAACTTCCAAGATCCAAGCCTAAAAGCCTTCACACATAAGCTTCCCAAAATCTCCCTAAAAGCCTTCACATAATCTTCCCAAAACTTCCAAGATCCAAGCTTGTACCCAAAAATCAGTAGGCTGCCTCTACTCCTATAGAGCATTCAAACAAAAATTGGCATTAGTAATGAATATTAATGGCAAAATAAAAATTTTACAAAATCAAAATATTACATGATTCCATTTACAAAATCAAAATATCATTGGAACTAGGCAAAGAGTAAACCATAAAAAGAATATTTATTTTGAGACCTCCCTAAAAGGATTGATTTTTTTAAAAATCGAATAAAAATTGAACAAGAAATCAAACCAACTCAGCCGAACCATACAAAAATCAATAACGGCTTAAAAAATCAAACCATGAAAATCATTAGCAGCTTAAAAATCAAACCATACAAATCATTAACAGATTAAAAATCGAACCATACAAATCGAATAGAGAGAGAAGCGTAAGGGGAGAGAAAAAAATCAAACCAACTCAGCCATGTATTACTTATGCCAAGAACATATCAGATCATCCCATATTACTTATGCCAAGAACAGAGAAGCGTAAGGGCTTTTTTGTGTGTGTTTGTGTATGTATTTCATATATATATATATATATATATAGAGAGAGAGAGAGAGAGAGGGGGAAGAAAAAAATTACCGTCGGAGGTGGAGATCAGATCACATCAGCTCAGCCGTGTAAGGGGCGGGGCAAGGGGGAGGAGGAGAACAGCCGTGTAAGGGGGAGGAGGAGAGTGAGGATTTGTGAGGATGGCGATCGGCCGTAATGTGAAGAAATGAAATCGGGTAGGTTTTTTTAGTAAGAGTATATATATTGGGGTATTAAATCGGGTGGGTATTAAATTGGGTGGGGTATGGGTAACGGTTTTTTTTTAACTACATTCATTTTAATTGGATCAGTTCGGTTTTTTAATCAGTTTTTTATCCAAGAACCGAAACCGATCCAATTAATCGGTTTTTGAAAATCAAAATCCAATCCAATCCAATCCAATTGAGGTCGGTTTTGTAGTTGGATTGGATTGGATTGGATCGGTCGGTTTAATCGGTTTGGTTTGGATTCTGCACACCCCTAATAAAATTGCTATAATACATATTTAAACTAGAGAATTGGTTGTGCCAAAACATAACCTTATTATTAACAAAATAGGCTCGTCTAAATATAGTGAAGTTAAATAAAAGTGGTGCCTGCATTATCTTTTTATCTTCCTTTATTATTGTTGAAGAAGGAAGATCACCATAAGGACACATGCTTCTACTCCCAAACTATAAAATAATTGTTTTCATCGGTCACATTTTCTTTATGAAAGGTCGACCTATATTTATTAAGGTAGCTTAAGGATAATTTGTGCTACAAGTCATTGGTCTCTTTTTCTCTCTAATATGATTAATGTTTGCCCTTTGCCCAGTTTGGACACTTTTGAAATAAATAAGCAATTTCTAACCCTACGGTTTAAAATCTCTAAAATATATTATCAATGTCAATAAATTCCTTACAGGAGGATGAGGCATATATTTATAATAATGGACTAGAAATCTTTAGCCTAAAAGGCATATATCCAAAGAAATAAGATAAACTAGGAAACAATAAAGATACTCCTAAATAAAATCAGTCTCCTAAAATCTACATAATATCCAAAAATTAATAAAGCCTCTCCTCCTCGTGGGTTGGGTCAGCTTGATTTGCCCCTAGGGTGCCACACAGGTAGTTTTAGTATCAAGGTCTTCATACTTTCAGTTGTTTTTATACTCGTTTTCATACTGTTATACTTATTATTAATTATTTTATTATAGCATTGATTCAAAGAACAAAGAATGATGATTATAACAGTGTATTCATGAATATGTTTATCTTGCAAATGAAAATGGATTTGAATAGCTATATCTCAAACTGGATCATTTTTAAAAAAAAATCTTTATAGTTATATCTTGCTGATATTTTCTTATAATTTATATGATCATAGAACATCATAATGGTCAATAGTTCTTTGTTTTGCAAGACTTTGTTTTATGCAGCCTTACATGTGAAAAATATATTAATTCTTTTAAACCTTTCAATTTCTAATTCATGTGTTTTTATAAGACTCATCACCAGGTGATGGAAATCAGGTTTTAGTTTGTGAGTTTAGCATCTGAAACCTAAGTGGTTGATATGTATTTGCGTTATTTCTGCATGACAGATTTTTCTTCCTGGATGACTTGACTGGATTTGAAATCACATACCTTTTGGAGGTAAATAGTTCTATTTTTCTCCTTGTTTCACTATCTAATGTGATAAAGTGGTGATGCAGTTAGATGTAAATTGTTATGCGTTATAATTAGCTGTCACTTCCTTAAAACTGCTTAGGCTATACCCAGTCATCACAATCTGAGAAGCTTTGTAACTGCTCGTAGCATGGTTAAGTTGCTATATGAATCGAAAGTCTTGAGCGCATTAACTGGTCCATTTAAAGAAGTTGAAAAGAGGGTGTTTGTGTGCTAGCACGCACGGGCGTGTCATACAGTACCATGATTGAACTGTTAGAAGTCAATCCATCGTTGATCTAGTTGAACCTAAAAATTCTCTTATCAGTTAAACTCGTTTCATGTTAATCGAATCCTTATATCATAACTAGAGGTGTGTAGCAGCTTCATGTGAAAAAGTCCACTGGAGAGGATATTCTAGTGTGGCTATTGATATATTTTTTTGGAGAAAAGTTACTAGATATGAACACAATCCGTATAATCTGAGTTTTTGAGAGGGTGGGGTTGCAAGTATTTTGTTTTTTACTTTTAAATTTTTATTACTGAAGGTGTTCCATAAGTTACTATATGTTCCTGGTACAGAGGGATTATATTTTCTCAGGAGACATATGCTAGAAATTTACCCATATTAAAGCTCTTCATTTATTTATTGCGCGCGCGCGCGTGTGTGTGTGAGAGAGAGAGAGAGAGAGAGAGGTTATAAGGGCAAGGACGTCATTGTAATATTGTTGAATTGTATTTTTATGTTGTTTACATTTTCTTTGTTTTAATTTAATATTTTAGCTGATATTCCTTGAATATTCTTTTTTGTTTTACTTATTCCTTGAATATTTATCATGTGCTCCTTTTAGTCTTTTTACCTTTTTGGTTATCTTGGATAGCAAGATAACTCACTGTAACCAAATTAACACTTCGTGAGATAAAGAGTTTCTTAATTTTTGTTTGCTCTTGTGTGTGATTTGTTGGGTTGCATGGGAGAGAGTTGTAAAATGGACTTGGGAAAAGGGATTTTTCTTATTTGGAGTCAAAAAATTTATGTAACAATGTCACATGAAATGGAATACAGTAAGACCATTTAGACAGCTCCATCAGCTGGAAGAATGAGAAGAAGATTAAAAAAGATGTGGACTCGGATAGTGTGAAAAAAAAATTAATGTCTGGTTTGGATAGTGTGTAGATAACACTATGACACAAAAGCGGTCCAACCATTGCCGACCTCAATTGCTCACTGAAACCCCTAGTCTTAAAAAAGGATCCTCCAATCATTGTTCATTACAACGTTGACAAATTCTTTTAATCTTGCCTTGTTCTGATCTGTAACTGTGATTATAATCGTGCTCAGTGATATTTGGCCTGCCTACCTCTCCATCTCTATTAAAGTTCCTATTCTCTTGTCTTATCTTCCCTCCCTGTAGGGGACCTTTACCCTATCCATTCAATGGGTTACTCCTTTTTACCCCTTCACTAATCACCGAATGAGCGATCCACTGTTTAGAGAACTCACATCCATCCAAGATCATGATCATGCTTTTTTTGTTGTAAGATTTACGTCTGATTTTCTAGGTTCATAAGTTTGGCTTTATTCAATTTCATTTAGTAATTTCAATTTCCATTAGTTGCCAGATATATTTCTGGCAACATTATTGATGGGTTAAGCATAAACTGTTGTACCGAAAGCTATAACTGTTTGTAAATGCGCCACTTTCTTCCCATATACACAAGAGGTGAGGCAGCCTCATGGAGTCCAAGCCTAACGAGCCTCGGCCCGTTCAGGTAAGAATATGCTCTTGTATCATTCTCCCCGGTTATATAGATTGTCACTCATGCCACTCGAATCCATGACCTTGCTTTGGTACCAAATGATGGGTTAAGCGCTTACCGTTGTACCAAAAGCTATAGCGTTTAGTAAATGCAACTTTATTCCCATATACGCAAGAGGTAAGTATGCCATATGGAGTCCAAGTCTAGATGTGAAGTAACAAGGTGGAAGCGTAAATTTACTAACTACACAACAACAACATTATGTTTAGACGCCAATGACACAAGAAATAACTCTAATTCATCTCTAAAAAGTAAAGTGAGTATAATGGATGGCCAAGGGCCTTATTTATAGGACAAACTTAGCTTGCTAGACAAGCTACGCCTAAAAAGTAATAAGACTAAAAAGAGCACTTTAAAGACATTAAAAGACAATGACACCCTCTAACCTAAAATAACAACTAAAATAGGAAAATAACAAAATAAAACATGACAACTAAAATAAACAAAAAATATAAATAAATCCGGGACCCCATACGCATCACTCCCCCCCACTTGAAAAAGTTCGTCTCGAGCGTGGGAGATGTGCGACAACGTCACAAAGCAACCATCAATGGACTACTCCTCTTGAAAGGGAAGTCGTCCTCGAACGCGTCCGGCCTACCAGCTAGTAAAAAGTCACGGCCGATGAACGAGAACTCGGGTCTGAACTTTGCCACGGTGAAAGCTAATGAGCACATGCCTCGGGGAGGGCCAACGGTGCCAAATGTTGTCCGAGTCTCCTATGATGAGCGCTTGTGAGGCTAGGTGCTCCAACTCGACTACCCAATGCGCTTCATCAGTGCATTTCGTCTTGGCCATTGAGTGGAGGGCATCCACCAGGGAAGAATAAGAATTCATTTCCTTAGCACTCCACACCGTCATATGCGGCCAGCCTCTCCGACTGGCTAAAGGCTTCAACATCTCTCTTCAAATTCTCCTCTTCTTGAGGAAGAACCACTTTCTCCTTTCCTTTGTTCTTTGAGACCAGGGGATGCAAGTCCCCTTGAATAAAAGAACGACCCTGCGTTACCCAGGGGTTCTACTTGCCCCTGGTGATGCTTGCAGCAACGATAGGATTTTGTTCTTGGTCTCCTCTTCAGCTGCTTTCACCATTTCCACCTTAGGAGGTGGGGGACCCACCGACATGTTAAGCTTTATCCTCTTAGTGGTCTTGGACCTCTTTCCCTTATCAGTAATGGTCCCGACAGAGGTCTCCTTGGCGAGTCGCTTCATCATCCTTCTTTCTTCCCGTTCATTTACTGCGTCAGCGATCAGGAAAAAGTTGGCTATCATAACTGTTGAAATAAAAGAGGAAAACAAAGGCAAAAGTTCAACCACTTACTAGGTCGATCTTCCTCTTCATCAAATCCCAGCAGAATGGCCTCTTCAACTACTGGAAGAGGCTTGGCTTTGCCCTGAGATCGGTCTTCCTCCTTATTAGAAGCCTCAGGGACCTCAGACGCAACCTCAACAACAGCTGCCCTCTTGCGAGATACCACGACAAGGGGATCAGACCCCAGTATTTCCCCAACCTTAATTATGGGGACAGGAGGAGCAGCCCCAGAGGTCACAGGCTTAGGCTCAGCCCCAAGTCCACTGTAAAAAAGGCGCTTGGCTGTGACGAAGGTCTCGAAAGGGATAAAAGCTAGCTTCAGGGCCTTCTCTATCTCCTTCTTTCTCTTGCTCAGAGGGTTCAACAGTTGCTGCAGACAAAGAAAGAGGATCAGTAAAGCTCATACAAAAGTTAGCGCCCCAAAACAAAGTCAAAAACAAAAAGGCAAAATAAAGGCCTACCCAAAGATGGGGGATACATCAAAAAGTGGGGCAACTCACTGGCTCGTCAGGGTTAGGGGTAGCCCAGAAACCACCCACGAAAAAGAACCTCTCTCCAGTTCTTGGGAGCAATATGCTCATTCTTAGCAAAGACCATAACAGCCTTTAGGGAAAAGTATTTCCAACCCTTGTCTTTCAGCTTGCTCTTCTCTTGGACCCGATATAGCCTGAAGAATTGGGTCAATGCCACATCTTGCTGACCCTCACTGGCTTCCCTAGAGGTTAGGATTGTGGCCATCATGGATCTCCAGGAGTTAGCCACTAGTTGGGAAGAAGAAATTCTAATGGCCTTTAGAAACCTTATCACTAGTAGAGGAAGGTTGGAATCTGGCCCTATATTGCAAAAACTATTCATTAAAGAAGACATGTTTAGGGACCAAGGAACATGCCCTTTCATCAGGTTTTGTAATGGAGTCAACTATTTGATAAGTCCTCTTGATGTCCACCGGATGCTGATCAGTGATTTGATTTGATTTGAGAGGTGGAGTGGCCTCCACCAGTAAAATTGGGGTCATTCACCCCTAACTAGGCCTTCGTAGGGGTTTCATCTCCCTTCTCTTCAGTGGGAGGAAGGGAAACGTTAGGTCACACGGTAGACAGGGGCTTTGGGTTAAGGATTTTGAAAGAGAACATTCTCCACTGGCATCTTTGGCAAAGGAAAGAGGAAAGGCAATGATTGTTGGTTTAGAAATTTTAGTGAAAAGGTCGTGTGAATAGTGAAAAATTCAAGCTCACCTAAGGGGCTTCTTTATAGCCATTAAGTCCGACGCTTCAATCTTTTCAACCCCTAAAACACGCTCCATCAATGCTTTTAACCACTTGCATCCTCCTTCCCAATTGGCAGGAGGCGATGCAGTACGACCTTGTTCCAAGCTTAAATGAAAAGGATAAGTGTTCCCCCTTGCAACCCTTGCAAGAAGAAATAAGAGGCTACTGATGATACTCTGTGACCCTTGGTGTTAAAAAAAGCTATTGGACTCCCCAACTATCCTCAGGCAGGGTCAGAGTCTCATGGTTGGTTCGTGACCTCAGCCAAATCGCTACTAGGCTCCCTAAATCTCCACCGTGTGCGATAATTGGCCTGAGTACTTTAGCGGATCTCAATCACGCCTCTTACACCCTCAGGATGACAGTTGCATCAATGTACTCTCCCAACCACGCTCGAAGATCACGACACCATGGTTCCGCCATGTCTAATTAAGGAGACTTAACCTCCCAAGGTCAACTAGCTTCCAGAACTAAGGAAACTCATTGTGCAAAACCTCACGATCAACGTACGGCAATCCCATAACAGTTCAGACCCCCTTGACCTTAACAACACTCCTGCAACAAACCTGACGGGTAGGTGAAAAGCACAACATTGTTTCACCTACCTCCACAAGTCAAGTCCACATGTGTTGAAGACTCCCATCAACATTTATTGCTACCAACAACCACCGACGAATACTTTGTCCAACAGTTCACCACTTTTCCGACATCAACAGGCCTCAGGGACCCTGCCATGCTGCATGAGTCCACTCATTACCTTTCTGGGTGTTTGCGTATAAGTAGGAGGCTGATGGAAGATCAAAGATAGGTTCAAACAATTAGACTTACAGAGAATCAAGAGTTCTAAGTATACAAAAGTGTTTTACTTTTTGTTTCATACTCACAATCCACTGTTATGAGTGTATATATCTAAACATGGATCATTTTTAGTGTTTACATAGCTTGTAGATCTTGTCGAGCCTTAAATCAGTACTTAGGCATCTTTAGAAAAGTCAATCAGCTACTTCCTAAGGTCCTTTGTATTGTTGACAAAGGCCATAAGACCCCGGACTCTCTTGGCCAAAGCTCAAGAGGTCTCATAGACTGTAATAACCTATTTCCAAGCTAATAAACCAGTACAATACCTTTGGCAGTGGATGTTGGGCCTTCATCTGAGATCCGAACCACTTTATATCATTGTTTCACACCTTCACTCCTCTCCTCTTACTTGTTTGAGGTCCAGAGGGGAGCACCTATGGGTCTAAAGTCACTTACGATTTTAACACTCATTAAAGAAGATCAAATTCTTTTTGTATTTTTCCATAAAATTGTCCGTAATTCCCGGTTTGTCTTTATTTACTTTTACTTCCTACACCTTCTGGGCATCAAATAAAATTAACGTGAAAAACTAAGATAACACTACAAAATATATAGAATGAAGGTAATATTCTGAAAGATTTTATGAGATCCAATTGGTTGAATATTTCTCTTCAGATGGAATGAAAAATGGGGTGAACTGGATATTTTTATACTTAAATTTAGGGGAAAATGAGATATCAAAGCTATAAGTGAAAATTAGTGTCCTTATATCTTGATTTACAAAGCAATTCATGCACTTTTCGAACAGGCAGTATAATAGGGTTAGTTTAGGAAAAGAAAGGCATTCTCGAAGAAGACCATATCATAGACAATTATTTCTAGGACCACATCATTGATGCTCTACTATTAACATTAGAAATAGCACCATTAGAGATACTTTCTTTGAAACTTTGTTATCTATGTAAAAAAAGTGCCAAGTCACCGAAAATTTCGAGAAGTATTTTGATGTTATCAATGGTGCGGAAGCGTAAAAGAAAGATTATCTACACACAACAACAATAACATGGAAAATGTAGGAGGTTTTATTATTTCTCTCTAGTCTCTTAATATCAAAATGGCAAAAGTGTTACAAAAGAAGGCCCTTGGGTTATTTATACTAAACATGCAAAAGGCTAAAAAAGAACAAAATAAAAGAATGTTAAAAAGGACGCCCATGTCCCTATGCTCCTGCATCACTCTCCCTCTTGAGAAGACTCCATATACTTTGTATATTGCCGATAGAAATCGGGGCGATGTGCTGGAGGGTAGCCTCGGCAATCCATGAATTTTTTGCTTCGGGACGACCAACCCAACGAACTAAGTAACGTGTATAATCACTCGAAGAGGAAGACACGAGCTCGGAGTCTAGAATCCCCTCAATGCGATCTACGTGAGAACGAACCGCATGGCTTGTGGTCGAAGGAATGGGAATTGGTGGAGCATGAGTGTGTCGAAGCGGAGAAAGGTTCTCCACATTAAACGTGCGGTGCATGCGGAACTCATCGGGAAGATCAACCTCATAGGCATTCGTCCCATAAGCGCGGGCAATCGGAAAAGGGCCAAAACGGCGCATAAGGAGTTTGTTACCCTTGCCCTCTCGGCACGCCTTCTGAGGTATACCATGACGAGGTCACCCAGACGAAAGGAGACAAATCGGCGGTGCTCATCAGAAGCCTCTTTATAAGAGGCATACATAATCTGTAGATGGGTGCAAACATCGGCCTGAATGGAAGTCAAGCGAGCAACAAACTCCTCAAGTGAAGAGAAAGTAGGCACCGTCGGGGGAAGCTCGGTGAGATCAATGGGCATCGTGGGAGACTGCCCCAACATGATCTGAAAAGGAGATAGACCTGTAGAACGTTTGACGGCGTTGTTGAAGGCAAACTTAGCCTGTGCAATCACTATATACCACCTACGGGGATGCTCCGATGTCAATCACCGTAAAAGGTCACCCACATTCCTATTGACCACCTCCGTCTGGCTGTCTGGCGGGGGTGAAAGGTAGTAAAAAACTAAAGCTCAGTCCGTAACAGACACCATAGTGTCTGCTAAAAATAACCCGTAAATTGCGCATCCCTGTCAAACTCCATGTTGCGAGGCACTCCATGTAAGCGGACAATCTCACAGAAGTATAAAGAGGCGACATGAGAAGTATCTGTCGTCCGAGACATCTTAGAGAATCGATCTACAACAACGAGGATAAAGTCGTGGACACTAGAAGTACTTGGGAAATCAACAATGGAATCCATCGAGACATTTTGCCATTAGCGCTTGGGAACTGGAAGTGGAGTGCATAAGTCGGCATTAGTGTGTTGTCCCTTAGCCGTCTGACAAGTATAGCAATGCCTAATGAAGGCGTTAGTATCCTGTCTCATAGTTGGCCAATAAAAACGGTCTCGCAACATCACATGAGTGCGTGCCTGCCCCAGATGCCTTGCTAGACCTCCTCTGTGAACCTCGGAAATAATCTTCTCCTGTAAAGAAGAAGAAGGAATACACATACCCTGCTGGCATGCGGCATAAATGGGTCCCAATTCCACATCGGTCGTGTAGAGGTCTCGAATCTCATTAAATCCAAAAACTTGACTTCGCAAAGTCACCAAAGTATGAGCTCGCCGACCAAGTGCATCCGTTACCAGATTCTCCTTACCGGGCTTGTACTGTAGATGAAAAGTGTGACGCTGAAGGTAGGCGGTCCACTTAGCTTGTCTGTTGTTAACACGCCGCTGGCTATGAAGGAATCGTAATGCCTCATGGTCAGATTTGATCACAAACTCCTTATGTAGGAGATAACGTGACCAAAACTTCACTGCCTTCACAACCGCATAGAACTCCAAGTCATACGTAGAATAGTGTAATGCCGCTCCCGTCAATTTCTGGCTAAAAAATGCATTGGGCTTCCCATTCGAACTCAAGACAGCCCCCACCCCGATCTTGCAAGCATCACAAGACAACTTAAACAACTGATCAAAGTTCGGTAAGGAGAGGATAGGAGCAATCGTCATCAAATCCTTGATACGCGTGAAGGCCCGCTCGGCCTCCTTAGTCCACCTGAACTCAGCGTCCGTAGAAGTGCTCATTAAGTCCGTGATTGGGGCCATGACGGTGTTTAATCTTGCTATGAACCGTCGATAAAACCCGACAAGCCCATGAAAGCTGCGAACCTGAATCACCGAAGTGGGAGTAGGCCAGTCCACTATCGCTTGATTCTTGGCGTAATCCACCCGAACGACATCTCCTGATACTACGTAACCCAAAAAAGTCACCGATGAAGCCATGAAAGCACATTTTTTTCAACGTGAGGAAAAAGTGTTCGGCTCGTAAAACCTTCAAAACCTGGGTCACGTGTCCAAGATGCTCCTCCTCGGACCGACTATAAATCAAAATGTCGTCAAAGTGGACCACGACAAACTTGTCTAAGAAAGGGTGCAAAATTTGAGTCATCACCCGCATGAATGTGGATGGAGCGTTGGAGAGGCCAAAAGGCATCACCGTCCACTCGTAGATCCTATCTTTGGTCTTAAATGCCGTCCTCCATTCATCCTCTGGTTCATACGTATCTGGTGATAGTCACTCTTCAAGTCTAGCTTGGAAAAGATCATTGCCCTATGGAGTTGGTCCAATATATCCTCAAGTCTTGGAATTGAAAATCTATATTTCATCTTGATTTTGTTAATGGCATGACTATCCATACACATACGCCAACTCCCATCCTTCTTGGGTGCTAATAACGCCGGCACCGCACAAGGAGACATGCTCTCCCTAATATACCCCATGTCACACAACTCAGTGACCTGCCTCTGTAACTCAGCGTGCTCCGTAGGCGACATGCGATAGTGAGGAAGATTGGGGAGCTACGCCCCAAGTATAAAATCAATGGCATGCTGTGTATCCCGGAGAGGGGGCGTACACACGTCGGTAAAAGAGTCCAACAAACTCTGACACGCAGTGGAACAGACGCCTCCGGAGTGATAATGGGACTAATAAGAGCATAATACAATCTTGTCTCTGCGTTCTCAGCTCCTCATGTGAAACTACTAGGGCGAAAGGCCGAGACATCGGAAATGGTCGCATGGGACGGAGAAGAAAGTCCTTCCCCTCTTGTGTAAATGAATAAGTGTTGGCTCGGCCATCAAGTATGCTACGATGATCAAATTGCCACGGCCTTCCCAAAAGGTGACATACTCGCATATCCACCACGGTACATACAACCTCATCATGATAGTCTCCAATGGAAATGTCACCCAACATTGTCGACTAGGAGCAGGTGTGGCTCCACTTCCCAACCACCCAATACGACACTGAGTCGGCAATGATTCCGTGGGCAACTTTAATTTGTCGACCATCTCCTGCGCTACCAAATTATCACTAACTCCCCCGTCAATGATCACCGTGCATAGCCTTCTCTTTCCGGTGCAACGAGTAAAAAAAATACTCGATCGGATCCAAGTATCGTCGCTAGGTGAAGATGTTTGAGTATCTATGGGCGTTGTTATCATCACAGTGTGCATATAAGTGGTAGAAACTCCCGCACGTCTCGCTTGATCATGGCAAAATGAGTCCCTTCGCCGGCAAATAGATTGAGTGGAGGATAATTGAACATGGGGTGAGATAGGAAGGATCCCTAAGGAAGGACATCCTTTGTAGATGGGGTTGGATTGATCATTTGGCGCTTTGGTGTTTGGTTTAGGGTTTATAGGATGATGGTACGAAATTGGGGATGGTTCGGGTGGTTTTGAGGGGCGGTCAAGCCTGTTGGTTTGGGCAGAAGGGTAATTGGGTTCGGTCAGAGGGTTTTGTGGGATAATTGGGTTCGGCCAACTTTGTTGTGTGCCAGAATTGGCTCCCGGTATGGTTTCGGGTGGAGCTGGCCTTAGTCGGCAGCCATTAGGGCTGACCGACCCACTGTTATCAGGTTTGGGATGGAAATCAGTGTCGGTTGGTGCGATTTGGGGATTTGGGTGGTGCGGTTGAGTTTTGGCTAGGGTTAGGGCTTTTTCGGGTTTGATATTATTTGGTTTAGGTGGTGAAAGGTTAGGGTTTCTTGAATTTTTGATTTCTAGGGTTAGGGTTTCATGGACAGGTTTGTGAATGTTTTGTTTTTCATCCGGATGAATCCAATCCGAGTTCCAATCTTCGATGAACATCTTGCAACCCAAGAGCAAACGAGGCTCTGATACCAATTTGATGTAATTAATGGTGTGGAAGCGTAAAAGAAAGATTATCTACAGAACAATAACAACAACAACAACAACAACATGGAAAATGTAGGAAGTTTTATTATCTCTCTCTTTAGTCTCTTAATACCAAAATGGCAAAAGTGTTACAAAAGAAGGCCTTTGGGCTATTTATACTAAACATGCAAAAGGCTAAAAAAGAACAAAATAAAAGAATCTTAAAAAGGATGCCCACGTCCCTACGCTCCTGCATCATATTTTGACACAAAACTGCATCTTTCACAAATTCATACCAATCCATTGAATTATTCAAATTTTTATGTAAAAGGTTTATGGGCGGAGTTAACCATTTGGATAATATATCTAAATTCACTCCTTCTTGATTGAAAGGAATTCCGTAGGGATTTAGAAATAACTGCAATTAGAGATGGCCTTAGGATCTCTGCAATATTTTTATTCACTTTCACGTCGTTACATGGTGAAAAGGGGGAATTTTCTATGGAACAATATAATCAGGAAGTTTTAATGGACACACAAGATATAATGTGTGCATAAGATTACTTATGGTCTGTAATGGATTGAGGATCGTTAGTAGAAAAATCACAAGAATCATTGATAATTGCATATGAAAAACCTAGCTAATGTTCTAATAGGAGATAAGGGAGTGTGACTAATGCAGCTTGGTCATCCCCCAAATATGAGATGATGTGAATTTTATTAATTGGGACAAGTTAAAGGTGCAAGATAGGCATACCACAGGGGGGGAAATCATTCAGAAATTTGAATCTGTTAAAGTGTTAGATGAAACGTGAAACCTTAAATAGTTTGGGTAAAGCATTGCTTTCAATATTCCAGTCTGTATAATCTTTAGTGTTAAATTGTTGTAAATTAAAGGCATAACGAAAGCCTTAAAAGTTCATTCAACAATATATGGTAAATATTCGTCAAGTGATTAAAAAAAGGACCATTACACTATGTTATAAGCCTGGGATTGATTGCTTAGCAACCTAGGGCAACACTAATAATAGCTCAAAAGACTAAGAGGGCATTTACATAATACAGCCTAGCGTCTAGCCTTAACCTATACTACTAATACTAAAATTAAATCATAGTTAGGAATAAAATAAATTTCTTCTTCTTCTGCCCTTCGTGCCATGCGGATCCGTTACACATCAGAAATTGTCTTACGAATTATCTTTGTAGGTAAAAGCTGCAGTTGCCTACTCGCCTTCAGATTAATTCAATTCAAGAGAACTAATTGATGTCAAAATCTTTGAATGCTTAACTGAGTTCATGAGGTGATTGACTCTGCATTAGATGAATGGATTTATCGTGTTTAGTCCAATGACATATAAATAGCTGAGTAGATCCAAAACAAATCATTCATGAATTGTGCCAATTGACCTTACATTCTTAACGGTGCTAATTAATTTTTAGACTTAAAATCCGGTGCTATTCAAGATGCAAATGTACATCATTTTCTTTAGGTAAAACTATTTGGCAAGACAATAAAAACCCACTTAATGGTTGAATCCCTGCTGTGGTGTGACTGACACACTATAGTTATAATGGAGTTCAGATCTTGATGCACTCTCTCTCTCTCTCTCTCTCTGATGGAAATGGGTCACATTAGGGTTTAATTGTCATTTTTTAATATTTTGTATTAGTTTTTCTTTTATTTTAGTTCTTTTATTTTCTTTTTAGCCTTTACTTGGTCTTCAAGCATGTTTGGGACTAATTAAACAATTGAAAAATGACAATTAATTGTGCACTCTTCCAACTTCTGTCCTCCAAAATTTCACCACCTACCACCATGAACGACCAAATTTCTGACGAAGAATTGTTACGGCGTATGGACCTCGACCCGAGGGCGAGGAAGCACTGCTATCAAAACCCTAGCACCCCGAAACCCATCCTTCGTAGACCCGGAAAAGAGATCCTTGATAAAAAGTCAGTCCACCTGTGAAACCCCGACTAATTAAATACCGGGTAGCTACTCCTTTATTAAATTAATACAAAATGCCAAGTTGGTTCAGTTCATAGCATCACTGTCGAAAACATTTTTTTTTTAACAATTACTAGCCACCTAATATTTAAAAAGTGAGTTGTCAATTTTAATTAAATCCAATTAACATACAACAAGTAAATTATGAGATGCTAACATAACCACCACAACATAGTCATAATAGAATAACCATCAAATAATAATGAGTCTGGAGGAAATACTCCTCACAACAATACTGAAATAAATAAATACCAAGTCTGCATCACTAAATTAATTACAACCCAAAGTCTGAAATAACTGAATAAGTAAGATGTCTGTAAAGGAATGGGCGACATGCCCAACAGATGATAAAAACTGATAATGGAGTCAAGATCCGAAATGGAGGCGTCTACTATCAAGGTCCTGTAACATCCACAACAGCTACAGCGCGTCACCTGAATAAAACTCCTATGCATGGTGTCCTTGTGGCTGGGCACCTAAAAAGGTTTTTACAAAAATAGATTTGAAAGCAAACGGGTCAGAGCCCGAATGTGAAAATAAATTTTAAAAATGCAAGTGTTTAATATCATTAAACAGTGAATATAAAGTACATGATAGTGTGTGCACTCACATGAGTTCCTCACCTCTCAACTAATTGTGCACTCCTATCGCACCCGTGCCCATTTCTAGTTGCTCCCGTATCTATCTAGTCCAATGCCAAATCTAACATTCCTATGTGATATCCAACTCAAATCCCAACATCTCCTATTTACTAGAGTATTGTACCTTATTACACAGTTTCCCCACTTTTGCATTTCAATTTATAATAAATTTTACATTCTCACTTTACAAACCGTAGCCATTAATTATACTCACAATTGTTCACAATAATTCATTTCAAACACAGTATATTATTCTCACTATAAATATACAATACTAGCACCCCGAGACAAAGCTGCGGTGCACACATACTCTGCTATCAAATCTCGGTATATCACGTACATGAGGGCCACGTATTCCGAATCTCTCAGGAAACGTTTCATCAACAACAATCACAAACAATGGAGGCGAACATAGTTCACATCACATGGGTCACGCACATACCTACGCTCCCATGATCAGCAAACTTATTAACTTCTCAATAAGCCCTTCTCTGATCTATGTCCTCGAGGTACCAATCTAAATCCCCCCCGTAGGCACACAAAGATTAGATGGCCCTAAACGAACGCCAACCTCCCATGATAGCAAGTACGGTAGGTATGTCATACACAGATAATTACATATACTAAGCATTCACACATCTTAGATGTCACAATATTTCATTAGTGGTATACTTCTCGTTCTTATACCAGCATTTAGTGTTATATGACTCACAAGTCCCCGGTTTATATGTATTTAAGTTATCAACTTTTCTCACGTCGTGATTAGTTACTTACTTCCCAATCCACACATGTCATCCGGTTTACTATAAGGTTCCAAGTTTTACTCTTCAATGTATCCCAAGCTCCCAACTATACCCATTAGTTAATAAGGGAAGGTTATCTCACCATTTAAATAAGTCTACGGGATACTAGAAATCAAATCAGGCCAAAAAGGCCATTCTGTCAACTCGTTAGAAGTCTCGTTCGAACGAGGGGCTTCGAACGAAATACCAACTCGTTAGAAGTCATACTGTCATCTCGTTAGAAGTTCGTTCGAACGAGGTCGTTCGAACGACCTGGGCAGGTCTTCTAACGAGATGGCAGTTTCAGCCCAGAAATTCCCAAATCCGATTTTCTCAATTCTTCTCTCCTCTAAATCCACCCTAAGGCCATCCAAATTATGTTTTAACATATATAAACCATTTCTAATCACCCTAGATCATTCCTCAACACATTCAAGGGGTCAAATCTTACAAATTAACATGGAATTACTATGAATCTTCAGATATATCTCCAAACCCTATGAACATGAACTCCTAATTTTCTTATGTCTAAATACTCATCATAAATCTGTTTTTTTAATCCATCATATACAACTTTTCAAGTATTACTGAGTCCATTATCATACTACATGCAAATTCTAACCCAAATTCAAAGTTTCTCCAACAAATTTCAGGGGCTTTCTTCAAAAGTTCAATAAAAGATTATTCCTACACTAAGCATGAAAGACATATTCAATGCATTAACAATACTAAATCACTTGCCTTAGATTTCTTCAGAATTTGATGTTGAAGGTTGAAGGTAGATATCTCCTTTTCTCTACAAATTTCTCCTCAAGGTTGAAGATGGTGGTTTTGGCTCTTGTAACTTCTCTTCCCACTTCTCTCAAAACTCACGTAATTACTCTCAAAACTTTTTGCTGGTAATGGCCTTAGTGGCCCCTCTAAAATAATAAATATTCACTCTAATTTTCGTGGGTTTTAATTCCCAAATTTTTAAAATTACCAAAATACCCTTTTAAGTTGCCGGTATGGTCCAAAAATGCCCCGGGACCCAAACTAAACCCCCGGCTAGTGTTTTCTGACTATTTCGACCCTTCCGGACTCGTTGGCGCACTCAAAATGACCATTCGGTTGATAAAAATAAAATTCACTTTTTAATTCAAATAATTTCATTTCTGACACGACTGACACGTGCGTCCCAACTAAATTTCCCAAATTGTCGTATTTCAGTCTCGCGACAATTTTAATATTTTCAATATTCATATATTGCCATATATACACAGCATAATCAAATACCAACTCACATCTCGTTAGTATTTATATCCGGATTAATTTTCAATTAATTCACATTTAATTTAATTAATCCCTTGAATAAATATCAATAAAAATACGGGGTATTACACCACGGAGGGGGAAGTCCAATTTCATCCCTAGGCCGCGAGCCAAACACCTCCAGCCTGGCTGGAATCCCTGTTGGCCCTGCTTCCAGCCATAAACCAATATGTTTTGCCTATCAAAAACCACTAGCCGCGCACACAGCCCTAGCAGGGTCCTACACCAACAGTCCAACAGCCCCCGACGGCCCGAACCTCCACTGCCCCGCCCTCGGGAACACCCCAGACAAACCTGCCCCTGGAATTACCGTCGGCCTAAGCAGGGCTGAATTTTCTGGCCATTCCCTCTTCCGACAGACTTCCGAAGGAGATCCACCCGGTTGTCAAAAAAATTCTGAACCGGACCACCATTCCCATCTCCCTCTGCCAAAATCCAGAAACTCTCGAATCCCTCGGCAACGAAAGAAAATCAAGAAAACCAACCCCTTACATTTCTTGTATAATTTTATAGGGTTTCTTGAAAGTAGGTACGCAAGTCGCGTACAAGGACGCCTCCCGCATCAAATTGAAGATTTCTTGGAAGTTGGCCTAACCACGTTGACCGTTTACCTTTCAAGTTCGAGGACGAACTTTTTTGAAGACGGGGAGAATGATGGAAATGAGTCACATTAGGGTTTAATTGTCATTTTTTAATATTTTGTATTAGTCTTTCTTTTATTTTCTTTTTAGCCTTTACTTAGTCTCCAACTATGAAGCACGGACTCGACACGTAATACGGGATACGACTCGATTCGGGATACGGGATACGTGATTTTTCCAAAATGTAGGATACGATACGTTAAACATTTATTATTTTATTTTATATATATTAATGATAAACTTGATAAAATGAAACTAAAGCATCAAACACCATTATATTAAAATGCTCAAATATGATGATTGTTGTCACCAAACAAGCACCATTACAATAAAACGTCATTAACATAAAAGGTTGTTCCAACAAAAACATAAGACAAAAATAAAGATAATATCCTTAGCATAAAATAAGATAGAGAGAAGCCACCCGAGAGCATCCAGGCTTCATAGTATCTCAATCACTAAGTAGACCCAATATCAAGGGCATCATCATCTCCGTCAACCACATCATCAAGTATCATAAAAAAGGATTCAAACAGTTGGATGTAAAGGTTAAAAATAACACAACTAAGAGTGAAAATAGTTAAAGAAAACAATACAGTTAAAAACAACTCAGATAAAAAAAAGAATGAAAATATAAATAAAGTTAAGAAAAAAACCACAAAACAATACAACACAAGCAAAGAATGAAAAACAAACAACACAGTTAAAAAAAACATAGTAAAGGAAGAAAAATAATTAAAGAACGAAAAACGACAGTTAAAAAAATAAAAAAATGTATCCTAAAAACGTATCCTAACGTATCCCCAGCGTATCCTGGCGTATCCCGACCATTTAAAAAAAATTAGGATACTCTAGGATTCGCGTATCCTAGCGTATCCTAATGTATCCTGTATCCTATACGTGTCCAACAAAAATTCGCGACCTCCCGAGAGTATCCGTGCTTCATAGGTCTCCAAGCATGTTTGGGACTAATTAGGCATTCTTTTGTTATTAGTTTGTCCTTTGAGTCATTTTAGCTAATTACTTGATTAACAAGTAATCCATCCCATATAAATACCCCATGTAATCTCATTTGTACGTACTTTTCCCATTTTTTAAATATAAGACAACTTTTGATTCTCTCTATCAAATTAGGGTTTGATATTTCTTTTTAGCCATTGACGTGTAGTTTACGTTACTCTCTCTCTCTCTCACACACACACACACACATGTAGGCATATGGAAGATTTGAGAGGAAGTAGATATGATTGATTGAAATGAAGCTTGTTCAGTATCGCATGATCTATATGCCCCTTATCCAATGTGAATGATTCTTTAGTTATTGCTTCTTGAGTATATTTTGTACTGCTCAGTAATCTTTATTTAACTTTTTGAATGGCTTGAGTTGCAGCTTCCAGAGCCATTTAGTTTCATCTTCACCTGGTTTGCTGCTCTGCCCCTCATATTGTACTTATCTCAAGTCCTTACAAATTTTATTGTGAAAGACTTCCTGATACTAAAGGTAGGGTCGTTGTCAGTATCTCTTGGAAGTTTTTATATTATTTAACCAGTCAATTTTGGTATGTATTTTAAACTTAACAAATAACTTTAATGTTTAGGGCCCCTGTCCAAACTGTGGTACGGAGAACACTTCTTTCTTTGGGACCATACTATCAATATCAAGTGGTGGTTCCAGCAACACTATTAAATGCTCAAAGTAATTTTATGGGTTTTTACATTAATTATGCGCTTCGTGATTGTTATTTATATTCATGCTATGATTTTCTTAGCATCACTTGACTGATGATGCGATTGTACTTTTAATGTAATCCTAACTGTTCTTAATAATATTCTTCCTCAGTTGTGCAACACCGTTGGTGTATGATTCAAGCACACGTTTGATAACATTGCCAGAAGGAAGTACTGCTTGAGTGAAGGTATCTACCACTTTCCCTACAATCCCTACTCAAATATGGTATGATAAAAACAATCGTACTTAAATATGGCAATCTGAGCTTCAGCCCTAGAGTTGTATTTGCTGGAAGAAAATTTTCACCAGAGACGCCCTAGCCTTTTTTCAAACTCAAATAATCATCTTTGAACTACGCATTTTGTTGCAAACACCCACTTCTCAGTCTTTCTTGCTACATCTTGGTGGGTCTTTGCTACCAAATACATTGTGACGGGGATTTTTTGCATTAATGCTCCAGTGTTTTTTATTTTTTAATCTAGTACATGAAAATTACAGACGTTGAGGTGGATACATTTTCTTCAATATTATGTACCCATTTATTTGCAAGCTACAGATTAGTAGCCAGTAGTATCCTTAACTGTCAGTTCAGTGCCGGACCAACCTAGTTTTATTAGGCACACCTATGACATTACTGGATTTAGTGATGGAGAAATGGAAACATCCTTATTAATGGCAGGCTGAATTGCATATCTTGAGTTTGACGAGGTCAAAAGGACTGAAAGTTCTGCTAGTTGATGCCACTTTATTCCTTTTTGTCTTTTCAAAAATAAAATGAGTTGAATTATCGAATTATTTTATAAATTGTAAATAAAATTTATTGGAATACTTGAAATAGTTAAATAAGGATTCATCACAAAATTCTGGAGAGAGGAGAGAGAGAGTTTGCAAATATTGAACTCAAGTATAGATGTAATGACACAACTTGAAGATCCTGAATGCAGGTGCAGTCCATGTAAAGCAATCAGCCATACAAGTGGTGCTAACACAAGTTGCTGGTTGGGCATGTACAAGTTCATGTTAAGGTTCTGATGTTGATTTGAAGGCTCTGTATAAGTAATGGCTACATGTTAATATGTAACTGTAGTATATATATGTTCATATGAATGCGAAATACAAGTTTTGTCCACTACAAGGATGAGTTGAAGAGTCATTTGTGATTGAAACCTTCTATTCCATGGAATTACATCTCTCTACATGTAACAGTTAAGCTGCTCTTTGATGGCATCTTTGTTATCATTGTAGTCTCTGTTGATGTGCAATAAATGCATTAGATATGGTAAAAACATCAAGTTTTGACATAAACTATACGTCAATGGCTAAAAGAAACACACCAAATTCTAACTTTAGGAGAGAGAATCAAAAGATGTCTTATATTTCAAGAATGAAAAAATATCTTCAAATGAAGACTACATGGATATTTAAAGGCGGAAATAGATTAGACTACAAGCAATGATCTAATTACAAATATACCCCTATTAGCCTTTACTACTTCCTGCCCTTAATACTAAGCAACTATTTACCAAAAGAAAATTCAACCAAATAAAAAAATAAAAAATGCAATGGAATCCTTAAAATACTAAAAATCCCCCCAAAACTTCTAATTCCCATTATTCTCCCCCTCTTCAAAAAAGTTCGTCCTAGAGCTTGAAAAATTTGGGGAGTCGTGAAATTTCAAAAAAATTGTGCCAAAACTTGTAGGGGATCAATTTTTTTTTTCCAGAAAATTGAGGAAGGGTGCATCCCACAATTTTCTTCTTATTCCTTCCTTTCTTTACCTAATGTCTGGTCTTAGTAGCCTCCTCCCGGGTCAAAAGGAGCGATAAGTTCGGGATCGAGAGGTGATCCTAGGAGGTCAGCATGTTTAGGTAGGCTGGAATTCTCGAACGGGGTAGGAGGATAGATTTGATCGGGAATACGGGGATTTTTCTCGAGGGGTCTGGTATGGCCGGAAAAACCAAATGGGTTTGGGATTTATTGATCCACCGATGAGATCGGGGTAAGGGGCAGATCTCACTGATTTTTCAACTAGGGTTGCGTGGTGGCAAATTTTGCCCGGAGGAGGGGCGACCCGAATTATCTCCACAGGCGAGATCAGCAGTGGGGTCTCCCGGTTCAGATCGTCCTCGACGATGATCAAGATCCTAGGTTTATTTTTTATATATATTTTGAATATACCCACACAAACACACGCACGCACGCACACTCACTCAACTCTCTCTACACCCAACGCTAACATAAAACATAATGTATTTTATTCTCTCTCTATACAACCGACATCTCCTCTCCTCTCTCTCACCACCACCAACCCTAAAACCCCTTGCCACAGTGGACATCTCCTCTCCCCTGCCACGATTCACGATCTAAACCCCAATCACTGCTTGAAACCTCCAACCCGACTGCCTAAAACTCCCAACCCGATGACTTGTATAAATGCAAATGTGTATTTTTTCCCGCCTTTCCAATCATCGTTGCTGCCACGAACCAAAGGTGGACCCATTATCCCAACTAAGCTTCCTCCCACGCAAGCTAGACTTGCTGTTTATAATAAAAAGTCAAATGAGTTCAACGTATGGGCCGTTGAGCTATCAAAGTTGATGCTGTAACTCAAGGTGACCACCCACGTCCAAAGTTGAAATTTTTTGTTAGTTTGATAATTTTTTAATTTTTTTTACAGACCCATGTCCAAACTTGAAATTTTTTGTTAGTTCGATAGATTTTTAATTTTTTTTACAGACCTAAGTTAAAAGATGAAATTTTTTGTTAGTTTGAGAGGTACAATCTGTTTTGATACCCTTTATGTATTTGTCGAGGTTCGAAATTTAGCCGATATATATTTTGAAAATCAACATTTTTACTAGTTATTGTTTGTTTATATGTTTGTGATATTCTTGTATATTTCATATATATATATAACACTTATTAGGGATAAAAACTATTAATTTTTATGGTAGTGATATTTAGTAGTTTGTTTGTATGATTCTTAAACTTATTTATTGATGCAGAGGAGAATATGATCACTTACACACCTCCTCAGATTCTTGTTAGTAATGGGGCAAAGCAAAGTATTCTTCATGAAGTTCTTGTCGTTTGCTCTCTAGGAGATGAGGTGAAATATTATATAATTTCACAATAACTAGATGTATAAATTCTATGAATGTTTGGTTTGATTATTTTGTCTGTGAGTTATTGGTATAAGAAGTTACTGCCTCGAACTGGCTATTTTGTTTTGAACACTATCTCAGCATTGTATTTAACTTTTGTGATATATAATGAGTTAGGAACTACTGCTTTAGCGTGCTGTTTTTAAATAAAAAAATTTGGTGTTTTATTTGGGTATGGACCGAACACGGATCAAGACCGAACACGGACTGCTTGAAAACTGAATAGGACCGAGACCGATTATTTCGATCCGGTCCATAATTTTTCAGGACCGATTGATGCGGTTCGACTCTAAAAATACCACAAACCCGGACCGGACCGCGAACACTCCTAACAAGGGTTACGCCCCTACTTAGGGCAGCAACCCCGATTACAGATGCATGAGGGTTTATACCTACGATCAGACAACCAGGGAGAGAAGGGGTGTTGTCTGTTCCAAGGGAAAGGCCAGATTCGACCCGGGTGCTTAACCAGATGATGGCGGAAATCGCGTTAGGGCCTGCAATGTCAACATTGGCCACCTTCCCGGGTTTGCGTGAGAGGTTTTTCGACGATTTTTCCATGGTGGTGGGCTGAATTTTGGAGAATTGTTGCAAGAAGGCCTCAAATTGTTATTGTTGTTGTCTTCGTAACACCTCTGCACTATTCGGTTGTTCATTTCCTCCATTTTTGCTAATTGACCCTTCAATTCTTGAATTTCTTTTGCTTGTGGCTTGGATTTCTTTGGGGCCATAGAGTCTTTACACACACCGATATACACTAACACACGAATACACTAATGTTTGGAGCAGCACTAACTCTGATACCAATTTGACGCAAATTACATGTCAATGGCTAAAAGAAATACAACCAAACCCTAACTTTTGGAGAGAGAATCAAAAGATGTCTTATATTTCAAGAATGAAAAAGTATCTTCAAATGAAGACTACATGGGTATTTAAAAGGGGAAGTAACTTAGGCTCCAAGCAATGAACTTATTACAAATATATGCCTATTAGCCTTTACTACCCCCCATTTTAAATATTATTAATTCGTCACCAATTTAACATCACCCCACTCAATTAGTGACGAAATTAATTTTTCTTAAAGAAAGGTAACTTTTAGTGACAAAATTACTTTCGTCCTCATTTTTTTGTCACTAATAAGACATTTTGTTGTACTCATATTTCATTTAAAAATTATTTATTATATTCATTTGCATTCTTTCATTATCTTTCACACACCATTTCATCATTATTCATTTCTCCTAACCACTACCAAATTATACTAAATTAAGTCAGACTTCATAATGACCAACGGTCATTCTTCTTCACAACTAATCCGAAAAATGACAACATTTCAAACCTTCAAATGGAGGGAGATATTAGATCGCTTGAAGATATCTTGGCTATTCATTCAGACTCTCCAAATGAGGTATCCCATTTGAAATATACATTTCCCATCTCTCCTTCATTATCTCATAATAATATAAATGTCCCAAGTTCTATACGTCATTTGCCAAGCAAGAATCACAGGTGTAGAAGATGCTGCCGACTGGTATTATGCAGCATGCAACCTATGCAACAAGAAACTAAAACATAATAGCACTGCCTTATTCTGTGATTCATGCAACACCAACAATATCATTCCTTCCCCTAGGTAATATATTCTTACAAGTAATTTTATTTTCCTATTGAATCTAATAATTTATAACAAACTACAATCCTCCATAATTAGGTAGAAAGTGCAAATCAGTGTCAAGGACGAAACATCTTGCTCCACATTTATCTTTTTCGACAAAGAAGCTGAATCTTTAATCAAAGTCCAATGTTCTGAGTTTGCACATATCAACCATGATTAGTAATATGCCCCAAGTGTGACCTCGGCTCGGAGGCACCAACCTCGGCCGAGATCATGGCCGACACTGGACAAGCATTGGGCATGAGGCATCAGCACTCGACCATAGCAAGGTCGGCCCAGGCCGACACTACCACCAACCTCTCCAAGGGACACTGCACGTATCATAAGGGTCAGCAGCACTCCAGTACAACTGGGAAGGGCAACCTCGGCCAGACATAGGCCGAGCTCGCAAGAAACCACCAGCAACCTCATTAAGACATTAGTCGATGCTCCAAACATACCAGCTCATCCTCGGCTCAACCCCAGGCAGACCTACATTGACTCGGCCAGGATTAAGCCGAGACCTACATGGTCACTTCAGACTGAATGAGCACTCGGACTTACCAACCTCAACCTCTCCCAGGCCGAGGTCATACACCAGGTGCGATAACCGAGCATCTGCTGACATTTGGATAAGGGCACGTGGACACAAATCAGTTATAGCAAGATTATTCCTCACACGTGGGGAGAATATTGCATCATCATTCTCTACATGTGATAATGATAGATGACTTTCCCATATTGGTGAGGCATTCACACACATGCACATTACATGCATGGGGGGTACATTACACCCCCTAGGTACTATATATAGAGGACATCCTCTACCTTGTAAAGGATCCAAGAAATACAACCCTAGCTGAAACTCTGTCTAGATACACAGTAGAGAGAGAAAGCTTAAGAAATTGTATCCATGGCCATCAGTGCATTATTACAGTGAGGTTATTCACACACACAGTGGACGTAGGCCAATTTAGGCTGAACCACTTATATTCTGGTGCTCTCTCCTCTTCTCCTCATCTAATTCTCTTACCTTTTACATAACTATGCTGCCATTGTTATTCTTAGATTGAGCTTGAAAACACCTTATCTGGTGGTGCTAATTCTAGCATCATCATTTTGGCGCCGTCTGTGGGAAACGCGAGATGAGCTATCTCTTCCTCTTCTTCAGCTTAATCTCACCGGAGACTCTGGTGGTGAACCAGACACCACCCCTTGCGTGGAGCCGCTTCACCATTGAAAGAGGTCCTTTGAGGTACTAAGCTCATCTGCTACTCAAGATCTATAGTGTTAACATATGGCACCAGAATTACCACCGCCTCTTCCGCCACCTGGGGGTGGAGGGCCTAATTCCAGTCAGGCGCCGCCCCAATCCGAGATGGCGTAGGTGGCTGCAGCCTTGAGATCTTTAGCTGCAACACAACAAGCTATGCAGGAGCAATTTGCACAGCTCAACCAAACTATGATGAGGCCACCTGGAGTCTCACCGGATATGATCAATCCGACGGCTATTCAGCCTCATCCTGACGCCAGGGGACCACCCCAGGCACCAATGAAGGACCAGCCTGCACCCCAGCGGAGAAGGGACGTTGCTGACCCTAGGCGCTTACGCCTGGGGAGGCAAGGAAGCCCTTGCCCAGAGGACAGGTATAACGATCTAGAGGCGGAAGAAGGCCCGGAAGACTGCTGGGAGCCGTATGAGGTGTCAAATAACACCGTACGACCTCTTCGGCAAAGTCAAGGTTGTGTCGGCTGACACGACTCAGAATGTGTCTCTAAAGTGTGTACTCTCTAGGCTCAAGTGCAAGCATGTCGCTCAAGTAATAATCCGACAAGTCGGGTATCGATCCTTAGGGAAAAAGGACAACGGAGTTGTGACGACGGGATAAGACAGAGGAATCCTAACATTGACTCTAAGAAGAAAGGAAAAGATTGATTTGGTTTTTTGGGATCGATTAAACTAAATGTAATAATGAAACTGTGATGAAAAAAATGCAACTAACTAAATTACCTAAATTATGAATGAAATATTGAATTGAAAATTTTTAAACTAAATGATGAGAAAACAGGATGGGAATATAATCCCCCAACCCTAGTGTAATGCAGTGACAACGCCAATCATAAATTTATCCGATTAATCCGACCCGGAATTTAGGACTCCCAAGCATTATGTATACGAGGTTCAAGCCCGCGACATACCTAATCTGAGGATGAGTAAATCGGTATCGCAGTAATTGCATTCAAATTGTACTTTAAATCATCACGAGTACCCAAAGGTAAACGAGATATAAAGATCCACAATTATTATGTAATTACGCGGTACGATCAAGATTAATCGTTAAATTCATCGGATTAACGTTATGCACACGCACTAACACATCAGGTTGGGTTCATGCATCCCAACCTTTAAAACCTAGCCGGACATGTTAAATGGACTAATGCATGAAATAATAACATTGCATGTATATGAATTCATGATGAAACTAGATTGAAACCTGTAAATATGTATTATGAACGCAACAATAAGTTGAATCGACTATGGAAATTAAGCATGCAAGAACAATGACAAGAATTTTGAATCTTGAATAAAAACTTGAAAAACAAACTCGTTAATTCCCTTGATGTTCCTAGATGTTCCTCTCCTTTTCTCTCTATCAAAAACTGACTAAAACTCTCCCTAATGGCTGCCCCTAGGTTGCTACCTACGTTCCCTACTATTTTTGAGAGTTTTAACCTAAAAGGACTCTTGGGAACCAATCAGAATAAAGGAGCAAATTCGCGCATCAGGGACCCCAAACCGGTTCGGCCTGTACCCCGAACCGGTTCGCCCCCCAAACCGGTTTGGCCTGGGTTCGCGAATGGGTGCTGGCGTGGAGGTCTACACTTAGAATTTTTCTGCCTTCTTTTCTTCCTTTCTTGGATTTTTTCTTCAACTTCAATTGGGCATAACTCTTCAACCATAGCTCGGATTTGGTTACCGTTTCTTCCAGTGTTCTCGTTGTTCCAAGCTCTTCAACTTTCCAGTTGGCTTCTCCTTTCGGATCAGGTTGCAAAATTACTAAATTGCCCTTGAACTTGCCTTCTTAACTTTTCTAGCATTGTCTTGCTTCCTCTTTTGCACTGTTTGCATAATTAACCTGTAAAACCAATAAGAGAAGCACGAAATACGAAATACTCGCCAACGAAGGTTAGTAGAATAAATGTGAATCAAATCCATATATGTTACATCACTCGGGTTCACAAATGTACTGAAATTAGGGGAATAAATATACAATATTTATGCCCAATCAAACCCCCCTAACTTAGAACTTTGCGTGTCCCGAGCAATGTAAAAGAATGAAATTATGAGTTAAGGACCCTTCAAGGAATTTATTGGGATAGAGCACCTCTTTCGCGGGAAAGCGATTGCATTTAGCGCATGCAATAAGCCTTTAAACCTCTAGGTTACCCTAGTAGGACGAGTTGTGTCTCGTGAGGGTTTGCAGTGAATATACCCACAAAATTCGACTCAAAGAAAATTCAAAATACGCAAAAATTGAGCAATTCAAAGTTTTCCAGAAAATAGTCATCATTAAGTCATATTTACGAGTCTCAAACCGTAGTGTGTGTGCGAAGCCGGAAATATAACCGCCAATTTTCACTGATTGATCATTACGTTACTTATCCGAAAATTCATTTTGATTTCAATTTCTCGCGGAACGCTCTCACAAACGAATCTCTCGGATTATGGCATTTCTCTCGGCATGCGTGATATAAAGAGTAAATGTAATGGAAGCAAATTCACGCATACAACTAGAAAGACGGAAACTTTATGGCGAAAGGATCTCATCAACGGATTACGATTTTAAAAATGGGAACATTGCCTTTGTTTTGCGCACTTAGCCTCTTATATTATCTTTTGGTGTCTTAGATCTCCACGCGGTAATCAATTTTCGCAATTTGGACTCGGTTAGGACTTTTTCGGGTTGAAGGTTGCATTGGGTAAAATGAAGGAGGTATGGAAGGTTGGAATTGGAAACGTCATTAATGATGTGCAATTGTGCTTTTTTCGGGCTATTGCTCATTTTTCTTCTTTTTCTATTTTTTTTATTTCTTTTCTTGTTGTTTTGTTGAGCATACTATTTTGTTTATTGCCCCATTATATGCACTTTTTGGACTTAAAATCTGAATTTTCTCATTTTTCACAATTCTGACTATTTTGGGTTTTTCGGGTTATCAAACGAAAGGGAAAATTATTCGGCTCAATTTGGGTTGCAAAGGGTGATTTTTCGCTACTTTTTCTGGCCAATATTTTTGGGGTGACCAACGGGGGCCTACTTCATTGTCCAAAATGCCAATTGCGTTACCATATGCGTTTCGAGGTGAATTTAGGTTTAGAGACTAATTTGGTAAGTTTTTCAAGGCAATATTGCACACATTTTTTAAAATCGATCAAAATGAAAGGATTGAGATCCTTGATAACTTATTAAGCGCTAAAAATAACCTTGAGTTAAAAATTAACTCGGAATGATTTAAAAACTCGCAAAACGTGATAGGCCCGAATCTCACGGGTTTGTTAATCTCCACATTTATTCATTAAGTCGTCAATTTTCGCTCAATTTCCATCTTTGGTCAATTTCGGCTTTGTGTATGTTGGATGTTTACAATTTGAGACTCCAATTTGACTTTTAATGATATTTTTAAAAAATTTGAATTCCAATTTTTATTTATTTTGAAAAAAAAAATATTTTTGGGTTTTCAAAATTTTATGATTTTTTTTGGAAATTTTTGGGCATTTTTGAAAATTTGTGAAGTTTTAGAAATACGCACTTGTGACCCCCCCCCCCCCCTAACTTAGACTTTTGCATTGTCCTCAAGCAAAAAGGACGAAAATCTAACTCAAAGCGAATGAAAAGTGCGGAAAAATAAAACAAACAAATATTAAAATGTAACAAGACACTATATGACACTCATGCATGACTAAAAAATACAACAATAATCACCCCATACACGTCGGGGGTGCGACGACCTCTCATCTCTCCACAAACTCACCCGACCCACTCACGGGGTTTGATGTTCTCCTTGTCTCTCCCGTCCTAGGATTATAAGCTAACAACCGGAACAAGTTGGGACCTCGCCCATAGATAAAGGATAGACCGGGAGACTCATCGTGACTAACTGGAAAGGGATCCTCGTGATGCTGGCTCAATCTGTGATCTGCGTGCACTGACTCGGAGGGAACACCTACGTTTCGTTCAATTTTTAAGATGCATGGATTGGGCTCTAAGTCAGATGACCCATAACTTTTCTCTTCACTTGCTTTCGGGGCCTCTAGTGTTGTGGGTGGATTGTCACAACGAAGGAATTCATCAATTTTTTCTTTCAATTCACTTTCGTCTAAGTGACTACATGAAGCCAATAGGGATTGGCCTTCAATAGTAATACTTTCATCCACCTGCCCGAATTCTCTTTCAAAATCTTTCATGCTCATGTCTCCTAGTTCTCTCTCTCGAGTAGTGCCTACGTCCTCTCTCACTTGCTCTATCTCCAACTCCACCAGTTTTCTCTCTTCTAACCCCTCTCTCTCTCTTTCAATTGCGGTCACTACACACCTCTCCCCCACTTTTCTCTCATTGTCACACCTACCTCTATTACTTGATGAAATAGGGTACACCCCTAACGGCTCTCTCTTGTGGGACCCCTCATTCTCATGGCTCGACACTAAGCAGGACCCTAGGGCATCTCCACAATCATTTTCCTCAAATTACTCCCCAACGATCTCATCTATGAAGCTCACCGCGTGAAGGTCATCTTCTTCCCCCGTATGTTGGGCGACATGGAAGATGTTGGTCTCTAAGGTCATGTTCCCAAAGGTGAGTTGCATTCGTCCATTCCGAGTATTGATGATTGCGTTAGCCGTATCTAAGAAAGGGCATCCAAGGATGATGGGAACATGGTTGCTCGAGTTAAAGGAGGGCTCTGAGTCCCAAATGACAAAGTCTACCGGAAAGTAGAAAGTGTCAATTTGGACGATCACGTCCTCGATTATGTCTCTTGGGATCTTCACGGTTCGATCTTCTAATTGGAGAGTGACCTTTGTGGGCTTGAGGTCGCCCAAGTCAAGTTGCCTATAGATGGAGTACGGGAGGATATTGACACTTGCTCCCAAATCAAGTAAGGCTTTCTCGATTTTGTTTTCTCCAATGATGCAGGAAATGGTGGGTGCACCAGGATCTTTGAATTTAGGTAGGAGATCATTGAGTAGAATGGAGCTCACATTCTGTGCTAGAAAGACATTTTTCTTTACCTTCATCTTTCTCTTTACCGTCAACAAGTCTTTAATGACTTTTCCATAAGCTGGAATTTGCTTAATGGCATCGAGGAAAGGTAAATCCAGCTCAACTTGTTTTAGCACGTCTAGCACGTCATCATGTGGGTTTCCTTTATGGGAAGGAATTAGCCTTTGAGGAAATAGTGCCGCGGAGGGTGGTTTCACTACTACCTCGGGCTCACTAGCGTCTTCTTTGTCACTCTCATTTAAGGAGACATCTTCGGCCTCTTTCGTGCCGGGAGAAATCTCCTTGTCTTTAAGTACGTCTCATGGGGGAGGTAACAAGTCAACTATCCTCCCACTACGTAGAGTGGTAATTGCGCTACATTGCTCAGGATGGTCATGGGGTGTCGAGCTAACACTAGTTTGACCTTGGAGAGGTCTTTGGCCCTGGGCAGGAAACTTGCCCTTCTCTTGGACACTCAACGAGGATTATATTTTTGACAGATTCGCATTTATGTCGCCAATCAGACGATCATATTTGGCATTGGTTGCGGTCTGGCTTGCAATGAATTGATTCATTGTATCCTCAAGAGTTCTCCGCTGTGGCGGGATATAATTTCCGTGAGGTGGTGGTGCTTGCATGTGTGGAGCTTGTTGAAATTGTTGTGGTGGAGGAGGGGCAACATGCGAAGAAGGGTTCATTGCGACATGTTGTTGCCCGTAGCTAAAACCGGGATGATTTTTCCACAAAGGGTTGTATAAATTCCCGTGCGGGGCACCGAAATTAGCCTTAAAGCCTCTTATACCACTAACTTGCTCCTGCAACATTACTTTGTAGGCGGGTATCGTCGGACATTCCTCAGTTGAATGTCCCGCCTCACAAATCGCACACACTTTCACGACAGGGTTCGGAATGGGTCCAGCTGGTCCTTTTCCATATACTCGCATAGGTCTCGCAATCCTTTCTCAATGGTGTCCAATCGACAATCCGTCATAGAATTCTTATCTACATGGAATAGGCCGGACGCCGATCGAGCAGTGGTGGGTTGTTGATTTCGATTTTGAGCGTTCGGTTCAGAAGTATCCCAGGATTGGGTAGTCTCGGCGACATACCTCATGTGAAGAGAAGCATCGTGGGCATCTAAATCGACAAACGGACCACTTCCCATAGTTTCAACAAGTTGTTTAGAGTTAAGATTCAACCCATTATAGATAAAGGAGATGATTTGCGATGGATCAATCCATGATGAGGGCATGAGGCAACTAACTCGTTGAAACGTTCATAACATCGATGGAATGGCTCATTTTCATGTTGCCTAAATGCTTGAATTTGAGCCTTGATAGAGATTGTTCGATGTGGTGGGAAGAATTTCTTGAGAAATTTCGACTGGAGCTCATTCCAGGATGGAATCGATCTTGGAGGTAGAGACCATAGCCAGGCTTTAGCTTTATCTTTAAGCGAGAAGGGGAAGAGTTTGAGGCGAATTACCTCTTGTGTGCAGGTTTGATCGTTGAGAGTATCACACACGTCCTCAAATTCCATTATATGGAGGTATGGCTTTTCAGAATCCATACCGTGGTAATGTGGTAGCATTTGGATCATTCCATTTTTGAAACGGAACTGCCCGGCATTATACGGGAGTATAATGCATCCCGGAGTGACAGTGCGCTCAGGATATAAGAATTCTCTCAACGGGCGGTACGGAAGCTCGTCCTCACCGGTAGGTGCATTACTATGTTGCGACATCTCTCTCTCACTTGATGACTCGACGCTCTCACTAGGTGTGCTCGAAGTGTGTCCTACGAATGAGAATGGAGTGTTACTAGAGACTGAGTTCGACGGTGTGGGCGGTGGGATCCAAAATTGTGGGGCGTTTGGAGTGTGGGGACTATCAGGGTTATACTCAACAAGTGGATTTTCGTGAATGCTGGTTGGAGTATTATGGGGTGTGGGAGTGGTTTCAGAATTTTGCATTAAAGTTTAGGAGAGGTGATGATTATGAATCCTTTTTTTTTTTAATTTTTATTTTTTTTTTAATTTTTTAATTTTTTTTTGGTCAAAGCTTTGGATTGGCTCGATCTAATCCTAAGTCTACCCAGTTCCCCGGCAACGGCGCCAAAAACATGACACGACTCATAATGTGTCTCTAAAGTGTGTACTCTCTAGGCTCAAGTGCAAGTCTGTCGCTCAAGTAATAATCCGACAAGTCGGGTATCGATCCTCAGGGAAAAAGGACAACGGAGTTGTGACGACGGGATAAGACAAAGGAATCCTAACGTTGACTCTAAGAAGAAAGGAAAAGATTGATTTGGTTTTTTGGGATCGATTAAACTAAATGTAATAATGAAACTGTGATGAAAAAAATGCAACTAACTAAATTACCTAAATTATGAATGAAATATTGAATTGAAACTTTTTAAACTAAATGATGAGAAAACAGGATGGGAATATAATCCCCCAACCCTAGTGTAATGCAGTGACAACGCCAATCATAAATTTATCCGATTAATCCGACCCGGAATTTAGTACTCCCAAGCATTATGTATACGAGGTTCAAGCCCGCGTCATACCTAATCTGAGGATGAGTAAATCGGTATCGCGGTAATTGCATTCAAATTGTACTTTAAATCATCACGAGTACCCAAAGGTAAACGAGATATAAAGATCCACAATTATTATGTAATTACGCGATACGATCAAGATCAATTGTTAAATTCATCGGATTAATGTTATGCACATGCACTAACACATCAGGTTGGGTTCATGCACCCCAACCTTTAAAACCTAGCCGGACATGTTAAATGGACTAATGCATGAAATAATAACGTTGCATGTGTATGAATTCATGATGAAACTAGATTGAAACATGTAAATATGTATTATGAACGCAACAATAAGTTGAATCGACTATGGAAACTAAGCATGCAAGAACAATGACAAGAATTTTGAATCTTGAATAAAAACTTGAAAAACAAACCCGCAACAATTGAATCTTGAAGAAATTAATTCCCTTGATGTTCCTAGATGTTCCTCTCCTTTTCTCTCTATAAAAAAATGACTAAAACTCTCCCTAATGGCTGCCCCTAGGTTGCTACCTACGATCCCTACTATTTTTGAGAGTTTTAACCTAAAAGGACTCTTGGGAACCAATCAGAATAAAGGAGCAAATTCGCGCATCAGGGACCCCGAACCGGTTCGGCCTGTACCCCGAACCGGTTCGCCCCCCAAACCGGTTCGGCCTGGGTTCGCGAATGGGTGCTGGCCTGGAGGTCTACACTTAGAATTTTTCTGTCTTCTTTTCTTCCTTTCTTGAATTTTTTCTTCAACTTCAACTGGGCATAACTCTTCAACCGTAGCTCGGATTTGGGTGTCATTTCTTCCAGTGTTCTCGTTGTTCCGAGCTCTTCAACTTTCCAGTTGACTTCTCCTTCCGGATCGGGTTGCAAAATTACTAAATTGCCCTTGAACTTGCCTTCTTAGCTTTTCTAGCATTGTCTTGCTTCCTCTTTTGCACTATTTGCATAATTAACCTGTAAAACCAATAAGAGAAGCACGAAATACGAAATACTCGCCAACGAAGGTTAGTAGCATAAATGTGAATCAAATCCATATATGTTACATCACTCGGGTTCACAAATGTACTGAATTTAGGGGAATAAATATACAATATTTATGCCCAATCATCGGCCGAAGAGGTGAAGAGGCCCAACAAAGAGGGTCAGCCTTTGATAGGTTGAGCAGAGGGTAGGCCTTTGAGAGATTGGGCCCGATGAATGACCTAAGACAGAGATTGTCGAGATCAAGGAGCGCAGCAGGCTCTCAGAGAGGGAACATGCAGGGTCGGCCAGATCAAGGCCGACACTGTGAAAGAAAAGGCAGGGAATAGGAAGAGGTCAACAGCTGATGTGTCGCGGCAGGGGAACCCTCGGTCCATCCCATGGAGGTGGCAGGGGATAACCTCGGCCAAGTCGATGGCAGAAGACCGTGGAATGACTCTATCCAGCGCCTTGAGGAGAAGATATGAGACCTCATTAAAAGCAGGGACCCATTACAAAGGGGTTACTCATAGGGCTCTCCATTTGTGGCTAGGATAGTGGGCTTCCCAACCCCAGCTAAGTTCAAGCGTCCTACAGTGTCTCCCAAGTATGATGGCAGCACTAACCCTGTACATCATATCGAGATGTACCATTCGGAAGCAGACATCTACTCGATACCCGATGAGATGAAGTGTAGGGCCTTCTCTGGGACCTTAATAGGGGCAGCGCACAGTTGGTTCACCTCCCTTCCGAAGAACTCAATTGAGAACTTCAAAGGCTTGGCTGAACGATTCATCCACAACTTCTGCTTTGGGGTGAGGCCTCAAAAGAAGACTACCCACCTACTGTATGTCAAGCAGGCCAAGGATGAGAGCCTAAGAGACTACATAGCGAGATTCAACAAAGAGAAGTTGGAGGTAGAAGATTATGAAGAGAACATATCCATGACCACCCTTATAGGAGGTCTTCAGAAGGGGAAGCTATTGTGGAAACTTGCGGAAGACCCCCCTAGGTTTATGGTGGAGCTCCTGGAAACCGCAGGGAAAGTAATGAATGCGGAAGAGGCAATGGCCGCCAAGTATGAGGATGAGAACCGCGGTGGAAGTGGAAAGTCCCAAAGCAAGAAAGATGGGAAGAAGAGGTCGGGTGATGACAAGTTCGCTCACTATACTCCTCTGACTATAAGCTGCGAGCACATCCTCAACGAGATTAAGAATGACAGGACTCTGAGATGGCCAGAGAAACTGAAAGCCCCACCACATAAGAGGAACAAAAACCTATGGTGCGCGTTCCACCAGGATCATGGCCATGTCATGGACAGATGCTTCGCCCTGAAGGATGAGATTGAAAAAATGCTAAAATCTGGAAAGTTGAGGAAGTGTGTGGATGGTAAAGCTCCTAAGGGTGGAAGAGATGACCCTAAGAAAAGGATAAATGATAGATGTCGTGACAATGTCTCGGCCAGAAGACACGATGATTCAGAAGGTGATGACGAAGACGATCCGGATCTTCCACTGAAAGATGACAACACCCCGGTGAAGAGGGTCGGTACGATCTACTTTGGTCTTGACACCATATGTGGAGGATTTGCAGGAGGTGGCTCTGAAGTAGCTAATATGAAGGCTCACGTAGCAGAGGCCAGGTCAGTAGCCAAGCTTGAAGATGTGAATCTAACGTCTTTCGATACAGTGCAGAAGAGGAAGAAAGTAGACATGGACACCCTCGTAGTTGGGTTCTCCAAACTCGACTTCAAGGGTATCTTAGCACCCCATGATGACCCTCTGGTCATAACAACAAGGGTGCATGGGTGCGAGGTGCAGAGGATCCTCATAGATGGGGGGAGCTCGGTGGACGTGATGTTTTGGCCTTGCTTCAAGAGCCTAGGTCTTAGCAGAGCAAGGTTGGTACCCTATCATCACCCATTGATAGGCTTCAGTGGAGAAAAGGTCCACCCCTTGGGCATGTATGAGATGGACGTACGGATGGGTGATGAGTGGCCTAAGAGGCCGACCAAGAAGATAAATTTTTTCGTCATGGACGAGAACGTGTTTTCGGCCTATAACCTCATCATAGGAAGGGTGGCCCTTAAAGAGTTTGAAGCTGTGCCGTCGACGGTCCATTAGATGCTAAAATTCCCGACTCCTTATGGGGTAGGGGAAGTGCAATGTGACCAGAACACAGTGCGAGAATGTTACTTCAACTCGGCCAAAGATAGAGTAGCCCATAAGAGGGCTACCACCACTTATAGCTTCGATACGCTTGACCCGAGAGATGAGACAAAGTTGAAGAAGGGAGAGGCTGCGAAAGAGGTAGAATCCATCGTCCTCATTGAGGACGAGCCGAAAAAAACTGTCTAGGTCGGTAAAGCCCTAAAGGCAGAAATCAAGGAAGAGCTGATAAACTTCCTCAGGAGGAGACAGAGTGTCTTCGCATGGAGTCACGCAAACATGCCCGGCATCGACCCTGAAGTTATGAGTCACAAGCTCAACGTGACCAAAGATTCCCAATCAAACAGAGACGAAGAGTCTATTCCAGGGAGAAGTACGACGTCATCCGAGAAGAGGTCAAAAAGTTGGAAGAGGCTGAGTTTATAAGAGAAGTCACATATCCGGAATGGGTGTCAAATGCAATCATTGTGCCCAAGGCCAATGGGAAGTGGAGAATGTGTGTTGATTTCACTGACCTCAACAGATCTTGTCCAAAATACAACTATCCCTTACCTCGGATAGATAAGATGGTGGATGCTACAGCGGGACATGAGCTCATGATCTTCATGGACGCGTATTCAGGCTACAACCAGATCTTCATGGATGCGGAAGACTCGGAAAAGACGGCCTTAATTACCGACAAAGGGATGTACTGCTACAAAGTGATTCCCTTCGGCCTGAAAAATGCAGGGGCGACATACCAACGTCTTGTTAATAAGATGTTCGAAGAGCAAATAGGTAAGACTATGGAGGTGTATGTAGACGATATGCTAACGAAGAGCTTGAAGGCTAACACTCATGTAACGGATCTCGAGAAGACCTTCGACATTATGGACTCATACAAAATGAAACTCAACCCCGCGAAGTGTGTCTTCGGAGTAGGAGCTGGGAAGTTCCTAGGATTTATCGTCAACCAGAGAGGGATTAAAGAGAACCCTGAAAAAATCAAGGCTTTACTTGACATGAAGACACCGAGGAGTATCAAAGATGTTCAAAGACTTACGGGGAGAGTGGCTGCCCTTAACAGGTTTGTTTCTAGGGCAACAGACAAGTGCCTTTCGTTCTTTAAGGTGCCGAGAAAGGCCTTCCAATGGGACGAAGAGTGCGAAAAAGCCTTCAACCAGCTCAAGTCTTAATTAGGGTCTCCCTTATTGCTATCTCGGTCTGTAGCAGAGGAGAAACTGTACGTGTATCTGGCAGTCTCTGAATCAGCCATCAGCGCAGCCATAATACAGGAAAATGCTGGAATCCAAAGGCTTGTATATTTCAATAGCAAGGCCCTTCAAGGGGCCGAACAGAATTACCCTCGCATGGAAAAGCTAACTTACGCCTTGATACATGCCTCGAGAAAGATGAAGCCTTACTTCCAGGCGCACTCCATGGTTGTCCTCACTGACTCCCCACTAAGACAGGTCCTACATAAACTTGAAAAGTCCGGACGATTGATGACATGGGCCATTGAATTAGGGGAGTACGATCTTACCTACCAACCTAGGACGACCATCAAGGGGCAAGCCCTCGCAGACTTTGTCGCTGAGTTTACATGGGAAGAGGCCGAGGCAGAGAATGGCCTAAAGGGTGTTAAATATCGCGATGTCTTCCAAAATTCGGAAGAGACGACACCAAACATCTTCTAAGATCAGGAAGAGATCGCATATAACGGGGCCAGGAAACAAGTTGCGGAAAACGAGGAAGATCGGTACCTCTTCAAAAAAGGATTCATGACAGAAGGGGTCTTCTCATCAGGTACAGATATTTGGAGCCTCTTCGTTGATGGCTCTTCCTGTGACAATGGAAGCGGTGCGGGGTTTATAGTCTCAGCTCCAGATGGTGCCAATATTGAATACGCTTTGAGATTCAACTTCCGAGCTTCTAACAATGAGTCCGAGTATGAGGCCATGATAGCAGGTCTCTGATTGGCAAAGACTCTTCGCGTAAAGCGACTCTTACTCCACAGCGACTCGCGGTTAGTTGTCAATCAAGTATTAGGAATCTATGAGGCCAGATATGAAAGGATGGCCAAATACCTGAAAAGGGTGAAAACAATGTTAGAACATTTTGAAGCGGCAAGACTGAAGAGAGTGCCTCGACAAAGTAACAGCCACACAGATGCATTGGCAAGGTTAGCCTCGGCAACGAAGACAGATGTTAGAAGGACCATTCGGATCAAGGTCTTGGGGAAGGCAGCCATTGAGCAAGAAGAGGTATATAACCCTTGTCACAATTTGAACTTAAAAGACTCATGGATGGAACCCCTCTTCAAATATATCAGAGAGGGAGAGCTACCTGAATCCAAGCTAGAAAGGCGAAAATTGAGATATAAGGCTGCCAAGTTCTCGGTAGTAGGAGACGTCCTGTACAAGAAAGGATTCTTGCTACCTCTCCTCAGATGTGTGCACCCCACAGAAGTTCCCCGGGTCTTATGGGAGGTCCATGAGGGTTCTTGCTCTAGACACATAGGGGTAAGACCCTTGGCCAAAAGAATCATCACCCAGGGGTACTGGTGGCCAACCCTGTCCAAGGACGCTGCAGCCTACGTGAGGAAATGTGATAAATGCCAGAGATTCGCCGCCATCCCTCATCAGCCTCATCAACCTATGACGTCAATCACTTCTCCATGGCCATTTGCAGTATAAGGTATTGACGTAGTAGGGTGCCAAGAGCTGCCAATAATTATAGATTCTTGATAGTTGCCATCGACTATTTTTCAAAGTGAGTGGAGGCAGAGCCAATGACAACGATCACAGAGCAGACGACCTTCCAATTTATTTGGAGGAATATCATATGCAGATATGGCCTCCCAAACACTCTCATCTCGGACAATGGGACCCAGTTCAAGAACTCCTCTTTAGAAAAGTATTGCCTAAGAGTAGGAATAAAGCAATTCTTCTCATCTCCTGGTCGACCTCAGGCAAATGGTCAGACCGAGGTCACAAACAGAACAATTCTCGATGGAATCAAGAAGAGGTTAGAAGATGCGAAGGAAAGATGGACTGAAGAGGTCTACGCTGTGTTATGGGCCTACAGAACCACGACAAGGACACCGAAAGGAGAAACCCCGTTCATATTGGCACATAGCTCAGAGGCCGTCATACCAACAGAAGTAGGGCTCCCAACTCATAGGATTCAGACCTATGACCCTGATAATAATGGGGAAGAGAGGAGGCTAGACCTAGATCTTATCGAAGAAAGAAGAGAGGACGCAGAGGTCAGACAAGCAGCTTACCAACAGAGGGCAGCAAAATTCTACAACCAGAGGGTGAAGTCAAGACCCATTGCAGTGGGAGACCTAGTGCTAAATAAGACCTTACAGAAAGCAAACAAACTCCACCCAAACTGGCACGAGCCCTACAAAGTGATAGAAGAGGTTGTGCCTGGCACTTACAAGCTAGAAAATATAGAAGGAGAATCTTTTGCTAATCCATGGAATGCTGATCACCTAAAGAAGTATTACATATGATGTTGCATGTTGTATAAATGTACCATCTTGTCATGAAGAGGTTATTAATAAAAGATCAGTTCCCATGGTGGTCCTTGCTTCATTTTGCACTTATATCAGAAATTAATGGGGCTAACATCTTAGGTGATGACCTCAGACCTTCATAACACCATTCAATGGTGACGAGGTCTGAGATGAGACACCATAATGGGATGACCTCAGACCCTTAACATCATTAATTTGGTGAGATTAATTAATGGGGCCAACATCTTAGGTGATGACCTCAGACCTTCATAACACCATTCCATGGTGACGAGGTTTGAGATCAGACACCATAATGGGATAACCTCAGACCCTTAACATCATTAATTTGGTGAGATTAATTAATGGGGCTAACGTCTTAGGTGATGACCTCAAACCTTCATAACACCGTTCAGTGGTGACGAGGTCTGAGATCAGACACCATAATGGGATGACCTCAGACCCTTAATATCATTAATTTGGTGAGATTATGAGGACATCTTAGGTGGCGACCTCAGACCTTCATAACACCCTTCAATGGTGACGAGGCCTGAGCTCAAACTACTAATTTGGTTTAGGCAAACACCATTGCATAAGCTTTAGAGCAAAAACATCATGACATATATACAACAAAAGAAGATGGTCCACTTCAGAGAATAACACATTCAAAGATTAACACATTCAGAGATTACAAAGAATGGAAAAGTAAGAGCCATGTTCATTCATAAATTTGCAGGGATTACAATGTCAAGGGTTACAAAATGTTCAGAAATTATCTAAGGGTTTGAGGGGGAATGCTGGTATCTTCGGCTTGGTTAGGTTGGACAACGTTGGTCACCTCGGCAACGTCTGCCCCTCCAACCTCAGTGCCGTCCATCGTTGCAGTCTTGGCAGGCGCGGCAGCCTCCTCCTCAACCTCCTGAAGAGCCTGGGAAAACTGAGGATCATCAAAGCTAAGGCCTATGAAGTCAGAGGCTTTCAAAGTACCAGCCTCCCTCTCCCTGACATCAGCCCACTTGATAGTGGCTTTGATACCTCTTTCAAGGTATTCAAAGCCGAAGCTCATAAACTCGTCAGAACTTTTGTATTCGGCTATTATCCCCTCTGAGGCATCATCTAGGGCTTCCTTCACGACCGAGCTGACCTTCTGCTGCAGTACATCGTCCTTGGCCTTCAGGGCAGCAACATGGTCCTTATTAAGCCGAGAGACCTCCTTCTCCAGCCCCTTCACCTTCTTGTCAGATTCACCCAACTCAGACTTTAGCTGGTTGATCTCTGCGTTCAAAGAACTCTGGACCTTCTCAGCCTCTTGACCCTTCTGGATGAGGGGCAACTTCCTCAGAGTCCAATTGGAGAGGTGGTGCATCGCTGCCAAGCCCTGCAGATTTTGCGATCAGGAATGAGCAAAAGACAAATCAGAGGTTACACTTAGGAATTGGAAAGAAAAGTGAGCCCATACCTGAATGGATCTATGAATGCCGAACTCAACCAGCAAAGGAGTATTAAGTGACCCGAAGAAGCGCTTATCGGCCTCGGTCATTGTAGAGCCGAAGGCATCTAGGGCTTAAAGACTATGGCCGACTATGCTGTCAGTAATCTTCAACTGCTCTAGACGAGCCGACAAAGCGTCTGCTGAAGAGATGGGGATGGAAGTATCAGCATTCTTCTTCTTCGGCCTCTGATGCTTAGGGGCATGATCAGCTGGAGCCCTCTTCTTTGTGGCTTGGGGCTTCGAGGAAGAGGGAGCTGGGGGAGGAGCATTAAGTCCAACTTTCTTTGCAAGTCTCGTCAAGCTGGGTGCAGCCATTTTCCAGAGTTCGTCTGAGATATCCTGTGGACGCTCTACAAAATTAATAGATCTGAATTAGAAGATCAGACAAAAGTAAAATTAGATGTTCACCTTCAAATAGAAAGAGCTTACCAAGCTCGGAAAGAGGACTTCCACCCAGGCCTGTCTCAGAGAGTTAGTGGGGGGTCATCAGGTGTTCGAACCTAACGAGCAGACCATGTACCCCCTGATCATGAAGGGCTTTCACCTTCTAAAGGTTTTGTGGGCTCAGGCCAGGGTCAGCCCTGGCAGACATTGTGACCTTACCCCACCTAAGGGGCATCCTCGGCTCCAGAATGGACGAGGGAACACATGGGCCAAATTCCCATGGTCCAGAAGCAAAAAAGTATTGCGGCTTCCAGTTGTGGTTGGAAGTCTGAGTTATTTGGAGCATCTTTCTCTCTGGCTTCCGAGCTACAAAATGATAGTAGCTCGGATGATTTTTGGCAGAGGGGGGAAAATAACAACCAACAAAGACCTGAACTGGAAGGTCTGAGTGGTGGACAACCCTCCACAAGACTATGGCCCCTATTATAACCCTCCAGGCATTAGGGGATAGTTGGGGGGGGGGGGGGGGGGGGCAAATTGATATAGGCAAGGATAGATTGGATAATTGGATGAATGGGTAGACGAAACTCCAATTTGAACATCTACTCGTACAAGCAGATTTCGCCGTCTCGACCGTGAAAAGCCCTCTCTTCCCTCAGAGGTCTTCTTAGCTTTATGGAGGGACTAATGGAATATAGATATCTGAAGCAGAGGAGGTGTACCTCAGTTACAGTACTCTCGATCTCGGACGCCTCATAGACGTCGACATCACTTTCAACGTCATCATCATCTAGCTCAACGTTGGCCGGAGCAGATTTTGACGGGTTACCCGGGAACCTCTGAGCGAACTCGGCACCCGTGATGGCTGACAGAGGAAAGGCGTCAAGTGGTGGTGGGATGGCCACACTTGGTTCAACGATCTCAACCTCTGAGGAAGAGGCTGAGGCGCTTGAGTTGTTATGAGATGATACCCGGCTGGAGACCTCGGCCTGATCAGGGGCCTGATCTTCCCGAATTGAGAAGTCCATGGCCTCCTGAAAGGAATCCACAGACATGGGGTCTGAGGTAGAAGACTCAGACTCAGACATTGGTATAGGGTCGACAGGAACCTCTACCTGGTTGAAAGACTGTGAAGGATCTGGATATATCACCTTCAGGGGTGGTGGGAAGATGGGTCTAATAGGGAATTCTTGTGACCTACGAGCCTCCTCCTGTGCTCTTTCTATTTGTCTGATTTTTTCTAAAGCCTTCTCTCTAAGGGAGGGGAACTCCTCAAGAAGTTGGTATAGGGGTCTGAGCATCAGAGACAGACACTACACTTAGAGAAACTGCCTTAAACTACAAACAAGATTGGATGATAAAATAAAGGAGTCTAAAGATCAAATTACCCAAACTTAACAAGAACAGTTCGCCTGCAACTATGGTGGACTCACCGGAAAACCCAGAAACTAGCCGAAAAACTCAAATAGAAAGGAAAAAGTAGAGAAAATGGAGGCAAATGAGGGGAAGAAGGTACCTGAAGATGAAACGACAAGGAAAAGCGAAGAAAACCCGAGAGAGCACCACCAAAGACCTCTGCAGAGAAGTCGCGAAGAAGAATGCCTTGAGAGAGAAAATGGCTGCAGTGCAATTACGTAGAAGAAAGAATTGAGGATGGAGGGAAAAAGAAAGGTTTAAAACCCTTAAATATGCAGGCGCGACTCCCAAGGCCCATCATTGCCTTGGGAGCACCAAAGGCGGCTGACAACACACGCTTGCCAAGCAAGCCATACTTCAACACTGGACAAGTGTCAAGCAAATACTGGCTCATATTGGAAAGGCCTCGGAGATGCACAAATCCCCCAGTCACCTGCTTTCGCATGTCACTAAGGGCTGGGGGGTGATTGATATGCCCCAAGTGTGACCTCGGCTCGGAGGCACCAACCTCGGCCGAGATCATGGCCGACACTGAACAAGCCTTGGGCATGCTGCATCAGCACTCGGCCATAGCAAGGTCGACCCAGGCCGACACTACCACCAACCTCTCCAAGGAACACTGCACGTATCATAAGGGTCAGCAGCACTCCAGTACACCTGGGAAGGGCAACCTCGGCCAGACATAGGCCGAGCTCGCAAGAAGCCACCAACAACCTCATTAAGACATTAGTCGATGCTCCAAACACACCAGCTCAGCCTCGGGTCAACCCCAGGCCGACCTAGTCCATTGACTCTGCCAGGATTAAGCCGAGATCTACATGGTCACTTCGGACTGAACGAGCACCTGGACTTACCAACCTCGGCCTCTCCCAGGCCGAGGTCATACACCAGGTGCGATAGCCGAGCATCTGTTGACATTTGGATAAGGGCACGTGGACACAAATCAGTTATAACAAGATTATTCCTCACACGAGGGGAGAATATTGCATCATCATTCTCTACATGTGACAGTGATAGATGGTTTTCCCATATTGGTGAGACATTCACACACATGCACATTACATGCATGGGGGGTACATTACACTCCCTAGGTACTATATATAGAGGACATCCTCTACCTTGTAAAGGATCCAAGAAATACAACCCTAGCTGAAACTCTGTCTAGATACACAGTAGAGAGAGAAAGCTTGAGAGATTGTATCCATGGCCATCAGTGCCTTATTACAGTGAGGTTATTCACACACACAGTGGACGTAGGCCAATTTAGGCTGAACCACTTATATTCTGGTGCTCTCTCCTCTTCTCCTCATCTCATTCTCTTACCTTTTACATAACTATGCTGCCATTTTGTTCTTAGATTGAGCTTGAAAACACCTTATCTGGTGGTGCTAATTCTAGCATCATCAATTAGTGTATGTTTTTCCTAATCATTGATAATATTATCTCCCAGCATTCATTTTACAAAATTTTAATTCACATACTATGTTAACTATTTTTTCCAGGTAACCAAATATCCACTACCACTTGCAATCAAAAGGATAATAATAACTACAACTTACTCCGTGGTTATGAAAACTATAACGTGTCAACCATTTTCCAAGATTCATTTACTGGAGATAATTCAAAGATTACCAACTCCATTCAAAAGGTATTGAACACATAATCATTCATATTTAACTACTACATTTATTTTCATAACTCTAATCCAATCAAATTTACATAATAGGAAACAAATCCAGTCAATACCAATCAAGGCCCAATGACAATTAAATCAACATTGCAGTAATTCATCTCTCTTCTCCAATATCTACAACATCACATAAAACACAACTTTCCACTAACATCGAAAGCGAACATTTCTCGAAAAGGAAGTGTGTGGGAAGGTATTGTCAATTTATTATCTATTAAACTTCGCTTCAACCTTTTACTTTACTATTACTATATTCTTATAACATATATTTCCCCTTAATTGTAGGAACATTGATGAAAGGAAAAAGAGGATGTTGTATATTAATTTTGAAGAGTGCAATCTTCATCAACATTTTATACCTTCTCCTACTACTTTCAATTTCAACTTTATTGCCTGTTTCTATGTCAAACATTGACAATGTTTGTTAATATTTCTACATGCATTTCAATTATCAATACTACTCTACATTCTTGCTCTATTATACTTTTTTTTAATCTACTCTCAACTTTTCAATTTGCTTCGTTTATTATGCATTCAATACCGCATGAACCGCGCATCGCGCGGGTTTCCACTTAGTTGAAACTAATTTTTCGATACATACATGGAGAAAATGTGTTACAGAAAAGGGAGATATAGAAAAGACCCCCAACCAACACACACACAACAGACAAGCATAAACAAAATAAAAATTATTAAATAAATAAAGTAATAATAATAATAATAATAATAATAATAATAATAATAAAAGTGTGGTGGATAAATCAAAACTCATTTAAATTGGGCGAGAGCATATAAGTATACTTTTAGCATGAATCTCATCATAATATGTAGAACTCTAAACTTCCTTTCTTTTAACAGGGGTAACGAATAAGGTTCCAATACTAGATAATGATTAAGAAAAACTCTCAAAAAAATGGAAAATACAGAAGCGATGAAAAATGCGTCAAGGCTGAAAAACTCAAAAAAATAAAAATAAAAATAAATCAACGCCATCGATCATGTATGTCTGTGTACAAATATACATATATCAATGGAAATTCACATTGGACGTGTAAGTCAAGCCTACATGCCAGTTGGCAGGAGCAACGTTGTAGGCAATAACGGTCTCTTTAGTGGTGTAAGACGTTAGCTTGAAAGAAAGAGCTTGGCCACCAAGAGTAGCAAAAGCTTGGTACGAAGCTCCCCAGTTATGGCTCATGCTTATCCATCCTGTCTTGCTTCCCTTCACCCACATGCTGGCAACATCACCACCACCACCCACATTCATCACATACACCAACAACCAGTAACCATTTCCTTGGAATGAGAATCGAAGCCCACCACTCCTCTTGCACGGTACTCTACAACAAACAAATTCACAATGTTTTAAAACAACTTTCTATTTGTATCCAAATTTTAAAAATTGTTTAAAAAGCTCCGTCTCCTTCAACTATCAACCTTTCCAAGAAATTCACTTCAACTGTTTCTTGTGTTAAAAACCGTATAAACAAATCCTTTTTTGTGCGAAGCCTTCTTTAAGAGCACACTTTAGCGACACAAAAGAGAGTCTTTATAACAAAATGCATACGGTTGTGGAGTTTTTGTGCAAAAGATTTAGGGGTTCTTGCAAAACTAACATTATTTATTTTTTCGGGTTTTACACTTAATTTGTTCAACAAACTCATAAAAGAAGTTGACAGTGCATACATTGTTTTTTATATTTTTTTAACAATTGAACCCCCAATGCCAAATATGGTTACATTGCATTTGATATGCCAATTTGATGGAAGAAAAATGTAGAAGAATTTCATGTTTTTTGGGTTAGTGATATATTAATTTTTTCCTGAAAACAACTGGAAAGCAGTCTTGTTAACATGCCATAAACATTGACCACTCTACTGCAACAACTTTGGCAATGTTGCATTATTCTTTTAAATTTGTCAGACTGAAATAATAACATTGCGAATAACAAAACGTTGCCAATTTGTTGTTTTGAATTCATTAAAAAAATCAGAATTATAAGTCCGATTAATTTACCTGCGATACATGACAGGGACAATGCCCGCCTTCCACTGAGCAATTTGCATGAAGGCGGGCTTTGACATATCAAAATGGGTTCGAGGTGGGTTGCACCACCCACCGTTATTGGAGTCTTGGGACCAGTTTGGAGGGCAAATGTTAGTAGCAGTTACTGTAGTGAAAGGGTACCCTTTGTAGCACCATGGAGATTTCATGCACTTTATTTGGTAACAAGTACCACATGCATATCCATTTTTAAACAGTGTTGAGCTCAATGCTGCTGTGTTTGTCCCGTAGCCATTGGTGATCAAGTTTCCATAGCCACAAGCTCCTCCTACAAACCAAATAAAGATATGGACAATTAGGAACTGATTATATACTTTCATTGAAATGTATATACTCATGCTTAGTTAGCGCCAAAATGGCAGGTTAGACTAGGAATTCAAATCTGTTTACCAACTTTAAAGGTGGATTTACATGACCTTCTAACATTACTAATTGGAGTATTAAAAATTGAGGGACTAATTGTTTTGAAATCAACATTTTATCCGATAACGTTTGAAGATCATGGTAACTCGTGTGCATTTTCATATTTTTCTTCTTCATAATAATCGTAATAGACAAATGATAAAGGATATGAAAAGAAAAACTTACCCATGGTTGCAGAGGCGGATTCATCCCCATAAAATGTGGCGTGTGCAAGGGCCCAAGGGCTAGGTCGATATATAATTGTAGAAGCAACAGTTGATATACCAATAATAGTTGTAAATGCAATCAGAAAGAACGTGAAACTCCTTGAATGAACTAAAGAACCCATGCCTATTGAATCTTGATATTTGATAGCTCTTGCTTTGGACTTTAGCAGCTACAATATGCTTATTGACTTGCAAATTAGCCCTTATATAGGAATGCATGCCCAACAAAGAATGACAAAATATGCCTTCGTGACCTTCACGAATGTATGTTTCTTTCAAGTCAAAGGGTGTACTTTTGAAACAAAAATAAATGAAAAGAAAAGGATCTTCCATTGAAGGTCTATGCACACAGCTTAGTCTTCCACCACGTACCCAATTACAAATGGTTGTTATAGATAATGGGCGGCAACGTGCGGGCAGGTATTATTCTGTGTATTCTATGCTATTTTGAAGTGATTAGTTGCAAGGAATAGAACCAAATGTTGGTGATCATACCGTACTGACCACAAATCGTTATCTACTTGTGTACATATTTTTTAATTAACGACTTTATCAAAGAGAGTTGTATACACACTAAAGTAAAAAGAAACGAAGTAAAACAAATGATAAATTGTTTACCAACTAATAGTATTAGAAGTTCAAAACTCATGTAGTTTGACTGAAGTTAACGAGTATTGAATAGCAAGCCGTTAAATCATGTTCGCCGTTACCGATTTTGGATATGAAAATCTCGGTTGATAAACTCAATTTTCAAAGTAATATTAATAAATAAATAATATTTATTCCTATTTGTAAATCAATCATATTTATACACGTACATCACTCACCTCTTCGCTCCAATTTTGGTCATTTAATCACTATTTTACACAAAAGTTTGGTTGTTCTAGCCGTATATGTTTTACTAAACCACATAAGTAATATATAAAACAGAGTATAAAAGAGTATTTCTTTGATATCTCCTATACATGTGGCATCACTCTTCTATGTTTTTTATTCAATTGAAAACCCCCTCTCTCTTTCATAGACGCCACCCCCATCACATTTACTATTTTCTAATTACCCTCCAAACCCATCTCTTATTCATCTAAAGCCTCTCCCCTTTAAAGGTGTCCTTTTGCCTTCTTTCTCTCTTCAAACCCATTTGCCTTCCATTAAGAGAAGAAAAGTTTAACAATTATTAGGCTTCTTCCTTTCATTATATATGTTATCATCTAAAATAGATCTACTAGTGTAAATCATGCAATCAAAGCTATACTCAACAGTTACAAGTATAGAATACAGTAAATAAAGAGATATAAATGAGATTTAGAGTGATTCGACCGTTAAAACAAACCTACGTCCACTATGGGGCCTGATTCTTGTTAGATTTATGTTATAAGTACATAACTGGAACCTTATAGGTATACAAGAGGAGAAGAAGGTTAAATGCATAAACATATATTATTGTGCAGTAGAGGTCGTAGCCTTATAATGTAATATTATATGAGGTCGCGGTTGTTGTGATCTGAGTTGCCGGAGGAGGTCACCGGAGTCAAGTTTCATATATAGAGAGAATTGGGCAGAGCATCGTTACCCAGAAGCTGCTTGCTAAATGTGAGGTGAGCACCTCTATTGATAGGAGTCGTCTAGGGGCCTCAAGTGCTTGGCCCATGTGACTTGTGGATAAGGGTAATTTGAAAGAATCTTTCTAGCTGACAGTCCTTGGTAGACGTGTAAGGGTCCGGAGCCCGTCCTTTTGGAGATGGTGAGGTTAAGTAGCCGTGGCCTATGAGCTATTAGGTCGTAGTAGGACGTGGTCCCGGTAGGGTACTAGGTTGTGGCCTTCCTTATAGGCCGATGCCTTTTACTGGTCCTTGTGTATATCTTCACATTTTTGCATGGGTTTCCATGCTAAGTGTCTATCGCCCATTAGTTGACATGTTTAGGTTACAACAGAAGACCCCCAAGCCTCAGTATTAAAAGGGAAGTGATTTACTGTTGGGTCTTTGTTCATGTCCGTAGAGCATTATCTTAGAGTCAAGGCCTTTGCTTGAGATGTTTAAAATTCTATGATGTTTTGCCTTTCGAAACCTCTAATACAAAGAGTTTTAGGTCTAAAGACTTCTGAAGCCGATGCATATAGGATGAGGCCTTATGGAAATTGAGGCTTTTTTAATGTTGAGGCATATATTGAGAGGTTAAGGCCTTGTTGAGGCTAAGGCCTTATTAATAATAATGCTTTGTTAATGCCAAGGCCTATTATTGAGAGGTTGAGTCCTTATTGAGGCTAAGGCCTTGTTGAAGCCGAGGCCTATTCTTTAGAGGCAAAGGCCTTGGTGAATGCCGAGGGATATTATTGAGAGGCTGAGGCCTTGTTGATGTCGCGACCTATTTTTATATGTTTCAAATGTTACAATGCTTCCACTTTCACGATCCCTTATATAAAGCCATCGGGTTCGAGGCCTCATTATTACTTCTAAAACTTTGAGGGAAGAAAAGATCTTATGCAATTTTCGGTAGTGACTACGATTTTTGACGAGAATTTCGAAGATGTTCCAACAACTTTTTTCTTTGATTCCAAGTTTCTTTTTCTCATTTTCTCCTACAAATTCTTCATAATTTACGTTTGTGTTTGCATTTCCTTTTATTTCCATGAAACATTTTACTATTAACTTTGTAGAAGGGGCTTCAAAGTAATCTTGAGATTAAAGATAATCCTCCCCATTAAGACAACAATGTTTGGGATTAAGGCAGCATGACAGCTCAAAGCGATGCAACTCAGTAAGGTAATGAGGTGACTCAAAGCGATGTAGCTCAGCGTGGCGGCCCATAGGGACCATCCAAGGAAGAAACTGATCGAGATAGCTCGTCCTTTAGTCCTGTTGTTTAATTTAGTCTTGTTGTATCTTTTGTTTATATTGACTATGAGCTATAACGATTGTAATGATGTAATGAGAATTATGATTTTGTGTGAGGTCGAATGGTACTCGCGAGAGACCAGGCTTGGCAGGGCCTGGGAGATATTTCATGCTCTATCGAACGACCTCGTCGCGGGGACTTTAGAGGGACTTGGTTTGGAGGATTGAGAAGTGAGGCACCGTTGGGGCTTGTCCTGACCATCTTAGTTACACCTGGTAAAACACCGAAGGACCCTAATTGTGGAACCTCGAACGGAGCAACTTTGAGTTCCATCGGGCGTTGCGTTGTGAACCAAACAACCCTCTACTTAATGTCACATCCACCATATGTGATGTCATTAGCCAACAAGGCAATGTCAAATCTGCACTTGAGTGAACCACCATGGTATTTGGGGCTGTCAGGCAGTTGGTGAGCCACCTCTGTGACGACAGTCCCCTGACACACAGTGGTTAGGCAAAAGGCATGTCTTGGCATTTAATGTTTATGATGTGGAGCTAACTAGTTCATTAGGCATTTAATATTTGTGACATAAAGTATGAGGGATTTCTTTCACGGTCTTTAATGACTGAGTTACCTCGAGAGTGGTGTGGGGGTTATTTAAGGTCCCCAACCACCTCTGAGGAAGGGACATTCTTTTTAAGAGTTCAGAAGTTATTACTAGAGAGAATATACATCAGAGAGATATTTATTACAAACCAGAGAGTTTACTCACCCACCATTGTCATTTATTACGAACCTTTTAATACTTGACAGAGATCGTTGAGGGTGTTTGGCTACCTGCCAAGATGTATCTGGGGTGCTGATTTTCTCTCTCCCTCTAAGCGAAGTTGCTTTTAAGTTCATTATTATCTTCCGAGTTATAAAGGAGAGATTTGTGAGTTCAAACTGAGTTTATCTTCACTAAGTTATGTTTGCGTGTCTTGAAGTTAATCAATAGTGTTTCTATTTAAATTATCATCACTGTACTCAAAAGGGTTTACGCCTCTATCTAATCTAAACTACCCTCTTACATTTTGTGACTCCGCTGGGGAGGCATTATTCTAAGCAAGGAGTATGGCGCAGGATAACGTAATCGAAGACTTAACTTCAATGACATTCAACACAGCGAAGAACAGGCGGCGAGAGAACTGGAGGCTTCAAGAGACGGAGCCCCTTGACTAGAGGTACCTCCGGTTCAAACGACGATAGGTGTACCAGGGGTAACGCAAGCTTCTACGAGCGCTGGGTTGGGACCAACCCAAGTGGCATTCCTCATGAATAAATTTTACGAGTTTTTACAAACTCCTGTAGCTTCACCGGTGTTGGGGGAATTTGAGGCCAACTCCATTGTGACACCAGGGGAAGCCCCAACGGCCCCACCAAGTGCAGTTCTAACAGGAACGACCCCAGTAAGTATACCCTCTGTTATAAATCCAATAGTAAGAACTCCAGGAGTATCAACGACTGCAACTGTGATGATTTCTCCAGCTGCAACGGGCTCTCTGCCTATGGTCCTTTTGGTTGTTCCTTCAACGACATCAACTATGGAAGAAATGAGGAAAGAGATGTAGAAAGAGATGATGAAATTCATGCAAGCTTCCTCGCAATCTACTGGAAAGGTAGCTTCCGTTTATGACGATTTTCGAATGCCTTATCCTCAGGAGCACAACGATGAGCCCTATCCAAAAGATTATATCCCTCATATCTTTGAAAAATATGCAGGAAATGATGGAAATCCAAAAGAGCACATTAAACGATTCGTTGAGCATTTGGGGGAGCATTGCAACAATAAGAATCTCAGGTTGAGAGAATTTTCTAAATCCTTAACCGATAAAGCATATCCTTGGTATTCTCACCTAGCTCCCAAGAGTGTTTCCACGTGGGAGGAGATCCACGTTTTGTTCATCCAGAAGTCCTTTCTGGCGAAAGATGAGCTCACCTTGAACCAATTAGGGAGAGAGAAAAAATGACCAAGGGAAGATGTAGTGGCATACGTTCGAAGGTAAAGGTACCTCGATGTGAGGGAGGAGGCCAAAGAGCCCAAGCTACTGCAGATCTGTGCGGAAGGACTACTTCCTGAGTACATCTGCCATCTCATTAATGAGACGCGTGGGGGGACTTTTGAGGTGTTCATAAAAGCAGCAAGGAATATTTCGTTAGTTATACGACCAAACCCAGTGGTGGTGCCCATGATGTTCAGGAAGCCGATACAACCTGTGGGAGGGAGGTCTCAACCCCCACAGGTGGGATACACCGAAGGAACAGATGGGGGCAAAGTAGCGAAGAGGGACAACAAGAGGAAGTTTGGGAGAGACAGGGAAGACCCACCACCGTTGCCTTGTATAGTAGAAGAGGATGTCAATTTTTAAAACGCAATGGTTCAAGGAGGAACGGTGTAAGAACCAGAGGGAATCCCCATTAGGGAACCCTACGCTGTAACTAGGGACGATCCCAAATATTGCCAGATTCATCGAAAGATTCAACATCCAATGGAGAGTTGTTTCACGCTAAGAAGAATCATCGACAAGTATGTGAAGGAAGGAACGTTGCAAATCCCTCCGCAAAACGTTAACAATAACCCACCTTAGCACACGGGGCCAATCTAGTGGTGGCCTACGACGAGGAGGCAAAGAGAGAAGAAAGGGAGCTAATGACGAAACATGAGGAGTTTGAAGAATATTTAGAAGATTGTACTATGGGAATGGCTAACATAGTGTTAGCTTACGATGAAGCAATTGCTAAAGATGTGGAGGATGTATATAGCGTTGAAGGTGAGGAAGCAGACTAAGCTATAGAATATTGTGAAGTTTCAAAATCCCCAAAGTTTTCTTGGTTCTTCGACTAGGTAGGGATATCAAAGGAGAGTAGATTGGAAATAACCCAGGCAGTCCTTGATATTGCGAGGAAGAACGCAGTCCCTTCGCTGAGATGAAAGGGACCCATGGCCTGGTTGGTAAAGAGTTTTTTGTCAGAAATAACCTTCAGTATCAACGGGGTTAGCTTTTCATGTGACTGCCAGCATCAACGGGGTTAGCTTTGCAAGGGCTCTTATGGATAGAGGAGCTTCCATCAATATCATGCTAATCAACTCTATCCACATAACCAATATTTCGAAGGAAAGGTTAGTCCCCACGCCTTTGGTGATTTCAGGTTATGACAACCAGTCTTCCAAGTCCATTGGCTACGTGAACATTGGGATTGTGATGGGAAATCTGAGTTCCTACATCAAATTCCACGTAATGGAGAGTGCAACTTCCTACCATCTGTTGATATGAAGGGTGTGTATGCACACCAAGGGATAGTTCCTTCGATGTATCACTAATACTCCAAGGCGAATATCAAGGGAATGTAGGTGACCATTAGATTTACGAAGAGGCCCTTCATTGTCGAAGAAGCTCACCTGGTAGACGCATCCTTTTACACAGAACTGGAGGAGGACGTAAGAGTCCTAACGAGAAGAATGGAGGGAGCGTGGGTTCCCTAGATCAGAGAAAGGATGGGGCCCTTGAATGAGCAGAATAACGAAGTTACAAGAAGCAAAGGAGTAATGACAGAAGAAGCCCACCAGGTGGTCCCTCGGCCCCAAAACATCTCGAAGCATGTTGAGCCGATTTCAGGAAGAAGAGTTGTTGAGAGAGTGGATTTGATAGAGCATTAGGTCCAACGACAAAGCGTGTTGAGATGATTTTCAGGAAGAAGAGTTACTGAGGTTTATAGAGAGAAGAAGAGGAAGGCAGTTCCAACTCCCTGCAGGCAGTGCAAGAAGGTTATTACTGAAGAGGGAAGAGTGGTGTATCGATTATAATAGTGTGAACGGGAGGCCAAAGAAGCTGATAATGAGGGTGACCCGATATATGAGTGCTTTTTTGGTGGATCAATAGGACAACTCCAATACATAGGAGTTCATAAAAGATGTCACTGAAGAACCAGACTACATGGCAGATCAACCAAAGCTATAGGCACACGAGTTAGAGCAATTAAACCTGGCAAAGGAGGAGAAGGATCCAAGGACTATTTTTATCTTGAAGGACCTCACGAGAGGCCTTAGTTGAGTTGATTCGAGAGTTCATAGACATTTTTGCGTGGAAGTCCACAAAGATGGAAGGGCTGGATGAGGAAATAAGCTGCCACAAGTTGAACATGGTGCCTTCAGCCATTCCAATGAAGTAAGGAACGAGAACGTACAAGTCTGAGCTGGACTTGAAGATCAAAGAAGAGGTTCAATGCTAATTAATGATAGGATTCATCAAACCGATACAGCATCCACTCCGGTAGGAAAGAAATACAAAAATTAAATAAGGATTTGTGTGGATTTCAGAGAGTTGAATATGGCTTACCCCAAGGATGAGTTCCCTCTACCCTCCATCGACAACTTGATAGATGCAACTGCTGGTCATGAGATGTATAACTTCATGGATAGGTATGTAGGGTACAACCAGATCAAGATGGATCCTATGGATGTAGAGAAAATAACGTTTAGAACCCCGTTAGGAAACTTCATGCACAAAGTTATACCGTTTAGACTCAAGAACGCTGGGGCTACATACCAAAGAAAAATGATGGCCATTTTTCATGACTTCTTTCAAAAATTCATGGAACTCTATGTGGATGATTTGGTCATCAAATCGAGGAAGGAGGAGTCCCATCTGAGAGATTTGAGGAAGGTGTTTGCCCGATGCAGGAAGTATAAGCTGAAAATGAACCCACTGAAGTGCGTCTTCAGAGTAACAAGTGGGAAGTTTCTAGGTTTTGTGGTTGATTGACAAGGGGTGCAGATGGACCAGGACAAATAAAGAGCGATCTTGGAGATGCCAATCCCAATAACGATGAAGGAGCTGAAGAGTTTCCTCGGTAAATTTTCCTACCTTAGGAGATTTGTGCCTGGATTGAACGAGATAACACACCCGTTGATGCAACTTTTGCAAAAGAACACAAAATTCAAGTGGGAGGAGGTTCACTAGGAGTCTCTCACTGGGCTGAAGAAGCTTCATATTTCACCACAGACCATAGTTCCCCCACGGGAAGGAATACCGTTGTAGCTATACCTCACATCTACCATGAGGTTCGTGGGAGCTCTGCTAGCACAAGATATTGATGGGTAAGAACGACCAGTCTAATACGTCATTAGAATCATACATGGGCCAGAAGTCAGGTACAGTAGCTTGGAAAGGCATTATTTAGCCTTAGTCTTTGTAGCACAAAAACTTAGAGATTATATCCTGTCTTTTACAATTCATATTGTAACGAGATGTGATCCCATTAAGCTTTTGTTGGCAAGAGCCATATTGATTGGAAGGGAATTTAGGTGGTTCCTCATCCTCTCAGAATATGACTTGAAGTTTGTGGTTCCTCGCGCGATCAAGAGCCAGGCGTACGCTGACTTGTTGGCAATCTTCCCCTCTCGGATGTTTGAGCCACCTTAAGAAAGTATTTCAGGAGACGACTTATAGGCCAATTACTTTGATGCAAGTGATGAATAATGGACGATGCAGTTTGATGAATCTTCGACAGAAAAGAAAAGAGGAGCAGGAGTTATTCTTTCAAAAGGAATGAAGGAGATTTGTCTTTCCTACAAGTTAGATTTCCCTTGTTCTAACTATGAAGTAGAGTATGAAGTGTTAGTACTGGGGTTGCTGGAGGCCCTTCTAAGGGGAATTCGTTCACTTTGTATCAAGGGTGATTCGAACTTGTTAATTTCGCAAGTGAATGGGGAATATGCGTTAAAACAGCCGAGTCTGGCACCATATAAAACAATCATTCAGAGGCTTCTGAGCCAGTTCCATCAGACCAAGATCAAGAGACATCCCCAAACGATGACCCGCCATCCGAATGCCTATGCCACCATTTCTCAGAAGATGGTCATGAGAGGTGATACAACTACAGCTATGATTCAATAAAGAACAGCTCCTTCGGTAGTACAGTCAATTCTATCGATGGAGGAGGACGCTGACTGGAGGGGAGAGATTAGAAAGAAACTCGAATTTGAGGAAGGAGCGATGGAGGTGAGGGAATTTGCCCAATACATTACAATATAGGGAAACCTTTACTTCAGAAACGCATGAGGATGGCTGTCAAGATGCATCGACCCAGAGGAAGCAGAGCGAAGGTTGAAGAAAACATATGACGAGCACTACGAAATAACTGAGATACCTCTTTACAAGAGAATTCAAAAGGAAGGATATTTCTGGCCTAGAGTGAAACAAGATGCAGTAGAGCTACAATGAAAGTTCGATAAGTGCTAACTATTCTTTGAGGCAGCGGAATATCATTTCATTGAAGCTCAATCAGACTAGAGGCAAGCTTATATTGACTTCATTAAAGATGGAGTTTCCCTAATAGAGAAGACTAATGTGATGGGACTTAAGCGAAGGGCCCTAAGGTTCTATGTTCAGGAGGGGAAGCTTTATCGATGGGCCTACTTCAATAGGCCGTTACGTTGCATCATATAGGAAGAAGCAGTCGAAGTCCTCAAATAAGTGCACAATCCAACTCACATAGGAGGGGCCAAATTTTATGACCAGTTGATGACATTGGGGTATTATTGTACAATAATGGAGAAGGACTCTGCTGAGTTTATGGAAATATAATCCATGCCCCATCGGTGGACCTACACTCCCTGACAATGCCTTATCCTTTTCACACTTGGGCGTTTGACCCGATAGGGGCAATACATCTGACGCGACTAAGAATATTTCTCTAAAGTGCGTTATCTCTAGGCTCAAGTGCAAGCCTGTCGCGTTAGTAATAAACCCGATAAGTTCGGATCATCTCCATAGGGAAATAGGACGAGAAAATCATGACGACGGAAGGACATGCGATCAACTTAAATTCAACTCTAAGAAGAACGAAAAGATGATTGGTTTGCAATTAATCCTACCCAGTAAAAGGAAACTAGATTAAGACTACGGAACTAATGAATTAAGCAAGGATTAATAACTAAGAATGAAGTAATAAATATGAAGAGAAAAACAGGTCGGGAATACAATCCCTCAACCCTAGTGTATTGCTTGTATAAAACTACTCGTAAATTTAAGTGATTAATCAGACCCAGTCTTTAGTACTCCCAAGTATCACGTATATGAGGTTCAATCCCACACCATACGTAATCAGAGGACGAGTAAAGAGATAACACGATAGCTACACTCGCATTGCATTCTAAAGCATCCCGGTTATCCTGAAGCAAACGAAATCCAAAGATCTACAATAGTTGTGTTCGCTACGCAATACAATCTAATAAATCCTTAATTTTATAGGATTAATTTTATACACATGCAACGCTCACATCGAGTTGAGTTTATGCATCCCAACCCTAAAAAATCTAGTTGGACATACTGATCCTAACTACGTATATATTAAGTATGTTTCATGTGAAAGAAATCATGATGAAAGTATAATGAAACATGCAAGAACAATAATAGAGAGAATGAAAATTGAATTAAAAATTGTAATCAAACCTAGAATTAATTTATCTTGAAGCACCAAATCAAAACTATGTTCCTAGGGTAATCTCCTACTTTTATCTCCCTCAAAAACTATTCAAAACTATTTTTTCTATGTAAATACAAGGACACAAATACGTTTTAGAAGAGTTTGTAACATAATAGGACTCTTTGGACCAATCAGCATTTGAGGAGAATTTCGCGTCTCAAGCACCTCGAACCGGTTCACCCCCGAATCGGTTCACCTTGTGGTTCGGGAAAACTTGATGGTTTAAGCCTTCTTCTTTTCATTTCCAACACTTAGAAAATTTTCATATTTTCCTCCTTTCTTTTGTGGATTTTTCTTCAACTTCAAGGAGTCATAACTTTTTCACCGTAGCTCGAATTTGGGAGCCATCTTTTCTAGTGTTATCGTTGTTTCGAGATATTTAACTTTCTAGTAGGATCCACCTCCAGGATCAGGCTACAGAATTATGAAAATGCCCTTGAACTTGCCTTCCTTTCCTTTCCTTTATTGTTTCGATTTCTCTTTCGCACCGCTTGCATAATTTACCTGTAAGACACATAAGAGAAACACAAAACACGAAATACTTGCCAACGAAGGTTAGTAGAATAATTATAAGTTAAATCCATATCAATTTCACCGCTCGGGTTCACAAAGGTATCGAAATTAAGGGGACAAATATACAATATTTATGCCCGATCAAATCCCCCTGACTTAGAACTTTGCGCGTCCCGAGCAATGTAAAAGAAAGAGAATAATGTCACAACTCTTCTAAACACTTTATTGGGATACAATACCTTTATCGCGGGAAAGCGATTTCATTTAGCATATGCAACTAGCCGTTAAACCCCTAGGTTACCCTAGTAGGACGAGTGTTGTCTCGTGAGGGTTTGTAGTGAATATACCCACAAAATTTGACTTAGACTCAATGAAAAATCAAAATACTTAAAAATTGTACAATTTAAACTTTTTGAAAAATAAACACCATAAATTCGTATTCAAAAGAGTCTCAATTTGTCATGTGTGTGTGTGCGAAGCCAAAAATTAACCTCAAATTTCCACCGATTGATCATTACGTTGCTTTTCAAAAATTCATTTTGATTCAAATACTCATGGGATGCTCTCACAAATGAATCACTCGAATTGTGGCTATTTTCTCGATGTGCATGATAAAAAGAGTAAATGTATTGGATCACGAAGTCACGCACACAAAATTGGAAGATGGAAATTTATAGTGAAAAGATCTCATCATCAGAGTACGGTTATAAAGAAATGGAAACATCGCCTCTAATTCACACCCTTAATCTCTTTTTTATTTATCTTTTAGTGTCTTAGCTCTCCACGCGATAATTAATTTAGCATTCCGTACTTGGTAGGATTTTTCAGGTTAAAGGTGTATTGGGTAACATGAAAATGGTTGGGAATTTCGGAATTGAATTTTTTTTCTTATGATGTCCTTTAGTGCTTTTTCGAGCTTTGCTCATTTTCTATTCATTTTTTTTTGCGATTTTTGTTGAGCATTTTTCTATCAATTTTTTTCTTTTTCTTGCCCCGTTTTTATTGCACTATTTGGATTACTTGATGACATTACCAATTTTCACAATTTCGGGCAAATTGGGTTTTTCGGGTTACCAAACGAAGAGGAAAAATTTTTATTCGGCTCAATTGGGTTATCAAAAGAATAATTTTTCACATCTTTTTATGGCTAATGTTTTTGGGTAACAGACGATGGCCTATTTCATTGTTCGAATTACGTATTAATTTACCATATGCATCTCGAGATTAATTTAATTTAGAGATTTGTAGCGCGCTTTTTGAGGCAACATCACACATGTTTCTCGTAACCGATCAAAACGAAGAGTTGAGATCATCAACGACTTATTTAGAACGTCGAAACCGAACTTTGAGTTAACCATTAACTCAAATTGATTTAAAAACTCAAAAAGATTGATATGCTCAAAATCTCACCGAGTTTTGTTAATCTCCACACTTATTCGTTAAGTCGTCAATTTTTGCACAATTTCCATCTTTGGTCAATTTTGACTTAGTGCTATTGAGATTTAATAATTTGAGAGTTCGAATAGAATAACGGTGATATTTTTGAAAAATTTAAATTCTAATTTTTATTTATTTTGAAGGAAAATATTTTTGGTTTTTCAAAATTTTTTCATTTTTTTGTCATTTTAAAGATTTGTGAAGTTTTAGATAGACGCACTTATCACCCCCTAACTTAGACTTTTGCATTGTCCTCCATCAAAATGACTAAAATCTAAAGAAGATGAAATAATGAGTGCAAGAAATAAAACAAGCAAACAAAGAGAAATGCAGATTTTATTCATTATAGAGGCACAGGTTACAATGATGAAACAAAGATAGATGATGCATACATCCTAATCATGCGAAAAAAACAAGAGCTTGACAACATGGGCTTAAGGTGCGGGGGGTGGGTACTAGCTACTGGGCGCATTAGGATCATAGAGGTCATAGAAGTATGGAGGGAGAGGAGCGTTCAGACCCACTTGAAGGTGGTAGAGATCAGCTTGTAGACGCGCCATCATGCTAGTGTTGTGCCAATATTTGCTCACGAACCCATCAAAATGGGACTAGGATACTCGGTTCTCACCCGAGAGACCCGGGTTCAAGTCCCTGGCAATGGCGCAAAAAACTTGACGCGACTAAGAATGTGTCTCTAAAGTGCGTTCTCTCTAGGCTCAAGTGCAAGCCTGTCGCGTTAATAATAAACACGGTAAATCGGGGATCATCTCCACTGGGAAATATGACGAGAAAATCGTGATGACGGAAGGAAATACGGTCAATCTAAATTCAACTCTAAGAAGAATGAAAAGATGATTGGTTCGTAATTAATCCTACTCAGTAAAAGGAAACTAGATTAAGACTACGAAACTAATGAATTAAGCAAGGATTAATAACTAAGAATGAAGTAATACACATGAAGAGAAAAACAAGTCAGGAATATAATCCCTTAACCCTAGTGTATTGCTAGTATAAAACTAATCTTAATTTTAAGTGATTAATCAGACTCAGTCTTTAGTATTCCCAAGCATTACGTATATGAGGTTCAAGCCCGCACATACGTAATCAGAGGACGAGTAAAGAGGTAACGCGATGGCTACACTCGCATTGCATTCTAAAGCATCCCGATTACCCTGAAGCAAACGAGATCCAAAGATCTACAATGGTTGTGTTCGCTACGCAATATAGTCTAATAAATCCTTAATTTTAGAGGATTAATTTCATACACATGCAACACTTACATCGGGTTGAGTTCATGCATCCCAACCCTAAAAAATCTAGCTGGACCTATTGAACCTAACTACGCATACATTAACTACGTTACATGTGAAAGAAATCATGATGAAAGTATAATGAAACATGAAAGAACAATAATAGAGAGAATGCAAATTAAATTAAAAATTATAATCAAACTCGAAATTAATTTATCTTGAAGCACCAAATCAAAACTATGCTCCTAAGATAATATCCTACTTTTCTCTCCCTCAAAAACTTTTCAAAACTGTATTTTCAAAGTCAATACAAAGACACAAATACGTTTTAGAAGAGTTTGTAACATAGTAGGACTCTTTGGACCAATCAGCATTTGAGGAGAATTTTGCATCTCAGACACCTCAAACTGGTTCGCAGGTACCCCGAACTGGTTCGCCTTGTGGTTAGGGAGAACTTGCTGGTTTGAGCCTTCTTCTTTTCATTTCCAACACTTTCATGTTTTCCTCCTTTCTTCTGTGGATTTTTCTTTAACTTCAAGGAGTCATAGCTCTTTCACCGTAGCTCAGATTTGTGAGCCGTCTTTTCCAGTTCTATCATTATTTCGAGCTCTTTAACTTTCTAGTGGGATCTACCTCTAGGATCAGGCTACAGAATTATGAAAATGCCCTTAAACTTTCCTTCCTTGCCTTTCCTTAATTGTTTCGATTTCTCTTTCGTACCGCTTGCATAATTTACCTGTAAAACATATAAGAGAAACACAAAACACAAAATACTTGCCAACGAAGGTTAGTAGCATAATTACGAGTTAAATCCATATCAATTGCACCGCTCGGGTTCACAAAGGTATCGAAATTAAGGGGACAAATATACAATATTTATGCCCGATCAACATCCTTCTTCGAGGGGGAAGATATGGATACTAGTAGCAATGGAGTGCTTTACAAAGTGGGATGAAGCGATACCCCTAAGAAGGGAAACATTAGGGCCGTGAGGAACTTCATCAGAGAATACATCATTTGTCATTTTGGGATTCCAAAGGTTATTCTCTCAGATAACGGAACCCCCTTCGTCAATTCAGAAGTAACAATGCTCACAGACAAGCACTCCATTATTCATCACACGTCAACGGTGGCATACCCAAAGGGAAACGATCAACCCGAAGCAACTAACAAAACCTTGGTTAATATTTTAGCTAAAATAATGGAGGATTTACCAGGATCGTGGGATGACAAGAGACCAGTTGTATTATGGGCCTATCGAACAACCAAGAGGAAGCCCACACGGTATACTGCGTTCTCCCTTATTTATGGGGCTGAGGCAATTCTATCGATATAGTTAGAAGTTCCCTCTGCTCGATATGCCTTGCGAAGTAGCATGCTCCCTCAGAATAGACATGTGCAGTTGGAGGCTGTGGATGAACACAGAGATAATGCGATGCAACATTTTCAAATGTATACGAAGTAACTCTCTAGGGCGTATGATAACTTGGTGAGACTAAGGAAGTTCATGGAGGGAGACCTTATTTTGAAGGAAGTAGGGAAGCACATCAGGGGGCTCCCTCTACCTAAGTTTGCAGCGAATGGGGAGGGACCTTTCATTATAAAAGAAGCTCATTATTCGGGTTATTGCTTAATTTCTAAGATAGAAGAAGACAAGCCATTCAAGATTAACCATAAATGGTTGAAAGTCTATCATGTATAAGCAATTAAGTTTAAACCATTATTGTATCTAGTTGTTGTTATGAATATAGAAGTCATTTTTTTAATACAACTCGAGTGGAGATGAAAGAATTGTAGGACTTCATAATATACGCAAACAGTTCTAGCACAAAGAGATGACGTGGGAAAATATACATCTTTTTCATTCATTCATAAACTTTGGGGCATTACAAAATTGAGATCTACTGGACAAGAATTACATAAGAAGAAGAAAAGGAAAATATATACAAAAGTTCATTTGCCTAAGAGGAACCACATGTCTGGAGTAGAGAAAAAATCTCCAGGAAGGCCCGAAGAAGCTGCTAGGTAAGACTGTTGGGCATTAGTAGAAACCTCCAATCTTATTTGCACTTGTGTACGCTCGATAAAGAGTTTCTCTTGTTTCAGTTTTTCCAAATGCAGAGCTTCTTCCATGTCCTCTACCTCTTTGTTGGAAGCTTCAAGAAGAGGTACTAGCTCAGCCAACTTAGCTTCTTCAGCCCGTTGTTCCTCGCAATGTTTCTGTAGCTGTTCCCTCTGATTGTCCAGTCGTTAGCTCTTCAAAGTCTTTAAATGTGCAATTAGACAGTCAAAACAGAAGTCATCTAGACCCAACTCCCTCAGATAGCCCAGGAATTGGTTGAGAAGAGGTCTAGTAACGTTCGTGGTAGGAGTGTTGACGATATCAGCAACAATAATCACCATGCCATGAAGCCTATGGCTCATTACGGGGATGTTGGAACACAGACAATCTACAGTGAAAGTTTTAAGATGGTGGCTTAAAAGCTACTCAATTACCAAACGATGGCTGGTAGGCATTTGAGGAGAACACTGAAGGACCATGAGGCAAAAGTCGTGAGGAGCTAAGTTGGGCAGAGGAGCCTCATAATTATATTCCCTATCAGCAGCAGCACCAGTCGCGGAACCTTAGTCATCGTGGCTAGAATTTTCCAAAATAGCGGGGTCCCAATGGGGTGAAGTAATGGGCGAAAGAACTGGTGGAGATTTCTCTCCGGTAAAAAAAAATTCACGAGCAACCTAAGAACAGGTGGAAGAAATAATGAGTTTATGGAAAAATCTTCACAAGCATTTTCATTGTTAAATCAGTGTTATAGGTGGAGTTTGCAAAAAGTCTTTGCAAGTATTTTCATTGTTAACTCACCGTTATAGGTGGAGTTTGTGAAAAATCTTAACAAGAGTTTTCATTATTAAGTCACCATTATAGGTGGAGTTTATGGAAAAATCTTAACAAGTGTTTTCATTGTTAAGTCACCGTTATAGGTGGAGTTTGAGAAAAATATTAAATAAGTGTTTTCATTGTTAAGTCACCATTATAGGTGGAGTTTGAGAAAAATCTTAATAAGTGTTTTCATTGATAAGTCACCATTATAGGTGGAGTTTACAAAAAAATTGAGAAATGGGACTCTTCTAGACTGTGCATTATCAAGAACAAAAGACAAATGATGAGAAACGAAGAGAATCTAGCGAAGGACCTCAGTAGTGGCTGGAGCAAGAACGGGGTTCACCAAGGAGGACATAACGTCGGGAACTGTTGGGGGTAGGCTTACTTCCTCAGAAGCCCCAACGACACCCTCAACTAAAAAAGCCTCAACGTCCGGTAAAGATCTTTCGCCAGCAAAAGGTACCAAGGCCAACATAGGCGTCTCACTGTAAGAGGACCTTTGAACTCCAAGGGATGCCGCAACGTTGGTAGATGCATAAGAACCACGATGCTTGACAAAAATATCAACCTTGGCTTTGGGAATATACAGACCACCAAGAGAATAGGGTGGGGCAAGATCGGGAGAAAAATGCAAAGATGAAGTTAAGTGTTAGAAATGGGGAATAAGTATAGAAGAAATGAGAAATACATCTAAGTACTACTTACTTCAGTTATGGTACCGAATAGGGGAACTGCAGTTAGGGGTCTCGTTAATACAGGGGGGAGAATAATGTTGGCTAACAAAGATGCCATTTAGACCTAAGGCATCCCAACATTTTAAGGTTCATCATGTTAAGCAGGAAAAAGCTGGAAGAGATGAAGGACATCAGACCTAATAGTGATTGATAATATTTTACCTCGGGGGAACTTTGTACAGCTGGAACGATGGGCAGAAGAACCTCGAGCTGGGTGATAATTCAGAGAAGGCTAGGGGAGTTGTCTTTAGTTGAGAAGAGATTCTCACAGATTCAACGGAATCACCCCCGTAGCAGTATCCTTTGCACATTGTGAGGACGAACGGTGAGAGTAAGTAATACCGATCATAGGGTAATGGGGAGGAGTTACATCGGTCTGAGAGGAACCGAAACATCCCCCCACGAAAGGGCTCACAGGGGGGATGGGTCTTTCTTCTTCAACCTCCTGCACCAAAGTTGTTAAGAGTTAAACATATGCAGCTTGCCTTAGAAAAAATATGAGTAAGAACAACAACACACATACATACCTTAGATTCAGAGGGAGAATAAGAGGATATAACCACTGGCGAAGGAGGAGGGGAGGAAGAAATAGAGGGAGCTAAGGGGAGATGTACATCTTGAGCTCGTTTCCTCTGGGACTTAGTACCCAGAGTCTTCTTCCTCACGCCCTCAACACCAGTACTTCGAGGAACCTTTGAACTTTTCCTTCTCTTTGACCCTGGTTCTGTTGGATCAACCAATATAGTGGGGAAGGCAGTAGAAGGAGGAACGACGAGAGCACATCGTTGAAACTTGATATTTATTCATTTCATCTCAGCCTGAACTTTCCTTCTCAACTCGTCACTCGTTTATGGAGACATAAGAGGAGGAACGAAGGCGATGGGGAATGCCTCCAAAGGAGTTTAAGACTTACACTTTGAGGAAGTCCAACCCTTGGACTTCCTAGTTCTTTTGGTTGGTGGTTGAGAAGGTCCTTCGCCAGAGGCTGCTTCGGTTCAAACCCCTTCACCAAAAATACCTCCAGAAGGGGCATGCTGTTTGGGTGTTGGGGCTTTTTTGGATTTTGGGTTAGTAGTGGGAATCATAGAGCAATGTAGAGGAAGCTCAGTGGGAGGTTCCTTGGTAATTTTTCTTAGAGGGAACTCAATGCCAAGAACGGAATTACCTTTCAGTCCTAGCTCCAGGGCAGAAAATGAAAGAACTGGGGGATACATGAGAGACCCTTGGATGAACTCAGAAATTTAGCCCAGCTGTCTCGACCAGTACTTCGTTACAAAAAAGGAGGTCACATCCCCTTGCCTCGTAATGCTCAGAATGATGACTCGCCCAACCATTGTAGAACTTACCCCCCACGTAGCAGTAAATGAGAACAGGGAACATGCTTTGCTGAAAGAGACTTTGGGGTGGGATAATTAGAAAATTGGGCGAGGAGCCCCCTGATCGAAGTCGAATTGACGACTGCATCGATTGGGATTATAATTCTCACTGGTGTATTCCCACTCAGTATAGGAAGGCAGGTACCCCAGTGAAAATAGAAGGACCACAGCTAGTGAAGGGTCTTCAACGATGAGGTCCAAAGTAGTTGCTTAGACCACCCTTTCTCCATGTTTGAAAAAACCCCAAGTATGGAGGAAGACCTCCTCTTTGTAAGGCCTCATCACAAAACTCCCAAATTGATAAATAATAGAGGTTAACTCCTTTCGACTTTGCCTCTTGTGACAAATGAAGGAGCGTGGAGGCAGAATTGCTCCCCTCGAAAGAGGGCGGTTGGTTTTGGCTGCTACATCGGGGAAACGAACATAAAGGAAGCTTGTCATAAGCACATAGTTGGCAAAGTTGGTCAGGTTATAATGACTAAGAGATCGTTCCATGTCAAAAAGGGTTCTATCAAGCCATGTGTAGAGTAATCCCTGGGCAATTGCAACCAGAGGAAGCTTGACACCCCGGGCCAAATGGAGGGATCTGTTGATGAGGTTCCTTCGAGGTTGGTCGTTAGGTTTCCCCGTTAAAAGGAAATGAGAGAGAATGACAAGGATGTAGGAAGTAAGTTCTAGTGATGTACCTTGACCAAGGGCAACCTCAGAAGGATCCTTGAAGAAATAGTTGATGAGAAAAGTGAAAGTGGTTTTGTTTGAAGAACCGATGCACCTTAGGCATATGCGGTCCAACTTCTAACGGTCAGTAGCCTCTTCGGTATTCAGGGCTTCATCAAAATAGGGCTCATGGCCTGTTGCCTCAAGGCACATAAGCTCACATACGTCTTCTAACATTATTGTAAACTTAACCCATGCAGCAATAAAGGTGTGAGTAGTAATATTCCAGCGAGACACCAGGACAGAAAGAGCAGCATTATTCTTGGATAGAGTAAACTCACCAAATCACTTGCCTCGATGAAGCCTAATTTTGGTCAGGGTATCAGTATGGGAACTCTGCATGTGGGACAGGTAGCGAAGTGAGCAGGAGAGCCTCCAGTCCCTTCGAAGTCAATATGGAACCACGAGAAGTTCCCTCCCTCAAGACGAAATCGTAGAGTCCCATCTGGAGGGAGAAAGCCCCAGTCAGCAAAACCTTCGTCTTCATCATCAAGCGTCATGGCATCACACTTAGCATTAAAAATGCAAGTTTAACAAAACCCAGCAAAATCATCACCCTTGCCGAATATAGGGTACCGACGGTAGAAACGCAGCTGGTCCTGGCGTGCGACAGTCAAAGAGATGGTAGCAGAGGTGGTGGCAACATGGGTGGCAAGTGGAGCACTAGTGGTAGACGTAGTAGGATTGCTTAAGGAGGCCATTGAATATGGCACTGAAGTATAAGAAAATCTTAGAAAAGGCACCAGAGAAGTAACAAGGGAGTGGCTAGAAAGTGAGGATGATTGCAGGGGAAAAGCTTGGCAACAATGGAGTTTTGGTAGAGTTTCTCTCTCTAAAGTAGACGAAGAAAGGATAAGTGTTTTGAAAAATAGACGTTTGAAATCTTTTAGCCCATCTTTTGAGTTTCCCACCACCACATGTTCAAAGCCGCCTATAATCATTTCAAATAGACACGTGGCACTTCGGGAAATGTCCTAACAGTTGGAAAGATAGCGTCACGCCATTAATGAAGTGACGCCTGAGGAGTAGAAAAGGTTTCCTTCTTAGGCAAGTTTGAGTTTCGGCACCAGAATTTTTGTCAGACATATCCAATAACTCCCAACGGTTTAAAAAAGCTACGATGTCCCCTCGTCATAAGCCCAAACGTTGTTTAAATTGTGACTCATCTACATCGGGGAGAATTTCTTCTTTTTCGAACATGGCGAAACGTTACAAGGGGGAATCTCACAAGTCACAAAGATAGGGGTAGTCCTAACGAAAAACTCAATGCCTACAGTTATACTACACAACAGTACAAATAGGAGAATTTCACTTCCTAGAGACAAAACGAGTATTTGAGAAAGTCAGCAGGTGTTTTGGGAGAATTCTAAATTAGCTAAGGAAGAAAAGCCAGAACGATTGAAGCTCAGTGAAAGGAAAAAGTTGCGATGTCCCCTTGCCCAAGCACCAATAAGCCGCAGCGCTTCGACTCAGGTACATCGAGGAGAATTTTACTTTTTTTTGCAGGCGTTAACGCAGTGGTTGTAACGAAGGAAAAGATGCCAGAATTTTTTCACACATAAAAGGTTCATCGGATTGAGAAGCTTTCGTACAAACATTTCTTATTTCCATAACAAATCTCTCCACGAAGGGGAAAACGTAGAAGGGTCTTAAAAGTAATCTTCAGATTAGAGATAATCCCCCCCCCATTAAGACAAAAGCGTTTGGGATTAAGGCATCATGGGAGCTCAAAGCGATGCAACTCATTAAGGTAGCAAGTTGACTTAAAGCAATGTAGCTCAATGTGGTGGCCCAGAGGGACATTCCAGCGAAGAAAAAGAATGAGATAGCTCGTTCATTAGTCCTGCTGTTTAATTTAGTCTTGTTGTATCTTTTATTTATATTGACTATGAGCTATAACAATTGTAATGATGTAACAAGAATAATTTTGTGTGAGGTCGCACGGTACTCGCGAGAGACCAGGATTGGCAGGGCCTGTGAGAGATTTCATTCTCTATCGAACGACCTCGCTGCGGGGATTTTAGAGGGACTTGGTTTGGAGGATTGAGAAGTGGGGCACCGTTGGGTCTTATCCTGACCATCTTAGTTACACCTGGTAAACCATCGAAGAACCCTAATTGTGGAACCTCGAGCGAAGCAACTTTGAGTTCCATCGGGTGTTGCATTGTGAACCAAACAACCCTCTACTTAATGTCACATCCACCATATGTGATGTCACTAGCCAGCAAGGCAATGTCAAATCTTCACTTAAGTAAACAACCATGGTATTTGGGGTTTTCAGGCAGTTGGTGAGTCACCTCTATGACGACAGTCCCCTGACACACAGTGGTTAGACAAAAGACATGTCTTGGAATTTAATGTTTACGACGTGGAGCTAACTAGTGCATCAGACATTTAATGTTTATGACATAAAGTATGAGGGATGTCTTTCACAGTCTTTAATGACTGAGTTACCTAGAGAGTGGTGTGGGGGCTATTTAAGGGCCCCAACCACCTCTGTGGAAGGGATGTTCTTTTTGGAAATTCAGAAGTTATTACTAGAGAGAATATACACCAGAGAGAGATTTATTACAAACCAAAGAGTTTGTTGACCCACCATTGTCATTTATTACGAAGCTTTTAATACTTGACAGAGATTGTTGAGGGTGGTTGGGGTGTTAGGCTGCCTTCCAAGGTGTATCTAGGGTGCTCATTTTCTCTCTCCCTATAAGCGAAGTTTCTTCTAAGTTCATTATTATATTTCGAGTTATACACGAGAGATTTGTGAGTTCAAACTGAGTTTATCTTCACTAATTTGTGTTTGCGTGTCCTGACGTTAATCAATAGTGTTGCCATTTAACTTATCATCACTGTACTCAAAAGGGTTTACGCCTCCATCTAATCTAAATTACCCTCTTACAAACTTTATGAAATCGAGGTTGGAATTAAAATAAACAAAGGTTGTTTTTAGCATTTTGAACTTTTTCTCAATTTGAATTATGCCTTAAAACAATGGATTTTAGCCTTGATTTGAACCGTTTTAACTTCGAATTTGATTGAAATCGTAAAACCTTATAATCCAATTGCGAATTGTGAGAGTTTGATCCCAATTTGTGTGAAATTTGACATTTTTTGAATTTTTGGGATTTGGGGTAGTCTTGTTAATTTGTGGGATTTGATGGATTTTACGATTTGTTTAGTGTTGGTTTGTAATTGGTTGTTGTTAGCGAGGATTTGTAAGGGCTGGGTGTGTTTTAGGCTGGAAATTGGATGTTTGGTTTAGATTTGGGGTTAGTTTGTGCGTAGAACATGTGTTGTTGCGCGTAGCGCGTTCTTGGTTAGAAAATTTGGGGTTTGGAGGTTTGAATGTATCCCACTATCTACTAAATAAATTTAGGTGTTTGTTTCTCGGGGGCTTAACCTTTTACCAATGGTCGTGGCATTTGTTCATCTTAGTTGCCTTATGAATTTTTCCACGGATATTAGTGGATGTTTGTACTAAATTTCGTACTCTAGTTGGGGCCTTGTCTAGTTAGTTATGGTCTAGGACCAAAAATTTTGTTTTGACATGTGATGATATGAACTTTTTTATAGTTAACTTGAACCTACACACTTTTATTTGAATATTTTTGTTGTCTTGTAAGTTAGATCGTGGTATTTTCAAGCTTTGGTTTATATTGACTGTATGTTCCATGGACCTATAAAATTAACTTCCTCTTATGACCTTAAGTCTATAGCTTATTTTGCTAGTGCCCAACCTTAAACATAGGATTCCGTAGCTTTAGGTGTTTTGAGTCACAATCTCAAACATATGAGTATTTGGCCTCAGGTGTTTTTTTAGTCTTGTCGAGATTATTGAGAGTTTAGTTATGGATTTTGCCAAAAAAATATACCCTTGTCTTTAGTATCCATAGTTTTGTATGTTGTTGTGACCTTTGTGAATGAGGTCGTGGTCCTTGAAAATTCACGTAGTTACCTTATATTTTTTTCATAATGTTCATGGTCCTCTATCTGTGGAGATTTATGATTGTATAGATACTTTTTGTGACCTTATGCATTGGAATACCTGGGAGTACTAGTAAGATTTTTGGAAAAGACACCATGGTCTACCTTCTCTCGCATGTTGAATATAAAACCCTTAAAGAGCAGTGGACATTGTAAACTTTTAGATTGCCCAACCTGTGTATGTGTTGACATTAAGTCCACATATTTCGTTGACTTTAAGGACTCTATGGAGACTGTGGAGGCTAGCCATAGAGATGAGGAGGTCACTATTTCAATGAACAATCAAACACTAGTTGAAGTAAAGTCCATGGAGAATCCCACAACTCCTAGTGAACAAGTTCAAACCACCGTGACGATAAGGAATACTGAAGTTGGGACTTCAGGTCACGTCACTAAATTAGAGAGGGAACCCGTGGCCTTAAATTACCCTTTAATTATGACTAAAGAGTGGTTGGTTAGTTTGTCTAAGGCCTATGACATTTTCAAAGGGACTATATGCATTGTTCCCTTTGCGGACTAAAGAGCATGTTCTGAGGTCCCTGATGATAGAGTTTGCTGTCAGTTCCAGTTCTAGGTAGGAAAACTATCAAAGTAATGAACCTAGCCCCAAACCAAGTTAATTTAAATTAGGGGAGGGCTATCATGGAAACTTTGGTTTTCTAGAAGTAGAAGTTCAATTAGGACATAACTGTTGCAGAGTTCTTCGACTACTACAGGCTAAAGGAGGACACTGTGAACAATCCATATATGGATATATGGATATATGGAGTGACGATAAATATCTTATGACTAACAATCCTTCCATTATAAATAGGCTATAAAGGCACATAGCTCTTTATCTACGGGGACAACTAGGAAACACACTTTATAAAAATCGAGCGAGATAAATACAATAAGATTCTGCATTCTTGGGATCATCCTCCTTAGAAGGTAAAACAAAGTTTTTTATGAGGTCTTAGCCTAATTTTAGTATTTTTCAATTAATAATTACTTGCTTTTGTTTTTTTCTTCGATCTATGCATGCTTGACTCTCTCAAAACATCAAAGGAAAAGAATTAAGGTTGTGATAGTTATATTTGATAACAAGAAGGACGTTACTTCCATAGTCACCTTGTGAGCCTTGTACATGTTTAGTTACTACCTAAGTCATATGGAACCTACCAGAGTGTTGATGTAAAAAATTAGATTATTTCTAATTATTTAATCACAGATAAATATAAATGAGACAAAGAATTTTAAAGTGGTTCAGCCTTATAAGAATGGCGTACGTCCACTGTTTTCTGTTATTGCCAAGTGTTTTGGAATTCTCGATATCTAATTCTATCAAGAAAATCCAGTCCCTTTGAATGAGGGTGATACAATGTATTTATAGCCCTTAGGCTGTACGTGTGAAAGGGTAAACAATTAATGCCCTTTAAGAGTATACGTCTGTATGATAAGCATTCAATGAATAGTTAAACTATTGATTATCTGGCAATCAATGCTGTGGCCGAGATGCATCTCGGACTGCCTTAGTTGCTCGTCGTTCAGGAGTTCCTCGGAGTGTTGGAGTTCCTCGGAGTACACTTGCTTCTCGGAGAGAGTATGACTTGGTCGGGGAAATAAACTTCCTCGTTGCTATTGTGCCACGTAGATCGACACGTGTCTTCTTATTATTCGTCTATATCAACATACTAATTTTGGTATCAACAGAAGCCCCCAATGTTTCATATTTCAAACTTTGAGGAATATGGAACATTCTTTCTCGGTATATGGCAATATATAATGACCTTCCTGGTTTTTAGGAGCATTTTCTCCGTATTCGAATGTCCTTCCAAATTCGCAGAATCCGCCTTTTTGAATTTTTATAAGCGCTTCGATCTTCGCGCACTTTTTGTCCTTTTAGCCGCCGATAGCGTAATAGTTTCTTTTTTGTAATCATTTCTTTCGCCATTTCCCAAGGCAAAGTATTTAAGCTTCATAGGCAATCCCATCGTCTTCTACCTTTTCCAATTTCTGCTTTCGAGTTTTCCATAGTCTTTCTCTCTCTTGTGCGTTCATCCTTTTCTTCGTTCGTTGTCAACAGATCTCCTTTTTTCCTGTAAGATCTTCTTCCTTCTTCTTTATTTCTTTTATTCTCCATGGTTTATGTTATTGAATCTCTTGAGAAATTCCGTTCTGATTTTTCTATTCCATCTTGGGTAACTCTGGAGGATCTTTCTGAGCCTTCAAATTATTTTCGTTTGGCTGAGGGACATTGGTTCCCCAGCCTCTTTATTGCTGAATGTGGATTTTCTTTTCCACCAAACCCTTTGTGCTTAGAGTTCTGTCATTATTTCGATGTTGTTCCTGCAAAAATAGCCCCCAACACATGGAGAATAGTTAATGGGGTGTATAGGTTAAATCAAACTCACGGAACCCGTATAGGAATTCCTGAGATTATGCATTATTATAGATGGGCTGTTCTAGATAATGTTTTTTTATTTAAAACTAGATTTTTGAATAGGGCTTTAGTAGTCAACCTCCCTGATGCCAATAGGGATTATTTTGAACATGGGGTAGTTATAAAAAATTGGCAACATGCCCCTTTGATTGGAGATGAAGTATATCAAGGTCCTAGATGCCCTTCATATGGCAATGGGATAGGTTATTTTCATTTTATTTTATTTTTGAAATTATGATTTCATTATGTTTGATAAAATGTGTGACTGATATTTCACTATGTATTTGTTTGCAGTTGACAGCAAAAGAAAGACTCCAAAAGAATCAGAAGTAAATATTAAGCATTGGAAACTTATCTGGAGTTTGCATCAGAAAGTTGCAGACGAACATATTAGGTCTGCTTCATACTTTTTACAGTACAGGAGCTATACATCATCCTTCATTGCTCGTCCTGTGGTCAGCACTAGTGATCCAGTGTCAGTTCCCGAGGACTCTTCTCCAGAATCTCACATTCCTCTGAGTCAGAAAATGGGCAAAAGAAGAGTTCCTACTATTTTTGAAGAGGCTACCTCTGCGGGAGAGGGTAAAAGAAGCAAGACTGGCGTCCTAAAGGGGACAAAGAAAGTAGATGCTGCCCCTTCTGTTGCTCCTCAGAAAGCTGCCGAGAAGCACCCAGTGGCTCCGAGAAATAAAGATTTTCCTAAGGAAGTGATCATAATATCCCTAACCAAGAGTTCTTCCTTGGTTGAATCTGATGCAGTACCACTGAAGAAATCCTCCTCGGTCAATTTGGCTGAAACCATCCCCCAGCTCCAAGTTAATGGAGCTGGTGTTCTAACTATTATTCCTCCGAGCTCTGCTATGAGCTCGGTGAAGACTTGGACCATTCTTGAAGTCCAAGGAATTGAGGAGAATATGTCTAGGGATATGCTTACAGCCCTGGCTACTCGCCACATTGCCTCAGTAAGTTTTTCTTATTCTGAATTTTCTTTCTTTCCATCAATACATGTATTTCTTTGCTGACTTATCGTTATCTCCTTTTTTCAGTTGGTGAGTTGCTTTAACACCATTGTGAAGAAGGATGAAGCGATCAAGGATTCTAGCTCCTCATCCAGAGTGGAGGATTCTTTATTGGGATTGACCAAATCTTTGAGGGATTCTCGTCAAAGTATGATGAGGATAGGGCTAATTGGGAGAAGAAGTTGGCTGCAGTTGAGGCAGAGAAGGTGCAGCTCATTGAAGTTTCCAAGGGTTTGGAGAATAAAGTGAAATATTTGGAGAGAGAGAACAAGAAGTATGCCGAGAAGCTCACGAACTTTGGGGAGCTTGAAAATAAATTTAAATTGGCTGAGGAAGAGCTAACCCTTCTGCGAGAAGTAAATCGCCAGAAGGAGGAGGGGGAAGTTAAACTGAAAGCCACCGAGGATCTTTTATCTGAGAAGCTCTCCTCGGAGAAAATAAAAAGAAAGATGGCAGTAAAGAAGTCCTTTAACACTGGCTGGGACAAAGGATGGAACAAGGGGGTAGCAGCCATGATGTCCTAAGTGTAATATGGGAGTCTTAAATACTTTCGAGATGGTTGGGTTGCTGCATTGCAAGAATTGAAGGTTGACGAGGACTCTGAGCTATTTCAACATCATCTTCCTGGTCCCCTTCCTAAAATTGAAGATGAGGAAGAAGACGAAGCTGTATCCGAGGAGTCTTCAATGGCAGTGGGTGATCAAGTCCTTGCCTCACAACCTATTCAGACAGTCACCAAGGAGCCTTCGTCTTTTCCTGCTCCACCTGAACAAGTTCCAGCTCATGCAATCCAAATTATTGTTCCCACCGAGCAACCAAGCTCCTCGTCCCAGCCTCCCGAGAAAGTCTTGGGAGACAAGGAAAAGGTGTGAAGTTTGTTCGGTATTTGTTTTATTTTCTTTTATCACTTGTACTCTGTACTCTGAACACTGTACTCCTTTCTATGACGTAATAAAAAATCACCTTTTCTGTCCCTCTATGTTGTTGATGTTCTGTCTGCTTTTCTATTAAATCTTGCCTTCTCTTCTTTACTAGTTTATGGCTAGAATGGAATTGCTGTCTGCCCATGACACAACTCTGCTTTGACAATGTAATGATTATTTTAAGGCTGGCCACACTGACTTGGACAATTCCCAGATTATAGAGATTCTTGGTCGAGATGCTTCAGACCAAGCAGTGGAGGCATATCAATACTTGAAATGTCTTCTTAATCGTGTTGTAACCAACAATGTGGCTTATTACGAAATGATTGAAGACTTGCAAGGTACTCTCGATGAACTTCAACAGCAGTATAAAGAGTCTTCAGCTCTTTTGCACGAAGGGTATGAGAAGAAAATCAAACAACTTAGTGCTGAAAAAGGCTACGACAAGATGCTTGCTGGCTATGAAGTGAGAGAGAGAACATTGAAAGCAGATGTCGAAGGGCACATGCAAATCACTGAGCTATTGGAACAAGAAAACAACAATCTGCAAAAGAACTAGCTCAGCTGAGGTTTTCTGCTTCATCTTCCACTGCCTTGGTACCGATCACCAATGAAGGATTCTCATTTTTAGAAGTGGAAAATGCCAAGTTGCGAGAAGAGTTAGAGGCTTTGAGAAGAGCTGGGCCTTCTACTGCTATTCGGGGACGAGGAAGAGGTTCTCGTGGACGAGGAAGAGTTGCTCAGAATGTTAACGAGGAACAAAGTACTCAACCTGCTCGGGGACGACCAAGAGTTCTTCGTCTTACTATTGAAGAAGCTCGTACTCAATCAGCGTTGGAAAACCAAGCATTCTAATTGATGGCAAAAAATCAAGCCTTGTCTGAACTGTCCAAGAAAGTCCAAACTTTGGAGGATCAACTTGCTGCGACGAAGTCTGCTTTGGATCATATGGATATTTTTGCCAGAAACCTTCATGAGCAGTTAGAGAGACTAATTTTCCAATTCCATAAACAACCTCGTGAATTCTGGATGGCAGGCTACAATGAGGCCCTTTTTCACTTGAATGATCATATTGAAAATGCTAATAATGAAGGCTACAAACAGGGATGGTTGAACGCCCCGAGTGTATTGAAACTAGAGCAAGGTCATTATTTATGGGATTACCATGCTCCTGGGTTGCTCGATCTACCAATTCTGCCCTTCAAGCTTGACATGAGCTGGATCCCTGCTCGGGCCATTCCTCGTTGTTTGATCTCCAAGTATCTTGGTGACTATGCCCTTCATTCACAGGTAGAATTATCTCGTCCTGAGCATTTACTGGATACACCTTCAATAATGAATGTCAGAATGCTTCGAGATCTTAACTTCATTAATTCTCCCCTTTGCCTGAAAGATCCTCCTGCAGGCGAGGAGCCTATTTCAAAAGTAGAAGGGAAAAGACCAGTAGAATAGGAAATTCTGATGTAATAATTAGTACACAATTTAATATCAATGTAATAAATTTGTGTAATTCATTTTGAATTCAATGAAAGAGTTTCATTTTTGTTCGCAAATTTGTATTGCTATTGTCTTGTATTTGTCAAACACTTTATATTTGTGCTTGCATAACAATATCGTGTGGTTCATCGACCAAAAAAGTTACAAGTATCAGTAATGTTGCTCAATCACCTAGTAATAAAGTAGTGAGTATAAAAATGTTGAAAATTTTTCCAACCAACCAAGGTTGTTAAATTGTGCTTGTCGACCAACTACAGTTAGTGGGTTTTTATCCCCGACCAGTCATACTTGGTACAATTTGGAATATTTTCTCCTCGTCGACCAACTACAGTTAGTGGGTTTTTATCCCCGACCAACCATACTTGGTACAGTTTGGAATATTTTGTATTTTCTAGAATAATCTTACCTTCCGACCAACATAAGTTGGTATTTCAGAGCATATCTTGTTTCCTAACCAAACACGTTGGCATTTTTAGGAATGTTGTTCTCGCCTTTTCACCAACCGGAGTTGGTCTGAGTTCGAACTATCATGTCCACTTGCCCTTTTACCAAAATTGGTCTGAGCCAGTGTCAGCCTCCTAACTAAAGGATTATGGTTTCCTAACCAACCGGAGCTGGTATTTTTAGGAATGTCGTGTTCTCGCCCTTTTAGCAACCGGAATTGGTCTGAGCTCGAACTATCATAGTTTGTAGTGTGTAACACTAGTATTCCTCGAAACACTTTCAATAAAAGGAGAGAAGATGGCGAAATATCATCATTTTATTCATATTGATGGAACTGCTTTACATTTTACATCACTGATAATACTTGCGTAGGTGTTCAGCATTCCATGCATTCAAAAATTCCTCTCCTTCTAAAGTCGCTTATTCGGTAAGTTCCTGGTCGAACAACTTCTGTAACTCGGTAAGGTCCATGCTAGTTTTCTTCCAATTTATTGTGCTTCTGAATGACCTTCTTTAGCACGTAATCTCCTTCTTTTAAGTCGCATTTCTTCACCCTCTTGTTGTAGAACAGAGTTATTTGTTGTTGGTAAGCAGCATTCCTAATGGCTGCCTCTTCTCTAACCTCCTCGAGCATGTCTAAATCTAATCTTCTCATTAAGTCGCTGACTGGGGAATTGAAATTCAGCACTCTGTGTGTTGGAAGACCCAACTCGGCAGGTATTACGGCCTCACTTCCAAATGCCAGCATATATGGTGATTCTCCAGTTGCTGCTCGGGGGGTTGTTCGGTAAGCCCACAATACTTACTGTAGCTCATTAATCCAATTAGCTTTAGCCTCACTTAGCCTCTTCTTCAAACCATTTAGTAATGTTCTATTCGTCACTTCAGTCTGTCCATTTCTTTGAGGATGGCCTGATGCTGAATGAACCTTCAAAATGTTTGACTGATGACAATAGGCGGCAAACTCCTCGTTATAAAATTGTGTTCCATGGTCTGTGATGAAGGCATGAGGGAGACCATATCGGCAGATGATGTTCTTCCAAACGAACTGGTACACCTTCTCGTATGTCATATAAATAAGTGGCTCAACTTCACCCCACTTAGTAAAATAATCCACTGCGACGACGAGGTACTTGAATCTTCCTCGGGGCGTTGGAAGTGGTCCAACCAAATTAATTCCCCACATGGCAAATGGCTAAGGGGAAGTTATTGGTGTCAACAATGCTTGTGGAGTTCGTCGGATGGAGGAAAAACGTTGGCATTTATCACATCTCTTAGCATAGGCTATACAATCAGCCCTCATCGTTGGCCAGTAGTATCCTTGCGTCATCACCCTTTGCAAAAGTGTCCTACCTGGTACATGGGCTCCACAGGACCCTTCATGGATCTCTTCAATCAATTCTTTCACCTCGGAGGGATGTACACATCTTTGCAAACCTGCCATAATTCCTCGTCTATACAAAACACCATTAGTTAGTACATACCGAGCAACTTTAAACTTTAATTTCTTGGCAGCGAGCTTATCCTCCGGTAATTCTCCCTCCTCAATATATGCCCTGATGGGATCCATCCAAGATGGTCCTAAATCAAGGGTAATAATATTCATCGTCAGGTCTTCATCTATGCTCCGACTTTCTAATACTTCAATTGGTATCGTTCTTCGCAGCTCGGTACGAGTAGCTGATGCTAGTCGGTCCAGTGCGTCTTCTCGTGCATTCTCCATTCTTGGTATTCTGATCAACTGAAGGGCATCAAATTCTCCAACAACTCCATCACCTTTGCATGATACTTGAACATTAATTCTCCTTTAACTGCATATGTTCCCATCATCTGATTCACAATTAATTGAGAATCACTGAATACCATCACTTGTTGTGCTTCCATAATCTTTGCTAAATTAAGACCTGCTATCATGGCCTCATACTCAGCCTCATTATTGGAAGCTTTGAATTGGAATCGCAGGGCGTATTCCATGTCAATCTCGTCTGGGGTGTTCAAAATAATCCCTGCTCCACAACCTGTTGTGCAAGATGACCCATCTGCATATAATCTCAATGTAGGTAACTCGTCTTTAAATTTCTTATCTGACAAAGTTCCTCGGTGAAATATTTGTTGTTTCCTTTCATCCTCCCCTGATATTTCTTGCCCCTCGTCGATCATCTCTTCTCTCCCTTTTACCAACCGGAGTTGGTCTGAGCTCGAATTTGATGATCCTTCAATATCCACAAGCCCTTTTACCAACCGAAGTTGGTCTGAGCTTGTGTTTGTTGATCCTGTAACATCCACAGGTTGATCATCGAGCAACTTTTGTTCCTCGGGGGTATCAGGATAAGTAAACTCTGCTATAAAATCTGCTACAGCTTGCCCTTTTAATGATGATCTGGGTTCATACACAATATCATATTCACCGAGCTCTATTGCCCAGTACATCAGTCTCCCTGATTTTTCTGGCTTATGAAGGGCTTGTCTCAATGGCATGTCGGTATACACGACGATGGTATTGGCCTGGAAATATGGCCTCATTCTTCTACTTGCCTCAATTAATGCTAATGCCAATTTTTCCAGCTTTGGGTACCTGATCTCTGCACCTCGGAAATCCTTGTGTAATAAATTGTCTTCTGGACTCCATTCTCCATTCTGATCAATGCCGAGCTGACTGCATTCTCTGATACTTCCAGGTACAAGTACAACTTTTCTCCCATTACTGGCCTGGATAACAGTGGAGGTTCTCCCAAATATTTCTTCAAGTCTTGAAAGGCTTTTTCACATTCATCATTCCACTCGAAAGTTTTTCGAAGTGTTTTGAAGAATGGGAGTCATCTATCAGTTGATCGGGATACAAATCTGTTGAGCGCTGCAACTCGTCCTGTAAGACTCTGCACCTCTTTCTTCGTCGTTGGAGATCAAAACCCTAAAAGAGCTTTGATCTTTTCTGGATTTGCCTCAATGCCTCGCTAGTTGACAATGTACCCGAGGAACATTCCTTCTCGTACTCCAAATGTGCACTTCGTCGGGTTGAGCTTCATTTGGTATTTATCCAGTTGATCAAAGGTCTGACCTAAGTCAACTAGATGATCAGCAACTTTTTTTCTCTTTTTCAGCATATCATCGACATAGACTTCCATATTGGAACTGATTTGTTCGGCAAAAACCTTGTTCATCAGGCGCTGGTATGTCGCTCCTGCATTTTTCAAACCAAAGGGCATAACATTATAACAATAAGTTCCCCTAGGGGTAATAAAAGAAGTACTTTCCCTATCTTCAGGTTTCATTTCGATCTGGTTATAGCCAGAGTAAGCATCCATGAAGCTGAGCAGCTCGTGTCCCGAGGTAGCATCCACTAGTTGATCAATTCTGGGCAATGGAAAGTGATCCTTTGGGCATGCCTTGTTGAGATCGGTGAAATCAACACACGTTCTCCATTTATTGTTTTTCTTCTTTACCATCACCAAATTTGCTAACCAGTCTGGATGTTTCACATCTTCAATGAATTGGGCTTTCTGGAGCTTCTCGACCTCCTCTTGTATAGCTTGATTCTTCTCGGGACTAAATACTCTTCTTCTCTGCTTTATAGGCTTGATCTCCTTATTCACATTGAGCTCATGACATAAGAAGTTTGGATCTATTCCTGGCATGTCTTCATGACTCCATGCAAAAGTTTTCTTTCTGTTTCTCAAGAAAGTTATCAACTCCTGTTTTATTGAAGCATCCAACGTTGAACCTATCTGGGTTATTCGTTCAGGGTGTTCGTCGTCCAGAATAACATTTTCTGTAGATTCCACCACCTGGCCTTTTACAAGTTGGGATTCATCTCTGGGATCCAGTGTTTCAATTTTTCTGTACCCTCATCCACCTGGTAGGTAGTAGTCTTCAAGCTCCTCTTGCTCGGCAGATGAATAATAGCATTCCCGAGCAACTTTTTGATCACCTTTCACAACTCCTACTCCAAAATTTATTGGGAATTTTAAGCACTGATGTACTGTAGATGGAACTGCTTCGAACTTTTTCAAACCAACTCTTCCCATGATGATATTGTAAGCTGATTGCACATTCTTATCCATCACAAAGAAGCGTATTCTTTCTGTTCGACAAGCAGGCCAAGTTATAATGAATATATCCAACTTGATCGTCCCAAGTGGAGAAACCTCCTCTCCAGCAAAACCTAGGAGAGGTTTGTGATAAGGCTCCAATTGAGATAATTTTAAATTTAAACTGTCAAAGCATGAGTAGAACCTGATGTCTGCCGAACTACCATTATCTACCAGAACCCTAGAAATCACTACTTCTTTCATCCTCATTTTGATCACCAAAGGGTCGTCGTGAGGGTAAAGAACACCTGCAAGGTCATTTTTTGAAAAACCAATGACTAGCTTCTCTTTGTTTATCTTCCTCGGGCGATCCTCCTCAGCCAAATTTATCCGTTGAATGTATGAGCAAGCCTGAGCCTCACCGAGGTAAGCTTTTCTTTCTGCAGTAAGATCTCCTCCTCCTGCATCTCCACCTGTAATAACATTATAATCAAATGTTCCAAAATGTATTGAAAATACCTCGCGTTCTAGTTGCCTTGGTCTTTTGGGAAGATCGGGGGTCATCCTTTGTATCATCTTCATGATTTCTTTTCCTATTTTCTTCTGCCCGACGAGGAGATCTAGACCTCTCTCTTGCTCGGTTTTTATTTCCTCTTTCATTTCTACGATCAACATACTTTGACAAGTTTCCTCGTCTAATGAGCGTTTCAATCTCATTCTAGAGGGCTATGAAATTTTTAGTCATATGACCATGATCCTTATGAAACTCGCAATATTTATCCCTATTTCTTTTGTCAGGGTCTGACTTCAGTTTCTTTGGCCACCTTATCTCCTCGTTATTCTTGATTTCTTCCAAGACATGATTAATACCTATTTTTAAAGGAGTATAATTATTGAATTTCTTCAGGACTTCCCATGACGACTTATTATTTTTGGAATGCTTGTCACCTCCATTGCCCTTATGCTCTTTCTTCTTAGATTTTTCGACTTCCACCTTGGTTTCTTTATCCATATTCTTCTTCGCAGCCATAGCCTCCTCGGCATTCATGATTTTGGCTGCTTTTGCCATCAACTCTGACATAGTTGTAGGTGGATCTTTGGCCAAAGTGTAATACAATTTGTTAGGCAACAACCCACTCATCAAGGCAGTGATTGCTGTCTTTTCTTCATAATCTATGACTTCCAGCTTCTCGTTATTGAAACGATTTATGTAATCTCTAGTACTCTCACTAGATTTTTGTCTAACACTTAACAAGTGTGCTACCCGTTTTACTGGCTTTGCTCCAAAACAGAAATTGTCGATGAACAACTCGGCCAATTGAAAGAAAGTTGAAATCTTACCCCGAGGAAGATTGTTGTACCATATCTGGGCAGATCCAGTAAGAGTTCCTGAGAATGCTCTGCATCTCATCTCGTCAGGGACAACATAGATGTCGGCAGCAACTTTATATTGCTCTATGTGCAGAACAGGATCCGTCTTTCCATCATATTTGAGGGTTACCACAGGGGCTTTAAACTTTGACGGGGTAGGAAAATCCACAATGGCCTGGACAAAAGGTGTACCTTGAACAAAAGTTCGTTGTAGGGGATTCTTCGTCTTAGCCATTTCTCCCAATCTATCCTCCAACCGCTGAATGGAACCTTTCCACGCATCATTGCCTTCCTCGGGCTTATTAGTTCGAGAAATTGATTGTTCTGACGTGGCCTCCTGAGATCTATCTTGACGAGCAACCGGTCGTGATTGTGTTGATCCCTCTCTTAGATCTGATGGTTGTCGAAAACTCCTCGACATGGTCTTAGGTGGACTCCTATTCCTCCTAGGGCCTAATCGGATGAAAGGAGATACCCTGCTCAATCTTTCCAAGGCACTGGGTCTCTGTGGAGAGAGATTGATACGTTGCTCAGTATCTGTAGCCCGTATTGATGAAGTTCGCCCAGGTTGATAAGAGAAATCATCAGATTCCTCATTACGATATGACTCAGTACGTCTGGATCATGAAGAAAGTAAATAAGTTTGTCTCTGACCACTTCTCTATCCTGAATGTGCAGGTACTCCGCCATGAAGGGTTTGTATGAGTTGCCGCATTGTTTCTTGCATGGCGATTTGTCCTTGAGCCAGATTCATCATAATTCCAGCTAGATCTGGAGCAGTTGATGGTGTAGAGGGATTTAGAGGATTCCCAACGTTCCCAACATTTCGATTACTGGATTTAGTATTATCTGCCATTGATGATGAATGATTTTTGGTGAAAAACGATAACAACAGTCATTTCCCACAGACGGCGCCAATCTGTTGATGTAAAAAATTAGATTGTTTTTAATTATTTAATCACAGATAAATATAAATGAGACAAAGAATTTTAAAGTGGTTCAGCCTTATAAGAATGGCCTACGTCCACTGTTTTCTGTTATTGCCAAGTGTTTTGGAATTCTCGATATCTAATTCTATCAAGAAAATCCAGTCCCTTTGAATGAGGGTGATACAATGTATTTATATCCCTTAGGCTGTACATGTGAAAGGGTAAACAATTAATGCCCTTTAAGAGTATACGTCTGTATGATAAGCATTCAATAAATAGTTGAACTGTTGATTATCTGGCAATCAATGCTGTGGCCGAGATGCAGCTCGGACCGCCTTAGTTGCTCATCGTTCAGGAGTTCCTCGGAGTGTTGGAGTTCCTCGGAGTACACTTGCTGCTCGGAGTGAGTATGACTTGGTCGGGGAAATAAACTTCCTCGTTGCTATTGTGCCACATAGATCAACATGTGTCTTCTTATTATTCGTCTATATCAGCATACTAATTTTGGTATCAACACAGAGTATCTCTGGAGGCGAGGATTTTCTTTTTTAAGGGCGTGGCCTATTTTGTTAAATTTATTTTTCTAGTGTCCGTGGATTTTTTCATCATTTTACTAATATTATCTTGCTGACTACTACAGAAGGCGAGCCAATCATGGATATTAATAAAGAGCTAATTATTTCCCAGCTTGATGAGTTGGAGGGAAACATCCATAACCCGAACCAGGCCCTCCAAAATACCAAGCATAAGAAAAGAAAAATGAATGCGGACAAGAATGCTTATCTCATGACTGAGGACCCAACTGAGTCCATAGTCGATGCCTTTATCATGCCTTAAGTAGATAATGTTGCAGCCATAAGTGTCGACATGAGTGCAACTTCTCCCACTATTTGGGGAGAAAGATAGGACAAAGCACTATAAGCATATTAATTGAATCATATTCCTCCATAACTAAGTCCTCCATCCAATGAAAATCTATAACCCCCACCAGTAGGGTTTTTCTTTCGCGGACAAGGCCACATGTTAGACCAATTAACAATGAGTCTCCTTGGGATACTGAGGCCACCCCACTCTCAGTGATGAAAGGTGTTTCTAAATCCTCTAACCTCAAACGTCTGTTTGAGGATGATAATGAGGAATTGGAAATTTTCCAACTTTAATGCCTTCTTAGGGTAAGCACACATATCAACAACCTTTATTTTATGGGTTTTGTATATTTTTTTTAACTTCATTATTTTGTTTTTCTCTTAGCTACTGACGTTACGATGAGTCAGAGGTCTAAGTATGAAAACATATATAATAACCATAAGGTCATGGAGACTACTCACCAGAGTGAGGTGGAAAAAGACAAGTCTTTCTCATTTGAAGCTGGGAAGAAGTACGTTGTTGCATCTTTTAAAGTTGTGAGTCTTAAGGTCGTTATTAAGTTGGAGGCTACCGAAAAAGCCAAAAGAGATGCTGAGGGAAACTTTAGATAGGCCGCAGATTACCTCGAGGCAATATATACAAAATTTGTTGAAGATGCCAAATAGGCCACGATTGGTGAAAAGAAGGTTGGCAACCTCGAGGCACAAATTTTCTCTTTAATAGAAATACATGTCTTGGTTATGCAAAAGATGGACGATGATCATGCCGCGGCACTAGGGAATGCTACCAAAAACATTATGGCTTATTTTAAGTCTTTTAACAATTTCTAACTTGGGAAAATCAAGGCTTATATCCACTGCTATAAAGAAATAAGACACAAATTTTCCAAGAATTTTCCTAAAGCCAAGGATGACATTTTTGCTTGGAGGTTATCTGATGCTGAGCACACTCTGTGCAAAACTGAGTTGAGGGAAGATTAAGAGCAATAATAGAAAGATAAAAAGTCTATGGTATCTTAGTTGAAGGTTAAGAAGACTCATACGGGCATGGAGGAAGATAAAGATGACGAAGAGGGTATGGAGTGTTAATCGTACTCTAAAGTGTTTTATATCTTTGAAACTTCCAAGTTGTAATGAACTCCATTTTTATTGAATTGAGCTTTTTATTATAATGAATGGAATTTACTTTTTGTTTTGTGGACTTGCACTTGCAATTGAATTTTATATTCCTTTCATGTCTTGCATTATTTCCTTGCTTAGCACTGTTTGTGAAAAATCTCTGTAGTCTTTATAGTTTCTTTGTTTTTGCAGCTTTGCTTGAATTTTATTTTTCATTGCAAGGTGCCATGTTATATAGTGTCATGGCCTTCGTAGTCCGTAATGCCTAAAGGATTTGAACTAAACCTCCACAGCGTGTGGGGTATTGGAAGCCCCCTAAAGCTTTAGGAATCGCATGTTATAATTCATGCTCGTGCCTTCATAACTACCATGGTCTTTCATTAATGATCATGACCTTCTTCGTCCCGATCATGCCTTTTACTTTCGTGACTCTAGTTGAAGTAGACTTGATAATGAAGTTTTATTGCGAGCTACAATGTTTGATAGGGATGTTGCAGTTTTCTATGAACTTCTGCTCATTGCGTGCTACAAAGTCGGGACGTGGTTATGGGACGTGTCGGTACTAATTTAAATGAATAAAAACAAATATGATTTTATATCAACCTTATGGTCGTTTCGAGTGCGCCATTGCATCCGGAAGGGTCAAAATAGTCAGAAAAGTCTACCAGGGAGTTTGATTTGGGTCTCGGGTGAATTAGACGATGAAAGGATATCCAAAAAAGACACATTGGTCATTTTTCTTGGGAGATGAATAGTATACACATTTTTGTCTTTTATCTAGCCTTGGAGACTTACTATATTAAGTGATTTTAGACTCTACGTAAGATTCATTTCATCCAAAAACAAGTGAGGACTTTTGAGAGAAAAAGCCTTAGAAAGAAAATGAAAGGTTAGCTTGAGGAGAGGAAGAGTTGCTTGGAAATGAGGAGTCACCTAGGGCAAACCAAGGGAACAACCACTATCTCTAAACCTTGAACCACCACTGGAGATTCGCCGAAAAGTCATCAGAAAAAGGGAAGAGGAGATTCTAACATTATCTTCACCAACGATTCAGACAAACTTATAAGGCAAGTGATTCTTGCTTTAATTTTCAGTGCATATAATATCCGTGTTAGAATATGATTTCTTTTGGATTGATGAACTTATGAATTTGGGATTTAAAATGATTGAAAAATCAAAGATAAGGGTTAGGCAAATTGATGTAGTTTATTATTCACATGTAGAGGTTATGAACATGATGAACTTGTTAGGATGAATATGTAGAAAAAATAATATTTATAGAGAAAATGGAAAATGATGATAGGCATTGCATGTAGATGAATCCTACTCATGATTGAATATGAAATTTGATGACTTAGAGAAGGAATCATAATTTTAAATTTTGGGTTTTTTAGGTGTATAAAAATGGAGAATTTAGATGAATGAAATTTTGAGGGTTAATTGGGTTTGATGTTAATTCTCACATAAACATGGTGATTTAGATGTTTTTCCTTGTAGTTTAATTACCCATAATCATGTAGAAATGATGTTGAGATATTTGGAATTCGTTAGAATATATTTCATGTGAGTTTGGGCGAAAGAAAATGGATAAAAATGCATGAACAATTGTTGAAAAAGGACGAACATTGTATGATAATTTTAGGATTGTTTTAAGAGGAAATTGGTAGTGTACTCGCGAGTTTCTGTATAAAATCATGTTATGCACAACTTTCCAGTTTTAAGTTTTCTCAAAATCTGAGTAGAAAAACATCAAAATTGTAATTTTATATTTCTAGCAGAATGCACCTTTATTAAAAAAAAAAAAAAGAAAAAAAAATTGAAAAATGGTAATTTGGCCCATGGTGAGATTTTATTAATTGTGGTACATTAACAAGGAGCGAGGGACTTGGGCTAATGTTGAAAAA